>JAHDVF020000730.1:0-341844 GCA_022606425.2 Lepidostoma basale | reverse complement strand
GGCCATTTTACCTTAGAAGTAAGCAAATCCGCCTCACTTCTATTCTGATGTACTAGAATTTCGTTATATCGTGACGCATATATTCATCAATTGTTTCATCTTCAAATATTCCCAACTTTTTATGAATTTGATGAATTTGTTAATTGAACCATTATTTTTGTTTCAATCACATTCTTCTGTCTTTTAAAACTTACTTACTTCTTTGAATAAATATAGTTACACTTTTTATTCCAACACTTTTTATTTTAACTGAACTCAGACATGTTTCGGTTACAAGTAACCTTTATCAATGTATACAAGTTAAAATTGTAAACATTACGATAAAAGTTATTTGTAACCGAAACATGTCAGAGTTCAGTAAAAATAAAAAGTGTTGTAATACAAAGTGTAACTATATTTATTCAAATACGAATCCACAACACAAAGTGAAGGAAGAAAAGAAATTACTTACTTCTTCATTCGCTATTATAATTAATCGTCTTTCTCCACATTCTGCATTGTGATCAACTTGTTTTCTTCTCAGCTCAGTTGTTAGTAACGCCAACAGCTGTCGCGACAATTTCATCGAATTTAAATAAACTCTGTGTTCCGAATTAAACATTTTTAATGTTGAAGTGTCATAGTATTTCGGCATAAACAATAATAATAATTGAACTAATTTGTGTAGCACTATTTTCGTGAATAACTCACCCCAAGGGCGCTTAAAACAATGGAATATCTAGACCATTAATCTACAAGTAATATAAGTAAGACTATATTTTGTTTCCCTTTCCCTAAAACAATATACCCTAGTTGGGAGATATGAAACCATGACAATACTTTGTAAATAAACAAGTAATTAATTAATTAAAAAATTATATATATTATATACACGGTGTCTTAAAAGAAAGTTTATATTCAGTGGATCGATTAAAAAAAGTTAGCCATTTATCAAAAAAAAAAAATCATTTAAGTACTTAATTTGGGAATTTACTTATTAAAATAATATCGTCTAAATGTAAGCCCTCGCGTTCGCGGCACTCATTTAGTCTAACAGTAACATTTCTTATGACGACTCGGCTGACTGATTAACCCATGTTTTCTATCATTTTTGATGATCTTGGTCGCCCGAATTTTGTTTTTTCCAGTATTGTACCTGTCTCATCAAACATTTTGACCCATTTTCGAATGAGAGGTATGCTTGGCGCATCATTTAAATATGTTGAAAACCTCGAATATTGCAGATTCTTCTAAGCGCTACAGTCGCCGAATCACCGTTTTTGTAAAACTCTCGCACGCACAATGCGCGGTCCTCTACCGAGAAACGCTCCATAGCGACTAATTTCCCAAGATCGATGTTACGGATTGATACATCCCCGCGACCCTCGGATTCGTTTAGTTTACACAGTAAGCTAAATAAACATGAACTTTTTTTTTAGGCATTCTGTATAATATCGTTTAAAATAAATATGATTGAGTTTATTGAAAGCTTCCAATAATTAGGCAGATATCCAATTGTACTCCACCAATTAGATTAATCATTCTTAATATCATTGCACTATCGTTAATAACGCTATTACAATTATTGGGTAGGTGCCAAGCACTAGGTCACGCACCCTAATGAACACAAAATGTCTAATCTACGTGTGCATGTTCGTAAATTATTCCATCAAAAGCTGTAACGACGTTCGTGGTTCCTTTTTCGGAAACAAAGCTCTTTTTTTTTAAGTTTCTTAGTCAACGTAAAGAATGGTGACATTCTCTAGACTCGAGTAGTGATGTACCAGGCACCATTTCCAAGAGACTTCTTTGTAGACGTAAAACGCGGCTCCTGTCTGGTACATTTCGGTAAACTTACGTAAGACACCGTTTTCATTAGCGTTTCCATCATGCGACTCATTTCGTGATTATATCAACCGGTAAAGCATCAAATTAATAATGTATCTGGATACATGCTAGCCTAGTTTACTTTTTGTACAAATACCAGACAGTTCATTTAGCTGGAATTTTAAAGAAAAATTGAACACGCAATTAATAAAATGTAGTCGGATGGCGAACAAAACAACGTTATATAATGTCAAACGTAAAATTTAAACACGAAACTTAAATAAATGTACGTAATTTGAATGTACGGGAAAACGATGTACTATATGATACAGAACGAAGAAATAGTAAAGCATATGATTGCATCATAAGTAAAATTTAAAAGGGATCCCTGATATGGTTTGGAAGTATGGAACGAATGGACGAGAGAAGAATAGTTAAAATGTTGTATACAAACAGTTTAAGTAGAAAGAGAGTCGATGACGACCGAGCAAAGCATGGCAATAAAATACGGCATCATTCGAAGTCGGAAAAATCGACGAGCGTGCATGTTACGATATATTAATGTAGAAGACTCTCGAGAGGTATTTCAAAATAGTGCAGTGTGGCCGTCCATCCTTTCTGCCCACCCTTTCAGTTAGTTAAGAATAAAAATAAATATTATTTATTTTTAAATATTTACAACACTTTTTTATAAACATATATTTTTAACACAGTAGAATTCTTTATTTATGAGTTTATTGTCATCCACAATAAAAATAGATGATTAATATGTATGTTTTAAAACGTACTTTATTAAAGAAAACATCAATATGGTTTTTAAAGAAAAAATATTTTTTAAACTTTTACTAGTTAAGTACTTAATCGCATTTTATGAAAACTTCGTATGGTAACTCTGTACATATTGACTGTTTAAATAACTCCGTTTACAATTCTATACTTGCTTCACACGACATTATAAAACAAGTGAAAAAGGAAATGGCTAATATTCTACATCAGAATTGATGTTTTTTGCGAACTGAAACGTTTAACATGATTCTTCCGTTAACCTAATGTTATAAAGACATTCAAGTTCTACTAAGGAAATGAATTAGGTTACCCCTCATTCCGGTAGATAACAAATTTGTTACCGTGTGTTAAAAAAAACCTTCTGGTTTCTGTTATCCTGACTAACAAAAGATGCCTGTTTTACATCATAGTTTCCTGCTAGGAGTTATGATAATATTTTATCAATGAAATGTGTAAAGTTGTAAATCTTTCATTACGTGCTTTAAACCCATAAATATTCACTTTTAGAGTGTGCTACAAAAATTTATTATACTTTATATTTTCGTTGAAAGAATTCTCGTTTTAATTAACATCATGAGTAAACAAATCGTAAAAAAATGTGTAACTATTTATAACATTAAAAAAAATTGATAATGTATTTTTAAGTTTCGGGTAAACTTAAAATGGATGCATAGTAGAATTCAATAATGAAGATTTTTAATGAATTAAAACACTGTTCCTTCCGCTTATCACATTTGATGATGCCTTAGAAAGGGGAAACCTGTCATTCATATAAATTATAATAAAACTTCTAGAAAACAGACAATTTCATTTGTATTAATTATTTAATATGGTGTTTTACATCATTTTTCAAGAAAAAATTAATAATATTTATTCATATTTCACACAAACAATTTTAATCGAAATATTATAGAATGTATACAAATTATTGTAGACAAATGCTGGATTTTACCTATTGCGGATAAAAAAAAATTATAAGGATTAATTGGATCTCAATAGAGACGAAGATGTAAATTGTTTTTCTGGGAACAGAATGTGAATCTTAATAGATGAGGCTAGTGTAGAGTGAACTAAAAAATGTAAAGATAAGCGTGGGATTCTAGCATATATACAAGTTTCAAAAAAATTGGCATATGTGGTGGTCATAAGAAGGGCGGAATGGGGAATGTTGTTAAACATAAAGCGATCGCTCAACCCAACCAATGACAGGTCATAAGTCCTGTAAGCACCTCGGCCACCACATTCTGTTCCCAGAAAAACAATTTACATCTTATTGATTTTTATTCTTATAATACTATATAATATAGATAAAACAAAGTAAAGTGGTGAAAAAACAAGTAGAAAAGTGGTTTTAAATTATTTTCCAATATTATTCTTCACTGGTCATTCCATCACTTTTATATTTTACCTGTACTCAATAGATGCCTTAAACATTTTGCTATTTGTAATGTCTTTTGACTAAATAAATTGATTGGATTTGATTTGATAACATAATATAATAATAATACGTTAATAGAGAAAAGTTGTGGAAAATATTGTCTGAATATGGAATAAGTACAAAACTGATCACGGAAATTAAGTCGCTATACACGGAAAGCACTGCTAGTGTCAGAGTAAATGGAGATCTTACAGCCTGGTTTGATATCAATAAAAGTGTCAAACAGGGTTGCGTAATGTCCCCGTGGTTATTTAATCTGTATATGGACAAATGTATGAAAGAGCTGAAAGGGTTGGATGTAGGTGCCAAAATGAGCGGAGTGTCAGTGTCGGCCATGTGAGGAGTCAGAGAATCGACGCGCGTGCATGACACGATGTATCAATGTTGAGGAAGCGAGAGAAATATGTCAGGAAAGAAAAGTGTGGCAGTCCATTCTTTCTGCCTACCCCTTCAGGGAGACGGCGTGATGGTTAGTTAGTTAGTTAGTTATATAATAATAATAAATTGGATGATTTATAGAGCGCCATTTTTATGAATTAATCATCTTCATAAATAATACGTTTTAATTCTTCTCAGAAATAGTGTTCTATATATAAAATCGCATCACAAAGGACTGTACGTATAGTTATCTGGGTTAGATGTTAATTCCTGTTGTCACGTGGATTTTTACTGAAGAATTAAAATCTGAAGTCTAAAGAACCATTCATCCGCGATCAAAAGCATTCATCTTATGTGCTGGTTTTCTTACAGAAAGCTTGGTCCTTTTCGGGGCGCCTTGACCTCATTTCCAGCTTGTTTGCGGAGAGGACATAAAGACAGATATTGGGAGAAAGGGGGCGAAGCGGCGAGGGGCGGGAGAGAGCTAATATCGTACTGTCTCTCCGGCTTTACAAATTCATGAATTCTTTACATAAGTACATATGATACTGCTCTCTTCCCGTGCCATAAATATGTTTACTTCAACAGTTTCGTTGAAATGGCATTGCGAAATTCAATTCATTCTTTTATTCAATACAAGTTATTCAATAGACAAGCTACATTCTTTACAAATTGTAAAAAATATGTATTATTCATACTTGAGTACTTCTTTGTGTATGTTTATATATATATATATATATATATATATATATATATATATATATATATATATATATATATATATATATATATATATATATATATATATATATATATATATATATATATATATATATATATATATATATATATATATATATATATATATATATATATATATATATATATATATATATATATATATACTTATTCGCTGTTTGTTACCCTAAAATAAAAATATAAATAAATAAATAACCAACTTTTTATCTTATTGTTCTCATTTTTTATGAATTTATATTCATTAAATGATTTGAAACGAATTTATTCGACAACAAACCAAGGTGACTGAGGTGGCTCTACGGATAGGCGGGCTGAAGTGGCGGTGGGCTGGCCATATCTGTCGGAGAACCGACAGCCGATGGGGAAGACGGGTTCTGGAGTGGAGACCGCGTACAGGACTCCGTAGAGTTGGACGTCCCCCTGCCCGCTGGACCGACGATCTGAAGAGGATTGCTGGACATGGATGGATGGGAGCGGCAATGGATAGGGGGCGGTGGAGGGCTTTGGGAGAGGCCTACATTCAGCAGTGGATGACAGACGGCTGATGATGAAATGATTTGGGATGTCATTAATTACATTTAAAACAATAATATTTAAATAAAACGACAGACTGGTCTGTCGATGGCAGCGAGCCTGGCGAAACCGGTCGCTGTCAAAATAAAGACAAAAGTGGATGTAGTTAAAAAAAACATCGTTTAATTTAATTATTATTTAAAATGAAATTCCAACAAGAGATTTCAGTAAAATCATTTGATTAATTTAAAACAAAGTTCGTATCATTTCTAACTTAATATCCGTATGAAAAAAGATTCATATCTAATTTTGAAAACGCACTCCTAAGACTTCTTGCTAGGCGTGTTAAGCTATCAATCATTGAGAAATAGGGGTGTTGTTCTCTTAGGGTACGGCCACACCGGTGTGGAAGAGTAGGAATCAAGACAGTTCGCTTGTGATCACGCCCTGTGGCGCGGAGGGTATAGTGTGGCCGGTCCCATAGTACGTCATGCGTTGGTTCGCCAGGTGTTCACCATGTTCGCCATCTTCATTCTTACTCTGGCACTCATTAATAACATGACATAAGACGAATCATATTAATTAATTACATCAAAATACAAACTGCATTTTTAGGTCAATGCTGATGTATAAAATTCACAATATGAGCAAAAATCAAATTTTCATTTGTTCCAATGGCAATTTGAATAATTTCTTCAATATTATTTTAAAGTTCTTGCTGGTTAAGTGCCTAATTACAGCTAATTTAAAAAACGGTGGATACGTGTAACAAAAATTAAATAAACACAAAAGTCCGGATCGTCCATGTCAACATGTGCAACATCGAAAAAAAACATTATGTGTTATTACATTATGTGCTAAATTAAAAAACGGTGGATTCGTGGAACATAAATTAAATACTCGTAGACAATATGTGCACCATCTAAAAAGAACTTTGTGTTAAATTATTTTTATTTTGTTATTTTATTTTATATCATTGTATTTTATATTATTTGTTTTAGATTTATTTTGTGGGTGTTGGACGATCAAAGTATGCGCGATGTGTGCAAAGTGTGGGAGATGCCTATTGGTGGCGATGAGGTTCGCAACCCATCACATCGCGTCTCCCGTGGAGCGAAAAGAGAAGGATGGAGTGCCGCATCAGTAAAAGTGTGACAGTCCATTCTTTCTGCCTACCCTTTCGGGGAGACGGCGTGATGGTTAGTTAGTTAGTTAGCAAAAATCATGATTTTGAATAAGTAAATTTACTTATTCAGTCCAACGTCATCTGTGATCAAACATTATCTTATAATAATTCCTTTCGTATATTATCTCTTAATTATGAATAACGGATAGCGGCATCAATCAAAAACGTATACCAGATAGAAAACTATTATCAAAATGTTACAACGTGTTTAAAAATACGTATATTGTGCCAAAATATTTTTCATCTTCATATTTTTAACTATTTTCTACTACGCAACATTACGAAGGCTTCACTTTATAAGTTTATCGCGGAAATGAATTACCTATATGAATAATTTCCTGTTGTTCTTATATATTTCAAGGTGTTTTAAGTTAAATAATACATTTATATTTTGTATATCTCGCTATTTTGGTGAACTAATTACCCAGCACAGTGTGATATCAAAACTTTCTCCTTCCATCATTATGTAAGCATTGTGTTGATATCAAACAGAAACGTATTACATGTCATACAAAAAAATGAATTGCAAATTAACAGGTATGAATCATTACTTAATATTACTTACTTAATTCTACGGCGTTCGATAAACAAAAAATCAGTTTCTAATACGAATTCTTTGTTCAAAATATAAGAATTTCGAACACTCGTTTAATTTAAACATTTCTGCGTATTGCATATGTTAGATACAACTATAGATGAAATAGCGGATGACTAATAAAAAACAATGGTGTAACGTAATTGAATGATAAAAATCGGTTTTAAAAATATGATATAGGTATATCATAGACGAATGTGTGGTAAATATGTAAACGGAACAGTGTCATTAAGATGCAAATATAAAAAGTTAATGCAGTGCTAATGAGTTTTACGAACAAAATATTGAACCACCACCTTACCACTCATTTCTCGAATGCCAGCCGACATCTCTATATGTACGTTACAACTCAGTTGTCGGCTGGCGGCCGACAAGTTAAGACTTGCGCGCGCGGTATATTTTAGAGTGCAAAACCTGACTTTCTTGTGATCATTCGTCAATAAAACATTTAATTTCACGTTTTCATAAGATTTCGACTGTTTTCCGTTTTTATTTTACTATAAAATAATCCTTGCAAATTCACATAACCGAAAATGGCGGGAACTTCGCTTAATACGTCATGCCGAGGAGCGATTAGAGTGCAAGTCCCACTTCACTGCGAAACTGGACAAAGGTTCTAAAGACTGTACTGTGTGCAGTAACAGAAAGATTTCAGGGGGAAGACGGGAAACAGTGTGGTTTTGTGAGACCTGTTCCAGAAAACCTAGTTTCCATCCTGGAGATTGTTTTAAAAAATACCATACTATGCAAAA
This sequence comes from Lepidostoma basale, assembly GCA_022606425.2. Lineage (NCBI taxonomy): Eukaryota > Metazoa > Arthropoda > Insecta > Trichoptera > Lepidostomatidae > Lepidostoma > Lepidostoma basale. The sequence goes on along the minus strand of JAHDVF020000730.1, from coordinate 333,631 downwards.
CTATAAGTAATCCATAATTTTTTTTGTAAATTGTTTTTTATTAGAAGAATTATTCATTAGAAATGAATTTTTAACGATTTTTTTTGTAACTATCTATCAATAAAAATATTTTGACATTATTTAAATTAGAGTTGGCTGACAAACAATATCAAAAAATTATGGAGTCGTAAGGTTTAAGATGGTTTAGACACGTGTAAAGAATTAATGAAGAAATAATTTTAGAAAAAGTAACTGTTAATAATGTAAAAGGAACAAGAAATAGAGGAAGACAATCGATCAAATATTAAATATCTGACACGGAAGAAAGAATGTGATATACGAGTAGTGCCAAAAGCAAGATTAAAAATTTAATGCAGTACAAACAAAAGCGTAATTATCAAAATAATAAAACGTTAATTAAGATGTATTTATGGTTTCTTGAACAATGTAAATATTTAATACAAATCAAAACGTTTATTCTAGAAATTTTATAATATTATTGATATAAGGAAAATCAATAATTTAAAAACGAAAACCTACGAAGCATGCATCTTGCCTGTGATGACATGTGGTTTAGAAACAATGTCCCTGACCATAAAAATACTGTCCACAAATTTAAATTATAAAATTATTATTACCGTATTTTGCGGACGATAAGACGCATCGGACCATAAGACGCATCCTAAAATTTATTTATCAATATTTAGAAGGAAAAATTATGATTTGCACGATAAGACGCATCGGACCATGAGAGGCTCCCCGATGTTTGGTTGAATTTTCAGAGAGCGTCTTATGGTCCAAAAAATACGGTTATAAGAATAGATAGCATAATTATAAATATGTTAAGACTTAAAAATTGCGTGTGTCGGCGATTTATCACTTGCCAAGAATGCATAAAGATTGGTGTATCTAACACGCCCGTTTTAGCTCCTTGGTATTAATGCACTTTGCACTTAAACTCTTATCAAAAAGCTTGATTGCGCAGTCACTTCAAACAGAAGTTTAAATTTATCGCCTACTTAGATATTTTCTAATTTCGTTGAAGTGTATTTCGGTTTTCAACTCTTTTGTTTATTACCATAATAAATCAGCTTCATAAATAAACCTGTTAGATAGATTAGATTTTGTTTTTAACGAAAGCTAACATAATAACACATTTTTCATAAATTGAATCTATTTGAGATTTATTTAGATTAATTTTGTGGCTGTTCGACGATCGAAGCGTGCGCGGGAGATGCCTATTGGTGGCGATGCGGTTCGCAACCCATCACACCGCGTCTCCCGCGGGGCGAAAAGAGAAGGATGGAGTGCCGCATAGGTTAAAGTGTGACAGTCCATTCTTTCTGCCTACCCCTTCGGAGAGACGGCGTGATGGTTAGTTAGTTAGTTTTTTTTAATCAATTTTTTTACGTACAACAAAGTTTAATTATATCGTTAGAATGTCATGCATTTTGTATTAATCAGATAAGATTTTAACTCCATTAATCCTGTTAATGTTTTAGAATAAAAAACATGAAATAAAGCACTTTTTTTTTCCTTTTTGATGTTATTTTTCTCGGCATGTTTCGAAGGTTTTACACCTTCATCACCAGGAAAATGGGTGTAATGTTTCAAATACGTTTCGAATGTATAAAACCTGTGGAAAAAACAGTGTGGTATTTTATAAAAAAATATAAGCATTATTTTTTTTTTCTTGTACGCAACAGGTCGTTTGAACCCAATTACTGTATACAATTTATTTTAGCTATTATATTGTTTTTCGTGACATGTGACAGATAGCTAATCTATCGCCTTTTTATTGTTACGTGAATTCTACACCAAACCAACGACAGTGTGACAATCACACTGCCATCGCCGGGAATCGAACCCGGGACCTTCGGTATGGAAGTCAGAGCTCTAACCACCATGCCACGAAGGTCGAATTCTACAGTGTTACAGTAATACTATTAACGTTAATATTATCAATGTTAATATTATCAACAAAAAAGTTTAGAGAGGTATATTCAGATATATAGAGGTATACATAACAGTAAGGGGCTCCATCCTCTCTGCCTCTCACTCCGTTGAAACGGCGATTAGTTAGTTAATTTTTAACTTCCATCCAAAAAACGTTTAATTTGAGTTAAGTAAGCTCTGTTTAAGTTCTATCAATCGAGCTTTCGTCATTTTCAGTCAGAATAAACATACCCAATGCTACTGGTGAATACGTAAATGCGTTCTTTGAGAGTAAATTTTAAATATTTACAACATGTTCTATGCACTTAACCTCGATGGCGCCTTTCCTATGAAGAAATCATACATTTAAATCGCGTGCATAGATCACCATCTTACTATGCCATGTTCTAACCCATAGTTTCTCAACCTTTTAACATCCTCGGACCATCGAAAATTTAAAAAAAAATTGTTGACCAACATTGGAATAAAATATTTATTGTTTATAAAATTGTTCTACAAGTCCTGGTGAATTGTATGTACTCGTATGAGGTATGCATGCAAATGATCTGATGATGAATGTTAATAAGTCCAAGGTAATGATTTTTGAAAAGGAAGAAACCATGACAGTCTGCAACATTAGCGTGAATGGTGAAAATTTGGAGCAAGTAGTTGAGTTCGTGTATTTAGGTAGTATGTTTACAAGAGATGGGCGGGTGGAGAGGGATATTGAAAGAAGGGTTGGGGCAGGCAACAAAATGAATGGTGCACTTAAAGTTGTCATCGCAAACAAAAACCTATCCAAAAAGCTAGAATGGCAGTGCACAATGGTGTTCTTCTACCGGCCCTTATGTATGGAAGGGAAGCATGGAACTGGCAAAAGAAGGATGAAAGTAGAATAAATGCAGTAGAAATGATATCTCTTAGACAAATGTGTGGATACTCTGTGTATGATAGAGTGTCGAATGAAAATATAAGAATGTGTTATGAACAAAATAATGAAAGGATCATTAAGATGGTTTGGACATATGGAAAGAATGAATGAAGAAAGAATTGCAAAAAATATATGTTTACGATATAAATGGAACCAGAAATAGAAGAAGACCGAGGAAAACGTGGCACGATTAAATAAATCAAATATTGAATGACGACCATGTGAGGAGTCAGAGAAATCGACGCGCGTGCATGACATGATGTATGAATGTTGAGGAAACGAGAGAAATATGTCAGGAAAGAAAATTATGGCAGTCCATTATTTCTGCCTACTCCTTCGGGGAGACGGCGTGATGGTTAGTTAGTTAGTTAGTTAGTTTTTAGTTTTTTTTATTAACCTATATTTTGCGGCTAGCTTCATTAGCAGTAAAAAAAAAGTTCTTGAACTGAGGCTGACTACTTTTGCAGCTCAGACAGATATTCCAATTATCATAATTAATGTTCTATATAATAACAATTAAATAAAACGATGTTTTTTAAATACTTCCACTTTTGTCTTTATTTAGACAGCGACCGGTTTCGCCAGGCTCGCTGGCATCGACAGACTGGTCTGTATAATGATTTTCAATGTATTTATTGTTTCTAGAACAATGTAAAACTCCATATTAAATAATTAATACGAATGAAAACGTCAGTTTTCTAGAAGTTTTATTATATTTTATGGGAATGACATGTTTCGCCCTTCTAATGCATTATCAATGTATTTTTTTTAATTTTGAATTTGTATACCTCTAAAAAAAACACCCTTATACACATTGTTATATAAAGGATGTTTTTTAAGAGGTATGCAAATTCAAAATGAAAAAAAAATCACATTAAAATAATGTAAAATGTGTATGATATTGGCTTTATTTAATGGATAATTTTATGCCATTATTGTTTAAATATAATTTCGGGCATATGAGCGCCACGGCTAGCTCGAATGAATCGCAATCGTGAAGTCCAATTTTCGACAACTTTATCGAGCAACTGGGTGAAATGGCAAAACGTACTGACTACAAATCAACTGTCAACTGTCAAATTGACAGTCTGTAGAAACAATGTTGCTAGTTGAAAAACCAAACCTCAAAAAAAAACACCTTATATTAAAAAAAATCGGAATACCTAAAAATTCTCGCGGACCACTGTTTAAGAAGCTATATTCTAACTGGTGGCCCTGCGGGGTTCCATCGAATACTGTAACAGGCACCGAGCAGTAGGGAAATGTTAGCTATCGGATAAAGTAAACAACCAACACGGTGTTTTTCCTCTTTTACGAGTTGTTTATTAAACCAGCTATTCATACAAGCAAACACACAACGCACTCCCAGTTTAGGCGCTATTTCGTACACCGTTTTTAACAAGTCGATACCGACGTGTATCCAAACAAATTCTAGGGGAGCTATTGCTTTCAACAGCATTCATTAGATCTCTTGCATTGGAAGTAATGATAACATTAACATCTGAAATATTTCCTTTTACCATGTGTAAGAATTTTGGCCTAATAATTATTCTAAACATTTTATTGGCTTTGAAGTAGGTATCTCCTTCTTAAAATATATGCTTACTATTTTAGAACTGCAACAAATTCTATGAAAGCAATTACTTTAAACAGCATTCATTAACTCCTTGAGATCTCTTACGCATACTGAAAGTAATGATAACGTCAACATCTGAAAGATTTCATTTTACCATTTGTAAGAATTTCGACCTATTATGGATTCTATACATATTCATTGTACTCGTATAGCTCCTTCACTCGACCTTTTTTAGAATCGCAGTGAAAAATGTTGCAATCATCCCAACTGCGCAGAAATGGATCAATATTGATGATAACGCCATTTCTTAGTGCGATTCTAAAAAAATGTACTGTAAAGGCTAATTTAAGCCACTCTGTATATAATACCTTAAAATTTTGGATGGTTATTTCATTATTGATCAGTATTCAACAACAAAATCTCCACAATTTCAGATATAAACTATTGTATTATCAAAGAAAAAAAAATTATATGTGTGTGTTGTGAAGTGTTACGAAGATGCCTCATCTCTTCAGAGTACACTGAGATGTATATGTGGACAAGCTCCTTTAAGAGTGGAAGAAAATGAAGTTTAGTTGGAGGAGCAGCGATATCAAGGCATACAATAAGAAGATGGAGGCAGTACAGCAGAAGATTGCTAAGGAGGCGGTCATAGGACCGGAGATAGTACCAGTGGAGGGAGCTGAGGAGAGACTGGAAGACAGTGGGAATCAAGATACCCTCCCAGAATCCGGAGATGGAAAGGTCTTCTCAGGAGCTGACAGTGTCACCCCGGACACTCCAGCACGGTAAGATAATGAAACATATTCCTAATACAAATGTTTTTATTTTGTTTATTTTAATACATTAATAAACTTCATCTTCATCATCATTTGCCTGTATTAACCTACTCTTTGACATAGGCCTCCTCCGTCTGCTTTCATGGATCGATCTTGGGCAAAACGCATCCATGTCGCACCGGCGACGTTTTCTTTTTAATGTCGTCCTTCCATCGGAGATGGGGATATCCTGGGTTTCGGGTCACAGTCCTACGACCCCAATAAAGGAGGCGTTTTGTCCATCTATTTGAGGGTGAGAGTAAATAATTTTTGAGATATACTATCACCCTGACGGACTCCTCTTCGTATAGGTATCTCCACAGTTAGCTAGCCATCATTAATAGATACTTATCGAATAGCACGTTATACTCGTTCTGAGAAACTTTACATTAAATCTATGTTCTTCACTTTTGAGTTTATCTTTTTCGATTTGATTCGAAGGTATTTTACAAGTATCTTTACACAGGTAGAATAATATAAACTAACCAAAATTTGTTTGTACAAGAACCATAGATTTGTAAATTAAATTTAAACTGAATACAAGTGACAACATTTACATAGATATAGCATTTCTCAAATAGATTAATGTTGTATATTCGTAGATGAAAGGATTTTTTGACGTTTTGTTGAATGGGCGTTTGCGGATAATTTATTACACTCAAGGATATTTACGTTACTTGACGTCTTACGTTAACATTTTGAAAGCATATTTTTAAGAAAGATATCCTTCTCAGAACCTTTCCCTTCCTGTTACGATTAAATTCTATTAATTCCTTTTTTACATTTTTTTTTAATCATGAATATTGAACCATTTAACGTACGATCCCTGTGATGGAAAATGCAAGGGAGAGTCGTCTATGATGGTGCGTCTACGTCTACGTGCATATATATGCAGAAGAGGCGAAGACCACATCGTCCAAAAACCTATACAACTAGAAGTGGAAAGAAATGGACCGGGTCGATCTCCGACGACTTGAATTTCAACCGTCAAAAATAGACAGCGGAATGACCCAAGATGAGAATCCTAGCAAAATTCAATCAGGAATGCCATCTCCTAATACACGGGATATTGCTTAAAAAGAAGAGAAATTCGTAGCTGCGCATATTCCATAGACAAAATTATATTTCTTTTGCTAACTGTCAAACTCCTTCTTTACAACGCGTATTATTAACAGTTCACTCCGTGTAATAACAAACCATTGCCAATTCATAGACATCTCAATTCTGTGAAACAGTCATCATTTTGCATAGAATCTGATTATTTTTTCTCTCGTTGAAAATTTCTAGTTTTCTTCTCGCTTATTGTGTCGCGACTTGCAGATTAATAGTTTGCCGGTAAATTAAATTTTCTTTTCAGTAATAATGATACTGTGGGACTATTGAAGGCGCCTGTAGTGAGAGAATTGAATCCGACTCTTTATGCATACGTACAATCGCTCTGAGTACCGGTAAATACGGAGAAATCGAAAAAAAAACAAGTTTCCAAGATCATAAATACGGGTGAATGTTTTATTTATACATATCAATTGTATTACATACAGTGAGTTCAGTATAAATGAGTTATGCGTTCATTTACATGTACTGAAACTCTCGGAATGAAATCCACTTGTATGGTAATCTATCGTACTTATGATGTGAAGATTGCAAAAATTATTATTTTCTTATGAAGTACTCTGTGGTTAGACATTTTAAACTTATATGTATAAAATAATAAAAACACTTTGTATTTAACCACCGTGTCATTGTTAAATACAAAGTATTTTTTTATAAATTTGATTATTTAACACGATTCTTCTAATATAACTAACTAACTAACTAACCATCACGCCGTCTCCCCGAAAGGGTAGGCAGAAAGAATGGACTGTCACACTTTTACTGATGCGGCACTCCATCCTTCTCTTTTCGCCCCGCGGGAGACGCGGTGTGATGGGTTGCGAACCTCATCGCCACCAATAGGCATCTCCCGCGCACACTTCGATCTTCCGACATCCACAAAATAAATCTAAAACAAATAATATAAAATACAATGATATAAAAAAAAAAAAATAACAAAATAAAAATAATTAATACAAAATGTTATTTTTAGATGGTGAACATTTGTCTATTTAATTTATGTTCCACGAATCCACCGTTTTTTAAATTTAGCACATAATGTAATAACACATAATGTTTTTCCGATGTTGCACATGTTGACATGGACGATCCGGACTTTTGTGTTTATTTAATTTACGTTACACGTATCCACCGTTTTTTTAAATTAGCTGTTATATGATTTAATTAATGTTCCACGTATCCACTTTTTTATTTGGCAGTAATTAGGCACTTAAAACCAACCAACACCAGCAAGAACTTTGAAAGAATATTGAAGAAATTATTCAAATTGTCATTGGAACAAATTTATTTTTACACCTGTCAAAATTCTTTATATAAACGAAAAAACTTGTATAATTTTGACATCAAAACAGTAAAAACGTATTACGTCTCACAATTAACTATTATAAAGTGCGGCAACAATCAAATTGACCAAAACAATTCACTTATACACGTAATTTCTCCAAATTCACGGGAGCACCAAATGAACCAAACCAAATTTTCAAAATCAGAATTCTTCCTAATATAACAGATAATAATAATAATAATATGCTAACTTTTAAAGCGCCGTTTTTGTGATGTAATCACCTCAAGGGAGATCTTAGCCTTCGTATGCCAAAAGATCCACCCAAAACATTATCCCACATTTGTCAACATAAACATTATTATTCAAACAACAATTCAATTAATTATTCATATTTCCTAATTGCTTTTAACGTTATACCCATACTGTGCGTCCAATTTTTATTTAAAGTTATCAAATTTGGATTGATATACCAACCATATTGCCATATTGAATACCAACAATAGATTAGTATTGCCATACTCCGTATAATTAGTTTCCCGAATTATTTTTACCATTATAATGTATTTATTTCGGAGGCTGCTATGGATACTTTAAAATCCCTAAATCTTTAATTTGATTATCAATTATATAAAAAGTTTCATGTTTTCTTATTATAATAAAATACGTACATATTCGTTAATGATTTTTCTTCGTCTTCTCCTTTATTATGTTTTTTTTTCCGTTAAGATATGTTTTCAGAAACTACAACACTGCATTTTTGGAAATGTTACGCTGAACGCTGGTAGCCGCTTACCAACTATACATATAGATAAGTTGGTTCTAATACTTGCTTCCTATGGCTATACAACTGAAATTGTGAATATGTTCGGTTGTACAGATGAAATGTCACAGGTTGGTAAACTGTTGTTTATTGCAGCACAAACACAAGTGTATAAACAATAGCTAAAGCGAGAGCGTGCGTGTGAATACGTGTTGCCTGTCTGGAAGACGCGGTAGTAAGCTAGGAACAAAGACGGGGTCCTTGTCTCCAGGGGGCGCTGTGCTACTGCCAGCATACTAGCGCCATAGGCTAGCTGGATGTACGGGATTAATCTTCCCACTCCCACACAACTATTGAAGAGTTTTAGCTCCTTGACGATGTTCTTCCAACCTCTTCGATCCTGCACCTTTTGGACCCAACAGTCCGATTCGCCCGACCTAGCCAGATCAGAGTGACAGATGTCGTCGCAAGGGTAGCGAAGCTTAAATGGTCATTTGCGGGACATGTTGCCATATTGGTAGACGATAGATGAATGGTGGTAGAGTGGAGACCCCGCGAAGACAAACGAAACAGAGGGAGACCCCCCACACGATGGTCCGATGACATTGGCAGAATTGCTGGCGATTCGATGCAAAAGGCACAAAATAGGGATACGTGGAGAAGTATGGGGGAGGCCTATGTCCAGCAGTGGACGACAACGGCTGTCTAAGGAAGTAAGTAAGTAAGCCAGATCAGCCAACACATTATCCAATAGGCACTGTCTAGGCCTTCCTAGATGTCTTTCTCCGGTCGATCTTGAAGCGTACAGGGTCTTAATTGCTCTGGTCTTTCCGACTGAGCATACGTGCTCAATCCATGTTAGGCGACTGGCTCTCGTGTTGCTCGTTAGTTGGTTCTAATATAACACATATTTTTGTGAATGTATACTTATACCTGTGTACGAATCCTGGATTTTCACCCATGGGTGGTTAATTCAAATTTAATTGTATCTCAATAGAGACGAAGACGTAAACTGGAAACTGAATATGGATGATCAAGGTGTTTACAGGACTTATGACCTGTCATTGGTTGGGTTAAGCGCACGCTTTATGTAATTACAACATTCCCCATTCCACTTTTGTTATTATGATCATGCATGATAAATTTTTGTAAGTTGTATATATACTCTAAATCCATACTTATCTTCACGTGTCAGTTTAATTAGCCATCTATGTAGATTTGATTATACTTATCAATCTTTTTAAGATTAACCTATATAATCCACCCACTAACGCCATCTATGGAGAATGATTTTTAGCATTTAGCAAACTACTTTATTAACACAATGCGTAGGCTATCGCCTATTAGCGTATTGTTAGAAGTCGCCTGGAGTATTATTCCTATCTTATATGCCAAAGAATTGACCAGAATCATTACAAATATTTTTGTGAATGTATACTTATGAATATACTTATGAATGTTGTAATTACATAAAGCGTGCGCTTAACCCAACCAATGACAGGTCATAAGTCCTGTAAACACCTTGATCATCCATATTCAGTTTCCAGTTTGCGTCTTCGTCTCTATTGAGATACAATCTAATATAACACTTAATTTATATTATATATTTCTCATTAAAATGTTTTTTGGTTGCTAAGACCAACACCTGCATATATTTTTGAATATATCCGATGGCTTGTTTACATTAAATATTTATGACATCGTAAATTCTTTACATTTATTTTTATTTTATTTGATTGGCAACGTTACCTAAGGTTATGAATGATTAGTTAGCGAAGCAAGGATATAATGTTTTGGTCATAAAACGTGTCTGAAATGCTGGCATAATAAATTATTCAACGTTGTAATGTGTTGGAAACGTAACGGTTATGGTCAAAAGCGAATGCAATAAAACCACATAAGAAAATCATAAAACAAATAATTCTTATCAGAAATTCATATTATCGTCATATATGTAAATATGTGCCTGAGTTCAGTCTGCAAAAAACCAAAACGTAAATATTTGTTTATAAATTGTTATAATTTTTCATTTAATACGTACATAAAAATGGCCGTTCGCAATGGAGTTCTGGTTCCAACCTTTATGTGTGAAAGCGAAGCATTGAACTGGCAGAAGAATTATGAGAGCAGTATAAATGGGGAAGAGGTAAGATCATCTGATCTGATATCAGAATGGAACGTAGAGTGAAAAAGTGAGTTTAATGAACAAAATTTTACGAAGAAAGAATGGATCGGTGCGTTGGTTTCGACATATTGATCGCATGGAGCGTGTGAGTCCAGGAGCGAATCAAATCAAATTAAATCAGTTTATTTCTTAAAACATATTACACACAATATAAAGTTTATGGAAAGACTTTATTATTGGGAACTCTTTAGCCATATGAGGACCCACAACCATGAAGGAGAGTCTTCCTCAGATACCAGGGATGATGATCATGAATTTCTTTATCCACCGACATTACTATTAACATATTGATGTTGGTATCTGCAATCTGACAGCGACAGCATCGATTATTTTACCTACCGGCCGCCAACGTGCCTCTGGTGACGCCGATGGGAAGAGCAAACAGTCAGATGAACACGATCTCCTCGAATATCAACGTCTTTAATATTAGTGAAATTATGTTCAGTAGACAAATACTCTTGACTTTAGAGAGTATATTGTCTTTCTAAAGTCGAACCATCTCTCATGCGTTCTTGGTATTATGTATTGTATTTTACCTGTTCTCACTAGATGACATTAAATTAAATTTTGTTTATAATATCTTTTTAGATAATAAACTGATTTTAATTAATTGCATTGATTTTGGTCAATTGAACAGGAGAGCGAATTTAAACTCACTGGCGCTTCCGAAGATACCCACCTGAAACACGGTGACTCTATAAAATGGCGAAATATGTGTATGATAGAGTGTCGAATGAAAATATAAAAAGTGAATGCAGTGAGAATGAAAGTGCTATGAGCAAAATAATGAAAGGATCATTAAGACAATTTAGACACATGGAAATAATGATTGAAGAAAGAATGATAAATAAAATTATGTTTTGAATGTTGAGGAAGCATGAGAAGTATATCAGGAAGGATCAGTGAGGTGGTCCATTCTTTCTGCCTACCCTTTCGGAGAGACGGCGTGATTGGTTCCATGCTTCGCTTACATATGGAAGTGAAGCATGAACTGGCAAAAGAAGGATGAAGGAGGACGAATGTATAGTAAATCTGTATATGATAGAGTGGCAAATGCAAGTGTAAGAAGTGAATGCGGTGCGAATGAAAGTGTTATGAACAAAATAATAAAAGGGTCGTGAAGATAGTTTGAATACATGGAAGGAATGAGTGAAGAGAGAATGGTTAATGGAAGGTTTATGTAAACGACGAGGAAAACGTGGCACGATCAAATCAATCAAATATTAAATGTCGGTCACGTGAGGAGTCGGAGAAATCGACGTGCGTGCATATGAATGTAGAGGAAACGAGAGAAGTATGTCGGGACAGAACAGTTTGGCGTTCTATTCTTTCTGCCTACACCTCCGGGGAGGCGGCGTGATAGTAAGTTAGCTAGTTATATATTTAAGTTTTCATTTGTTCGAAGTTGCAATCGGTTCTCGTCACGCTAAGAGAAATGCAGTGGGATTGAGCCAGGGATATTATACGCATATTAATACGTAATGTTATTTACAAGTATATAAGAACTACGACGTACTTGTCTAACCCGTGCTTTATTGCATACGCACATGGCTATTATAATATAGTATCGCATTATGCGTATTTATTTTTATTTGTGTACTTACATATCAGTTGCATTAATCAGTTCACGTGGCGTGGCCAATGTTACGATCTGTCGCCACGTGGACGCTTGCAGTGGACACACGATGACTCATTTAGCGAAACGGATAATTAATCATCTTTTTTATTATTATGACAATGGACTAATTGAACGGACGCCCTCCCAACGGACTCCCTACATGCATGCAACTATATCATATATCATTCTGACTCGTGGGAATAATACTTATTCTTAACTAACTAACTAACCTTCACGCTATTATAATGGTAGACAGAAAGAATGGACGGCCACACTGTTCTTTCCTGACATTCTACTTTCGCTTTTCAACATTCATACATCGTGTCATGCACGCACGTCGATTTCTCCGACTCCTTAATAGGATGACATTTAATATTTTATTATGCCACGTTTTCCTCTATTTCTAGTTCCGTATACATCGTTAACATATAATTTCTTATCCATTATTTCCACGTGTAAAACTTCTTCTTAGTTAAACCAAAAAACCAAAACACATACATCGCATTCATAGACCTGGAGAAGGCTTTCGACAGGGTGGAATGGAGGAAGCTCTTCGAGATCTTGAAAAAAATTGATATTAAATATAGAGATAGACAAATAATCCAGGCGCTATACAAGAATGAGGCCGCCATAATCAGATGTGACGAGGGTACAAAAGAAGCCAGTATAAGACAAGGGGTAAGACAGGGATGCTCTCTGTCACCTGCTCTTTTTAACGTTTACATACAGAATGCGATTGACGACTTGAGAGAGAGAATGAGTCACAGAGAAGGTGTAAGGATACACGGGCAAAAGATAGACATGATAAGGTTTGCTGACGATATTGCTATGGTTGCTGAAAGTGAGGAGGAACTGCAGGAGGCCTAGATACTTTGCAAGACATTCTTCAAGATAGCTACAACATGAAGATAAATAAGGACAAAACAAAGCTGCTGACTGTAGGCCGAACGCAACATCAGATGAGAGTAGTGATGTCAGGAGTTCCACTAAAGAACACCAAGGAGTTTGTCTACCTCGGGAGCAAAATAACATGGGACGGTCGGTCTAAGAGCGAGGTCGACAGCCGTATACATCAGGCTAGGCTTGCATTTAATAAAAGGTCGAAAATAATAGAATCAAATAATATAGACCTAAAACTGAGAATACTCCTCATCAAGACCTATGTATGGAGTGTCTTGATGTACGGCTGCGAGACATGGTGCCTATCCAAAAGGATAAGCGGAGACTAGAGGCTTTTGAGATGTGGTCCTATAGAAGACTCTTTGGAATTTCCTGGAGAGACCACATCACGAATGAGGAAGTTCTTCAAGGAATCGAAGGAGGAAGGCACCTGCTCAGGACCTTGTCCGAAAGGCGTGCAAGATGGATCGGCCATGTCATACGTCAAGAAGGTCTCTTGCATGCCATAATGGAGGGTATGATCGAGGGGACAAACTCTAGGGGACGCCCACGCCGAGAGTACCTGGAGGACCTGTTGGTGGACGTACGCTGCTCATCATATGCAGATCTCAAAAGAGCCGCACAAGACAGGGAAAAGTGGAAGAGAATAATGGAGGAAATTGCTGCAAACCAATCCCAGGATTGAAACCAGAGAAGAGAAGATCATTGATCAAATCAAATCAGTTTATTAACTCAACAGACATCACAAACAGCATAAATATTTAAAGCATGTATAAAGGACAAGTGAAATAATAAATATAATACCAAACACTCATGAAAGATTTTTCGACATTAGGAAGACAAGATACTCTCTAAAGTCAAGAGTATTTTTCCTCTGAACGTACTTTAACTTATGTGAAAGACGCCGATTTCGGAGTAGACCGCGTTCACCAGACTAATTGCTCTTCCCACTGGAGTCACCTTTTTTTTATGAATCGCTGTTTACATCATGACAGCATGAGCCAAATTGATGTAAAGAGTATTATAGCTATCATAGTGATTCTCGTGACATGAGATAGGTAGCTAATCTATCGCCATTTTATTGTCACGTGAATTCTACCCCAGACCAAAGAGACAGTATGACAATCACACTGCCCTCGCCGGGAATCGAACCTGGAACCTTCGGGATGCCAGTCAATGCACTTACCACTCGGCCACGAAGGTCATCATCATAGATAAGTATCTTCTTCTTCTTCTTTCTTCTTCTTCTTCATCAGCCCTTATCGGTTCACTGCTGGACATAGGCCTCCTCCCTTCCCTTCCACTCGTCTCTATCTCCTGCCAGCCGTAGCCACATTTCCCCCACCCCCCCCTCCCACGGCAGCAATGTCGTCGACGTTTCTCCTATTCTCGCATGGTCTCCACCTTATTATTTTCTGGGACATCATGGAACGACTAGCGAGACTGAAGTGGCAATGGGCAGGTCATGTGGCGAGACAGAGTGAGGATAGATGGACCCAGAAAATAAAAATAGATAAGTATAATTGTATCTCAATAGAGACGAAGATGCAAACTGGAAACTGAATATGGTTGATCAAGGTGTTTACAGGACTTATGACCTGTCATTGGTTGGGTTAAGCGCACGCTTTATGTAATTACAACATTCCCCATTCCACATATTTCTTTATAACCATGTAAGACAAACTTTGGAGGTTGTATATATGTTAAAAATCTATGCTTATCTTCACATGTCAGTTTCAATACGCCATCTATGTAGATTTGATTACATATGTTAATCTTTTTAAGATTAATCTATATAATCCACACACTAACGCCATCTATGGAGATTAATTTTTAGCATTTTAGCGAACTACTTTATTAACACAGTGTGAAGGCTATCGCCATAAGCGCATTGTTTAGAAGCCGCCTGGAGATATCACTCCTATCTATATGCCAAAGAATTGACCAGAATGATTACAAATATTTTTTGTGAATGTATACTTATAAGTATAAGTAAACGTAGGTTTTTTTTTTTTATTATCACACCGACGGTAAAACGTTATGTCAACTTCATGACGCCTTCACATACGGGTTTGCCAGACCATTGATCATGTATCATTTCAAAGGTTATTGGGCATTCAGTTAGTCTTCGTTCAATTGTTCCGAGATTACCCTTTTGTTTAGCACACGGGAAGTGGGCGCGCTACTTCCGTCCATCCCGCGGAGGTCGGTGTCCCCTCCACCCGTGTCCTGTTACCCGCCTTGCCTCCTGCGTGCCCCACCTGCCGCCTACCTGCCCACGGCAACAGGTTCGGGCAAGGTGAACGCTTCGAGCCGCCTCGATTGCGCTGTCCCACATTAAAATAATTGACTTTAAACTTACTAAAATAACTATCACGCTGTCTCCCAGAATTGTTAAGCAAAAATAATATACCGTAAAACACTGTGCTTTCCTGATATACTTCTCTCGTTTCCTCAACATTCATATATCGTGTCATCCATGCACGTCGTTATCTCCGACTCATCACGTGGCCGACATTAAATATTTTACGTCGTTTACAAAAAATAATGGTAACGAAAGTATTATTTAAATAGGTTCCATACTAATTAATATGAATGAAAACGTCTGTCTTCTAGGAGTTTTATTATATCATACTTTAGATGGAATGACATGTTTCGCCCTTCTACGGCATTATCATATGTTACATTTGATAATGCCTTAGAATAGACTTGGACTTGGACTTGGACTTGGATCGTCTGGCTTACAGAGGTTCAGCTCTAATGGCTATTCCTCTTACGTCTGTAGGAAACATTGTTGGAATGAGATTTGGTAGTTGTTTTATGATGGGGCTACATTTATGGCCCGGAGTGTCCCTCCGAAAGAGGGCGAGGGGGGATTTAGGGTTTGTGATAAAGTCTTAGATTATTGTCAAGGAATGGAAGACCAGTTAGGGTTGGGATTGTATTTATAAAAAAAGTCTGTTCCCGAGGGGAAGATAAGACGAGCAGTGCCTGGATGGAGTTGGGGTAGAAGATAGCAAAACATGTCATTCCATCAAAAATATTATATAATAAAACTCCTAGAAGACAGACGTTTTCATTTATATTCATTATATTATTTTGAGTTTTACATCTTTGTTTAAGAAACAATAAATATTTTTTATTATATCAAGACATATAATTTGTTAAGCGATTTCCTTGTTTGATTTTTTTTTCTTTTTACGCTATGCATGTTACCTTCAAATGCTATGATTTTTTTTCGTTTATCGATCTCATCGAAAAATGAATACATTTTTTGCCATTATATAGAATTGCGAGTCATTCTACATTAAATACTAATGGATACCAAATACAGACACAGCATCATTCAATTTGGGTGTAGCTTGTCTGTCGTTTAATTTTTTATAGCAGCTGATATTCACCATTCTCCGGAAAGCGGTCAGAACATTTTAACAATGCGAGAGCCAGTGACCCGAAATTATATTCTCAGAATGCAACCTTTCAAATAAAACTTATTTTATGTATCTCACAACCACGATTAAACGTATTCTCTAGAAGACACGTAGATCTTCCTGAGAAAAACTAACTAACCCAGGAGTAGGCAGAGAGGATGGACAGCCAACACTCCTCTATCCTGGCATACCTCTCTAGCTTCCTTTTCAAATCAATTTTATATACTACTTCTTGGCGCTACATCCCGGTGTGGGACTTTTGAAATCAAATCAAATCAGTTTATTTTCTCAAAAGATAAAACAAACAACAATTATAGTTTAAGGCATCTATTGAGAACATGTAAAACATAAAAAATATATAATACCAGGAACGCATGAGAGATGGTTCGATATTAGAAATACAAGATACTCTCCAAAATCAAGAGTATTAATCTTCTGAACGTACTTTCACGAATATGAAAGACCTCGATCCTCGAAACGATCATGTTCAGCAGTTTGATTGCTCTCTTCACCGAGAGGCAGGTTGTTTCTGCATGCTGGGAGATAAAACAGTCTTTGCTGACGCTGTCAAAGATAACCATCTGGAACATAAAGATGGATAGCCTCCAAGATAAAGGAGTTCTCAAAGAATCTCCTGATAAGTCTGAAGAAATGGGTAAGTGTGAACCAATCCCTCCTTCTCTGCATACAATTGATCCCCATATGCCCTAGAGGAATGCGGTAAATATACCATACATTCCTCTATATTCATAATCTTAACATATACGCTCGTGTATTTTTCCGACTTCGAAGGTAGTCGCCTTTAGTATTAGTATAGATTAATTCGGTCCTGCCATGTTTCATCCGACCTTCCTCAGTTTCTTTTTCCATTCTCATTACTTATACAATTCTCTAACCATTATTCTCTCATCAATTCATTCTATATGTCGAAACCATCTCCAAGTTATCTCTTTTTTAATTTTACTTATGATCCAATTATCTGCCTTACATTCCTCCCATATTTCGCCGTTCTGTATTCTATAATACATTGTTTTCCTGCGCATTCTTCTCATTGGCTTTATTTCTACGGCATTTGTCCTATTTTTATCCTTCTTTTGCCAACTCCGAACTCTTACCTCTTTTAAATATAGCTTTTTCATGTATCTCACAAAACGAATTCAGTAGAAGACACTCGGTTCTTTCTGAGGAAATGTAAAAATCTGTATAAAATTATAAATAACTTTGTGAGTCGCTTATTCTGCTTTCTGTAATATTCTTACACGTTAATCGCTATTTATATCGCAATATGCGCTCTGGTGTTTATTTTCGTGGAAAGAAATCCTTAATGTAATTATTTTCATCGCGAAAATAAAACTGCAAACGGGATGTCATAATCTCAGACTGCTTTTACGTCCAAGCTTCTCCAAAGCATCCAGGCATTCCAATGGTAGTAATGACATTAATGATATTTTTATTGATTCAATATTTGAACGTAGGCGGGACCTTGCATGGGCTGCTTTCGGTAAACTTTCCTACTATACTCGTATATCTTCAAGTCCAAAAGATTCGCGAACCACCTGAAGAAAAATAAATGCATCCTCCCAGTACTGACATACGGAATGAAAACAGTTACGTTCACAAAAAGAACAGTACAGAACTCCGAGTGACCCAGCGGGCAATGGAGAACAGAATGTTGAGACGTGCAACAAAATGAATGGATCAGAGATAGGACCAAAGTTGCCGACGTAGCGTGCAAAATAGCCTCGTTGAAGTGGAATTGGGCCGCCCACATAGCAAAGGCAACGGATGATCGGTGGACCAGACGCACCTTGAAATGGCGACCGCGGTATTCGGTCTCAGAAATCGTAGAAGACCAAAAGCAACATGGTCTGATGACATCAAGAGAGTTACAGGAGTTTTATGGCACAGAGCGGTGAGAAATAGAAATTTATGGAAGTCGGGAAGGGAGGCCTATGTCCTCTTCCAACCTGCCTCTGGTACGGAGAGCAATCAAACTGCTGAACATGATCGTTTCGAAGATCGATGTCTTTCATATTCGTGAAAGTACGTTCAGGAGACAAAATTTACTTGACTTTGGAGAGTATATTGTATTCCTAATGTCGAACCATCTCTCATGCGTTCCTGGTATTAAATATTTATTATATTTTACCTGTTCTCAATAGATATTTCTTAAACTATAATTGTTGTTTGTAATATCTTTTGAGAAAATAAACTGATTTGATTTGATTTGAACACTGGATGACTAAAGGCATCATCTCAGGATTCATAACTTCTGTGTCAAAGAAAAATAGGAGAATAAGACAAAAAATAAACGTTTAGTAATATCCGGCTTTCACAGTATCTTGTCAAGACATATATCTTTATATATGAGTCGTCTATATGAGCGTATGTAGTTGAACTGCTGCTAAACGGCTGGACCAATTTTGATGAATTTTTTTGTGTATTTGAGTGGTTTAAATGGTTTAAATTTCACAATTGAATCCGCTGGGTGGCCGTTAAAACCTTCTGGAAAGTTCGTGTATAATTGACATTCTAAGAATAATTCTTAGTTATGTTTGTTTACCATAGATGGCACTGATGTCGAATTCTGCGGTATTTTGATTATTTATCTTGCCAAATAGCAGGCAAGCAAACGTTCTGGAAATTCTTGTTTTATTTATATATTTTGAAAGATAATAAATTACGCTTCGACAAACCACTATTGTGTAAAATCATTGCCTCATTTGCCAATTCCTTGTCTCGACTTGCGCCAATCTCGGGAGAATAAGAATTACATGACGATATAAAATTACCATTTCTTCAGTTCCTGCTTCACAGAGACAACTCCACAAAGTGCACGCTTGTTACTTCACCGAATCTACATATTCTTTTGTTACCTGACATTGAATAAAACATACGCATTTATCTCAGCTATCTACGAGATATTTGAAAACATTTCCCTGTTACTTCTTCAGGCTCATACAGGTATACCAGCAAATTCAACTAAAACAACAAACCATCACGCCGTTTCTTCATCGGTCTTCCTCAACTTCGTACTCCATTCACATCGTTAACGTATGCTTCCTTTCTTCATCCAAGTATTATATGTGTTCAAACCAACGCAGTGATCTGATATTTGGGATCCTTCTGATATTTTTTAGTTCCATAATATCGTTATTTTAATTTTGTTGCACCATTTTTGTGTCCAAATGAGTCCTTAAATGTTTTTCGTTTGTTATATCTCATTTATGTATAATATAAATAAATACCAATCGACGAAATAAGGAAGAAATGTAAGGCAGATGATTGCATCATACGTAAAATTAAAAAGGGATCCTTGAAACGAATGAACGAGGAAAATGCTTTACATAAGCAGTGTGAGTGGAAAGAGAAACCGCAGAAGACCAAGGAAAGTATGGCATTAACAAATTAATCGAATTCTGAAGGGCGGCCACATTCAAAGCCGGAAAAATCGACAAGCATGCATGTTATAGATATATGACTGTGGAGGAAGCTAGAGAGATATGTCAGGACAGAACGGTATGGCGGTCCATTCCTTTTGCCAACCCTAAGGGGAAACGGCGCGATGGTTAGTTAGTTAGTTAGTAAATATCTTAATCTTCTTCTTCTTCTGATTGTAGATCTTGCGATCTGTTTATGCAGGATATCAACTTTCTTCCTGTGATGAAGACGACCAGCCTTCTCTTCATCTCTTTGGTGGTCGTCCTGGTGGTCGACGGCCCTCTGGAGTCTCGTGCATCACGATATTAGGAATTCTTGCTGGATCCATTCTCTCGATGTGGTCCCTCCAGAATCGTCTTCTCTGCCTACTCCATCTCACTATGTCTTTAATTTTGTAGGATTTGCGAATGTCTTCATCGGGTATCCTATCTCGAAGGGTTCTCCCCACAATAGGTCGCAATGTTCTCATCTAGTAAATATTATAAATAATAATAAAATAAAACGATGTTTTTTATAACTACTTCCACATTTGTCTTCATTTCGAGAGCGACCGGTTCCGCCAGGCTATATAAGTAGTTATAAAAAACATCGTTTTATTTTATTATTATTTAAAATGAACTTCCGCCAAAAGATTTTAGTTAAATCGTTTGATTATAATAAATATTATATATGAATTGTAAATGTTTCAAACGACATTGGTGTTAGGCGTGTAAAAAATGCGAAATATTATTCGCAGTTTCCGAGCGGGTTGCGCTAGTTACTTGATTGTCATGATGTACCAACAAGAAGCAGATTTATCTCTGATGAAAAACACGGAACAGTATTATAGTTTTATAGTACTCGTACATTGCTATTAAGTTATCGTGGTTACACACAGTGGCGTGCCTAGGGTCAACCAGTAAGGCAAGCCCGTCCGACTTTTTTGTGTTATAATATTAGTAGAGGGTCACGATAATGTATTTTTCCGGATTAAAAGAGTTTTATCTTTCTAAATTAATTTCGTGAATTAATTGATTTTTCAATCCCATTTTATGCGCATTTTAAATCTATACAAAAAATAATTTTCTGCGTCATCAAACTCATGTTCTTGTTTAATATAATAATGTATTTACAAATACAAAAAGAATTTTAATTAATATGAAAAAAGCTGTAGGTAAATAGACAATAATAGTATATTTGTTAATACCGAAACACGAATTATAAATAAATGTTCGTAAAGAATTTACATAATCTCTATTTTCATAACATTTCTGCACATAACGCAAATGACAAATAACATTATGACAATAGAAATGAAGTTCGTGACACATCGAATAGTAACATACTTCAGAGTGATAAAGCCCGGCTTCAAATCCATACAAAAAATTATAGATATTCTATGGTATATATGCACCTAGCTATATGATTACAAGCCAAAATACATAAGTGCGACAAAGACTCTTTTACATTTTTGCATGCCCAATATGAAGCTCAACGAAAACATGAAACAAAACGTGCGGACGTAGGCGTTTTCGCAGGCATCTCACCTACGATACGCATGAGTGAAATAAAATACGGTGCGTATGAGTGAAACAAAATATACACTTAGGTCATTTCTGTGCATGTCAGCGGAGTCATTTGCAACGTAACGAACTAAATCGCTTTAACTCGCGCAAAAATTCAAAATTTTATTTTATTCGTAGACGGCTCAAACGCTCAAAAAACATCCTTTTATAATAGATTTTTTAAGACCAGCCCGGCCTTTGGCTTGTATGGAAGTACCGCCACTGGTTACACAGTAATCAATTCTATTCTTCCTTTTCATTAGAGTTGAATACGCGGAAGAGTAGATACAATGGTGAAAGATAGGGACGCGTTTCCGTTCTTCAGAAATGCTTAACTAATTATTTCATTAACATTACCGTTGTTTCTACACATTTATTTGACCCTGCAAGCTCGCTGATTTCGAATATCGATTCATAACCAACTAACGAACCAATCCTTACGCCGTTCCTCTTAGAGGCCACATTTTTCTATCCTGGCATAACTCTCGCGCCTCTTCTACACATCGTGACGCGCACGCTCGCCGATTGTTCCTACTTCGAACATGGCCGACTTTCAGTAATTGATTAATTTGGCCATTCTATGTCTTACTTGGCCTTCCTCGACTTATTTTCCATTCCCCCCTCTTGTATATTGACGATGAAAGTAGAATACAAAAGAAGGGTGAAAGTAGAATAAATGCAGTAGAATGAGATCTCTTAGACGAATACGTGATACTCTTTGTATTATAGTGTCGAATGAAAATATAAGAAGTGAATGCGGAGCGAATGATGGTGTTATGAGCAAAATAATGAAATGATCATTAAGATGGTTTGAACATATGTAAATAATGAATGAAGAAAGAATGGTAAAAAAATATATGTTAACGAAGTAAATGGAACTAGAACTAGGGGAAGACCGAGAAAAACGTGGCACGGTCAAATAAATCAAATATTGATTTCGGCCACGTGAAATCGACGCGCGTGTATGACACTATGTATGAATGTTGAGGAAGCGAGAGAAATGTGTCAGGAAAGAAAAGTGTGCAGTCCATTATTTCTGCCTACCCCTTCGGGGAGACGGCATGGTTAGTTATAATATATATATTTTTTAAGTATTATAGAAAGCTTCGTTTTGTAAATAAATATATTTGCAAATTGTTTTAATGTGTATAGAATAATTGCCTGCGAAAGAATGCGATATGATCACCCACGAGGTGTTGCGAAACTCGGAGAATGCCGTGGGTGCCACATGAACTAAAATACGATTTTCGCCATCTGCAGACCACGACACTCCACTCCTCGTACTGGCGCATTGCACCATCTGACCGCTATTTATAATTTCTCTAAAACCCCGCGGACTTATCTGCCTAAATCAGCGTTCCTTAAACTTTTTTTAACCGTCATCCAATTATAAATACAGTCGAAATCGGTTATTACGATCATGGAAATAGCGAAACCTCGGATGTAACGATGAAACATTCGTTGACATTTAAGTTTATGATTTTTTTTATATATTTATTCACCTTTATAACGAACTACTTATCGGGTGATCACCTATGGCCTGGAAACCATTTAGCTAACTGCCAATACGGTTCATAAACTAAAATGTGCGCAAAGGTCCATGGACAAAAGACAAAGTAAGAAATGAAGAAATAAGACGCCGAACAAAAGTCATAGACATAATGGACTTTGTCTAAGTGACATATGACAATATGACAATATGAATATGACAATAAATAGATTGTCATATACATATTCAGATAAATAAAAAAATAGATTGGCCACCTATCACATGTCATGAGAATCAATATAAAAGCTAAAATAAATTGTATACAGTAATTGGGTTCAAATGACCTCTTGTATACAAATGAAAAAAAATGGCAGTGGGCAGGTCATGTCGACACACAGGCAACAGAGCGATGGGCACCCAGAGTCCTCAAATGGAGACCATAGGATAGAAAAAGAGGAGTGGGCCGACCCCAAAAAAGGTGGGCCGACGACATTACCCCTGAAGCGGGTAGAATGTGGCAAAGAAAAGCCCAAGATAGAGTGGAGTGGAAGAAAATGGAGGAGGCCTATATCCAGCAGTGGAGAGATGACTGAGGAAGAAGAAGACTTCTCGGGTATACCTAGCAAAAACAACAACAACAACAATGGCGCTACAGCCCACTATGGGCCCCAGCCTAGTTCAGAATTCTTCGCCACTCTCCCTGGTCCATCGCTCTCCCATGTCCCGCATTCTCCAGTTTGTAACACCAATTGCCCTGAGGTCCTTCGCCACACCATCCATCTATCTCAGTTTTGGGCTTCCCACACTTTCTTTCCATCCGGTCGTGTATTATGAATCTTCCCTGGGATTCCATGCCCAAGCAAGGTGAAATATGTCATTCTCATAAAATATAATAAAAACCTATAGAAAACAGACGTCATCATTCATTTTAATTATCATCGTAATGAACCTTTCATTATTTTGTTCATAACGTTTTCATTCACGCTGCATTCACTTATTATAAATTTGTATTACTGTTAAAATTTAAAACACTGTTATAATATCACAATTTCTTTTTATTCACTGAGAGTGTCGCGACAGCTGTTTCGCCAACCGATGTTGGCATCATCAGGTGCTACAATAAACTGTTTATTGTAACACTTGATGATGCCAATATCGGTTGGGAAAAAGCTGTCAATGAATAAAAAGAAATTGTGATATTATAACAGTGTTTTAAATTTTAATAGTGATCAACAATGGACTATTTATTAAATGTGTATGTTAAGCACTAGATTAAACGCACATTCATCTAAGTGATCTCAATGGTATCACATTATTTCTTTGTTTTCCTTGTATACAAAATGGTCGGTACAGTATCACCATAATATTTCGCGACCCATTAAATACGCAAAGCAACCCAATTTTGGGTTGAGGCCCATAGGTTGGGAAACCCTGGCCTAAACGATATTCAGTTTAACATCTGATATGATTCTGGATTTTATACGGTCTCTTAACCAGCGATTTAGTGAGATATTTATCTCACGAAATATACGTGATTTACGTTATTTAATGATTCCGATGTACCTATTATTACGTGAATACTTAATTCATGCGTTACGAACGCTATAATGTTTCCCGCCAAGAAAATCGATTCATCTACGAAAGTTGACGTTTTTTAAATAATCTATTTGACATTAATTTATCACATTTAGGCCTTTTTTCGAGTCGGCCCAGAATAATTTAAATGCATAATCATGGTTTTCGTTTCTAAGAAATATATTTTAAAATCTATTAATTTATAATGACAAATCAATGAAGATGATCTTCATTGCAGAGTGGCAATAGCCTGCCACACCGAAGGTCCCGGGTTCGAGGACTCATTAATCTACTGTCCAGTAAACATTAATCTATAAAAATTATTATAATAATCAAAAAATAATTTCGTGTTGCAGTTTCTTTTGATATTTTATTAAAGTGTTTTTTAATTTTGCAAACTTATTCATATTTAACTTCTTATTTTTATTACGTTGGTAATATTGATAAATGACATGCAAATTATTCAATATATAAATTAAGTATTTGATGTTTTTCGTGAATTTCCCGCAAAAAATACACCTTATTGAAAATGCTATTAAATATTTTGTTATTTGTAACGCGTCTTCCTCACATCGTAAAATAATTTATTATAACATTTGGATTCGCATATATTATATAAATATTAGATCTGCCAACTAATTATATAACTAATTATGTAACTCAAATTATATAGTAAAAATCAAAAAATCATAATTATTGGCTAATTTATTTTGCATTACTAATTCAAATTAATTAGAATCACCAACTTCATCATGCCTTTGTTCGAATTCTATTTTTTTATACATTACTTAACTTGATTCTTTCCTTATTATTTATTATAAACCTTGAAAATATTTTAACACTTTCATTCTAAACGTGTTCTTTAGCGTAACAATTTTTAAAATATTGTCATTTTGAAAGTGTCGTTAACACTATATTACACTAATATTTAGAAGTCAATTTGTTTTCCTTTGTAGAGTAAGCAAACCAATCCCTGACACCCGAACAGATACCCAATACCTGTCAGTGATGTAACAATTTTATTTCATTCCCTACCATTTCTATATACACATAATGATATGAACTACTCCATTTGTTATAATGTTTTATTATATTGAATTGCTGAAATTTACGGGTCACTCCGAGAAATGCTGGAAGCTTTAAATTAATCATCTCAAAAAATTGGCCTTAAAATGAATATGACAAAGGCAAAAATATTGACAAACACGCAAATTGAAGACATTAAAATCCATAACAAAAATGTAAAAGTGGTAGATGAATATGTGTACCTTGATCATCTGTTGGCTTTTCAAAGAGGGGGTCAAGTCAAGGAGATTGATAAGAGAATACAACTCGGTTGGTCTGCATTCGGAAGGCTGGGCAAGTCGGATATATCACAAAATTAAAAAAAAAAAGTGCTGGACCAGTGTGTGTTACCTGTGATGATATATGGATGCGAGACATGGACATTAACTAAAGAAGCAGTGCACAAAATCAAAGTTGCACACGAGCCATGGATAGATCCATGTTGGGTATCTCGCTGAGAGACCATATACCCAACGTGGAGATTAGAAGACGCACCGATGTAGGGATACACATTGCAAGGATGAAGTGACAGTGGCTGGTCATGTGTGTCGACGGGATGATGGAAGATGGAGCCAGAGGGTTACTGAATGGAGGCCAAGGTTGGGCCGGAGAAGTGTCGGGAGACAGCCGACCAGGTGGAGCAATGATATTGTGCAGACGACGGGAAGGCCCTGGAGAACACTGGCGAGAGACCAAGAGAGATGGGGTGGGGGTGGAGAGGCTAACGTCCAGCAGTGGATGGAGACAAGTTAACAAAGGACTGGATCACTTCGACGAATTTGGATGATTCTAGTTGAATTTCAATTTGAACTTTATTTATTTTAATTTTCTGACTTACTTCCCATTTTTGGGGGGTTTTCAAAGCAAGGTACGCCATGTAAGGCTAGGTGTAGTATTCTTTGGGCTTCCACTATTTCCACATGCTTTCTCCAATACCTTTTCCTTTGTCTCCCCCATCTGACAAAATCCTGAATATCACACTTTTTTCTGATCCCGGTGTTCCTTATTCTGTCGCGTTGAGTTCTGCCTATTATTTTAATTTTGTTCTACTATAATTTGTTTGTTGTTGTTTCAGGGATCGCTCGTGCTGCGGGCCTTGTTCCCCGCCGCTGGGTAGGCTGCGGGTGGAGAAGATTGAAGGCGGACTGCTGGTGGCTGGGGTTGCCGTGGCGGCCAACTGCCAACTAGTCCTGCCCATATTCGGCTTCCTGTTTCTGCTTGTTGGATGCGTGCTGACAGGTGGGTCCCCACTCCATTCTCATCCACAGATTAATTTATTTATGAATTTTAGCATATGTGTTACAGGGTTTTGAAAACCTATAATTTTAAACAATGGTTTTTAAAAATACTTCTTAAATGGAAAAGAAGCATAGAACTGGCAGAAGAATGATGAGAGCAGAATGAATGCGATAGATATGAGGTTCCATAGACGTATGTGTAGTAGAACGATATACGAATCTCAAATGCTGATATAATAAAATAATGTAGAGCGGAAGAACCTATTATGAACAAAATTATGAAAGAATCGCTGCGTTGGTTCGGACATATGGAGCGCATGGATTGAGAAAGAATGGTTAAGAAAGTTAAGTTAATGATGTAAATGGAGTACGGAGTCGAGGCAGACCGAGGAAAACATGGCATGACCAAATTAATGAATTTTTAAAGGTTGGTCATGTAAGAAGTCGGAAGAATCGACGTGCGTGTATGACTCGTTCTGTGAATGTGGAGGAAGCTAGAGAGATATGTCAGTATAGAGTAGTGTGGCGATCTATTATCTCTGCCTATTCCTGCGGAGAAACGACGTGATGGTGTGTTGTTGTTGTTGTTGTTGTTGTATGTCATAATAATTTTGTTTTCTCTTTTAAAAAAATAGCACCAATGATATTAATCAAAGGTATTAAAATTTATTACATGAGTACAATCTCTAAACCGAGCAATAACAGCTTGTTATTATGAAGAAGTAATCGAGTCATGTCCAGGCTTTAACCCATGTCCCTGGGACCAGATGGCAGATATTATGTCTTCTAGACCACCACTGTCTTCTTATTAAATGAAAATCATGTTAATATATCAATTAATTAAAAGTATTTTTTTTATTTGAAAATTGCTATTTTTATAAAAAAAATTGGCTTATATAATTGTAATCACGTGGATTGTTTTTTTTTAATTTTATTTATCTAAAAAAATTGGCAAGGTTTATCGCTTTTATTTGCAAATTAAACAACTTGATAAACGAATAAACAAGAAATGGAATAAACAGCTTTTGGCATTCGTCTTACTGGTGTACAAAAAACGTGTGATAAGAGACGACTTTTATACTTTTCATCTAAGTTTTATTTTCGTTGCGAATGTGGCGACTACTGGCGCCGTCGATTACGCAACGTCAAGTAATGGAGACGCGCGCCTACTAGGCCGCTAGAAGTAGAAAGCAAGCGCATGCAACGAACGGCCTTGATCCTGACAACTAGCGTGGTTTGATGACCTCAACAGAGGCAGTGGTCGCGGTGAACTTCTCCCAGCCATGGGCAAGCGGGAGGCTAATGGCTTATAGCTAATTGCGATAACTGTGACATAATACTCGACTTATCCTATCACTACAAGTCAACAATATATAATACTTTTTTTTTACTTCTTTTGGCGCGTTTAGTAGAGTATAAAAAAGAGAGCTGCGCGCGCACCCTGTTACGGAAGTGCGACATGTTGAAGTTAGGCTGCAATTCGACTTAATAAACACATCTCATGCGCAATCAAGAACACGCGAGCCATCTTAATTTCAAATCGAAAAAAAAATATTAACTAAAAAACTAGTCATCTGATTTTCACGATCGGTTAGAAAGTATAGTAGAACAAAATATAAATGTTTAAATTGGGTATGAAATATGAAAAATATGGGTTCTCATCTTCTAAAACTCCTTCTAAAACTTCCAGAAAACTGTCGTTTTCATTCGTATTAGACAAATTTAGAAATGATTAATGAATTAAAAATTATCAAAGAAATTACTTAAAAACCGGAAAATACCGATCAACCTGAAACGAAAAGTCTCTGAAGCCTGCGTTCTTCTAGTTGGTACTTATGGTTTAGAAACTGTTACATTGTCCAAACAAAGTGCCGAGAAACTATGAGTGACCCAAAGAGACATGGAAAGAGCCATGTTAGGAATAAGCCTAAGAGACAGAGTCAGTTATTCCTTTCATTACTTCGTTCATAACACTTCTACTCGCACCGCATTCACTTCTTATATTTTCATTCGACACTTTATCACACATTCGTCTAAAAGATCTCATTTTTACTGCATTTATTCTACTTTCATTCTTATTTTGCAAGTTCCATGCTTCGCTTACATTCATAACGAAAAGGTTACATAAGTTCGCTAAATCAAATTACGCTTTATTGCGTAGCCTTTCGTTTGATTATGTTTACTGCAATATTAATGTTTCTAACACGCATTGCTTAACATCAATTTAGCGTCAGTTTCTTCGTGTCATCGTTCAGCCACTTGCTTCAGGCCCGATCCCCGTAGTCGAATCGAGCATAATAGCAACGCGAAAAGCGAATTAATTAGCACGATCATAATTGGCATCGCCAGCGGTAGCACGCTGCCAACTCATTGCGGCCACTAGCAGGTGAACAGCCGACACCAGCCGTCAGACGACCTTGTTTTAGAATACTTCCTTAGAATTAAGGCGAGACACTACTCGAATATGTCATACAGTTCATTTTCAATGCGCTTTGTGTTTTTATTTATACAAATCTTATTATATCATTGCAATTCTACATCGATTATATTGGCAATCATTTGAAATCGAAATCACTCCTCACTATCCGAATTCCCATTTGTGACGTCATTGTTTGTAATATGTGTTTATCAAGATCCAAAGAACTAAACTAATGGTATTTAGTAGTTGATACTACACGTGATGGAGCTTGTTCCTGTCACGCATGACTAGTGTACATTTGTACTTGGACTTGGATCTTCTTGCTTACAAAGAATCAGCTCTTATGGCTATTCCTTTTATTTTTGATTGTTGGAAAGGTGATTTGGTGAGTTGATGGTTTATACGGGTTCTTGATTTGTGTGGCCAGGAGTGTTCTTCGAGGTGT
This sequence comes from Lepidostoma basale, assembly GCA_022606425.2. Taxonomy (NCBI): domain Eukaryota; kingdom Metazoa; phylum Arthropoda; class Insecta; order Trichoptera; family Lepidostomatidae; genus Lepidostoma; species Lepidostoma basale. Next base: position 303,884 of record JAHDVF020000730.1, on the reverse strand, counting down.
GGAGCTTCTTCGGAGTGTGAATCGATTTTGGGCCCTTGCGGCGGCTGGAGATGTTTGGGTCGTAATTTGAGATTCTTTTACTGTGGGATTAGGAAGTGAAGGGAGTTCTCTTGCCCCTATTTTGTATGTTATTATTCGACCTTTCATTAATGATTTTAAAACATTAATAGTTATTTTTAGAACAGGTGACATAGAACAGGTCAGGACCTTCAAGTATCTAGGCATAGACCTGGTGGGGGGAGCTGATCTGCGGGAAGAAATACAAGCCCAAGTAAACAAGGCAGCTGCAATCTCTGGGGCTCTAAAATCCACAATATGGAAAAACAAAGACATGGCCATTAAGAGTAAAATAAGAATCTATAAAGCATGCGTAAGACCAATAATAACGTATGGCGTTGAAGCAAGGGCAGACACAGTAAGGACCAAACAAGTTTTGAGGACTTCCGAAATGAAGACACCGAGGACGAAAGCAGGCAAGACACTGAGGGATCGTGTGAGGAACACCAGAATAAGAGAGATATGTGAGATTGAGGATATTATAAGATGGAGCAGACAGCGAAAAAGAGACTGGTACGGTCATGTCCAAAGAATGGACACCACCAGACTCCTCTATATTGCATTGTATAAATAAATGTGGAGGAAGCTAGAGAGGTGTGTTAGGATAGAGTAGTGTGGAGGTCCATTCTCTCTGCTACCCCTGCGGGGAAACGGTGTGATGGTTTGTTTGTTTGTTTTTGTTGCCAAACTAAAATGGAAATGGGCAGGACTTGTTGCCAGACAGGGAACAGAGAGATGGGCACCCAGGGTTTTGACGTGGAGACCGTAGGAGGAAAAAAGGAGCATCGGTCAACCCCAAAGAAGTTGTGCTGATGGCCTAATTCCAGTCAGGGAAAGAAGATGGATGAGAGTTACACGGGATAGAAAAAATAAGAGAACGTATGAAGACGCCTACATTCAGCAGTAGAGAAACGATAAAAAAAATAATAAGAAAACGTACTTAATCGAACGCCATCTATGAGAATTTCCCTTCAGAATGACAGGTTTAATATTCAAAGTGCGTCGAACAATTATTTCTTCAGTACCTGCATATGCGACGTCAGGTAGGCGACAGATATAGGCAAGCGTCAGATGGCTGGCTCATTCATATTCGTGACCATACTCCATCTCACAATGGGAAGCAGGAACTCAGATCTCCGCTTTAAGAACGCTCTGTGTTTTGGAATGTCGCTCCGTAATTTACGACTTAATAAACACATATCATGCGCAATCAAGAATACGCGAGACATCTTAATTTCAAATCGAAAAAAAAATATTAACTAAAAAACTTATCATCACGCCATTTGTTAGGAGGCGTAAACATAGTGGACCGCCACTGTGCTCTGTCCTAACACATCCCTCGTAGTTCCTCCATATTCATACATCGTAATACGCACGCTCGTCGATTTTTAGGCCATGTACGAGTATGTAGCCATAATTTATTAATATGGTCATGCCATGCTTTCTATGGTCGTCCACGGTTTTCCTTTCCTCTCACATGGCTTATATGCAACTTTTCAACCTTTCTTCCCTCATCCATTCGTTCCAAATGTCCAAACTATCTCAGGGTCCATCATTCTTTTTTTTTTTTTTACTTATGATGCACTTGGACTTGGATCTTCTGGCTTACAGAGGTTCAGCTCTTATGGCTATTCCTCTTACGTCTGTAGGAAACATTGTTGGGATGTGATTTGGTAGTTGTTTTCTGATGGGGCTAAATGTATGGCCCGGTGTCCCTCCGAAAGAGGGCGAGGGGGGATTTAGGGTTTATGATAAAGTCTTACATTATAGTCAAGGAATGATTTATAATGCAACCATCTTACATTTCTTCCGTATTCCGTATTTTCTATCGTACATCGTTTTCTTGCATATTCTTCTCAATGATTTCAATTCTACGGCATTTATCATACTATCATCCTTTTTTGCCAGCTCACTTCCATACTAGGGTTTGGTATTAAAACTCAATAAGTACTGCCATCTTTGATTCAGTAGATAAATTTATATTTGCAGTGTTGATTTCGAAAGCCCCATTTCTTTTTTTCCCAGCACCAGCCCTTCTTACGATGTATTTCTCCATTTTTCCATTGAAATTATTAAAAGAATAGAGTTCTAATGTCAACTCTTATGTATGAAATTGTGGAATAACAAAATAACAATAAGAAAAACTAAACAAAGAAAGACTAATAAAAAGCGCATTTAAAATTCGATACAAAAATTCAAAATTAAGTTGGGCTATTTGTTATAAGTAGGTTCTAACTAAATGAGTTTTTTATAAGTCTTTCTTTGTTTAGTTTTTGTTATATGTGGTAAAAGTGGTTTAAACAATATTTTTTAATTCCAAAAGTAGATTGTTATTTTATTATTGAATATTTCTAACGAAAACATCGTTTGACCTTATGAATGTCATAAATATCTCATACTGTTAGCTCTGTTGACAAACAAACAAAATGTTTTATTTGTGTATTAGATTCATTCAACGACCTATTTATTTTAATGATTAATACGAGGACCTTCGTGGCAGAGAGGCAAGAGCTATGACTACCACACCGAAGGTCCCGGGTTCGTTTCCCGGCGATGGCAGTGTGATTTGCACACTGCCTTTGGTCTGATGTAGAATTCACGGGACAATAAAATGGCAATATATAAGCTACCAATTACAAGTCATGAGAATCAATATATTAGCTTAAATAAATGCAAATTGTATACAATAACAGGGTTCAAATGACCTTTTGTATACAATAAAAAAGCATAAAAATATGCATTTTAAATATCAACCGTGACGTCATTATTGATACCGTTTTTTAAATTAATTAGAACGAACAAACAAAAAAAACATCACGCCGTTTTCGCCATTCGTAGGTAGAGAGAATGAACCGCCACGATATGAAACACCTCTCTAGTTTCATCTACATTCATACAGCGAGTCATACGCACAAATCGATTCTACCGACTTCCAAAATGGCCTCCATTTAAAATTTGGCCATGCCATGTTTTCTTCGGTCTTCCGAGACTCCATACTCCATTCACATCATTAACGTATACTTTCTTAACCGTTCTGTCTTTTAAACATAGGTTTTATAGTCCTAGAATAACGGAGTGAACCATGATTTTTTTTAAATAATACAAATGAAATCGTCAGTTTTATAGAAGTTTTATTATATTTTATGGGAATGACATGTTTCGCCCTTCTAAGGCATTATCAAATGTGAATTCTATTGAATGAATTCTACATTTCATAATGCCTTAAAAGGGCGAAACATGTCATTCCCATAAAACATAATAAAACTTCTAGAAAACTGACGTTTTCATTCGTATTAATTATATAATATAGAGTTTTACATCATTGTTCAAGAAACAATAAATAAAATGATATTTTTTTGTTTTGGTTTATTGATTTTTTTAATTTTTCAAAAGTTGCCTTCGTCGTTATAAAAATTATGTTACCTACTGTGTATATTTTTTAAATATAATTAAAGCTGGCATCGTTCCCCGAATTAACAAATTATGCCTTCGTAAGTTAAAAAAATAAAGAAACACACACCAGTACGAAAAACAGCTTTTAATTCTTGGGAATTCCACGAAATTATATACCATACATTATGATACTATTATAGATAGTTATGAATCCTCATAGTTTGAGGTGTATAATTTTAATCTTTGAATATGAGGCGTAATAGGATGGATTCATTGGATATATTCAAATTAGGTGGAATATTTACGAAACCTTTACATCAGTTGATAACATATATTACGACTACTTAATTAAATAGAAAAATTAACAGTTATTTAATAAGATAATGAAATGATTTAACTAAAATCTCTTGATGGAAGTTCATTTTAAATAATTAAACAAATCGATGTTTTTTCATAACTACTTCCACAATTGTCATTGATAACATTTTTTATTGAATCCATTAAACGGATCTAGAATTTTAAATATATCAATATTCGCGTTTCATATCTTAATATTTACATTATATTTGTATGTAAGCGAAGCATGGAACTGGCAAAAGAAGGATGAAAGCAAAATAAATGCAGTAGAAATCAAATCAAATCAAATCTCTTAGAAATGAGATCTCTTAGACGAATGTGTGATACTCTGTGTATAATAGAGTGTCGAATGAAAATATAAGAAGTGAATGCGGTGCGTATGATGGTGTTTGAACAAAATAATTAAAGGATCATTAAGATGGTTTGGACACATGGAAAGAATGAATGAAGAAAGAATGGTAAAAAAATATATATGTTAACGATGTAAATGAAACTAGAAATAGAGGAAGACCGAGGAAAACGTGGCACGATCAAATAAATCAAATATTGAATGTCGGTCACGTGAGGAGTCCGAGAAATCGACGTGCGTACATGATAAGATGTATGTATGTAGAGGAATCCAGAGAAGTATGTCACGACAGAACAGTGTGGCGGTCAATTCTTTCTACCTACCCCTCCGGGGATACGGCGTGATGGTTAGTTGTTTCTAGCACGAAATTTTTATGTTGGTCTGATGAATTCATGCGTTTCTATGGTGCATTAATATTCAATATTGCCTCAATGGATGCCTTGCCTTTTATTTCACACAATCGTGTATTTAATTAAGTCGCTAGATCTTCTTGGGCGTCATGCGGACGCGTTTCCTGTGTTAGCCGTTCGGTGTCTGCGTTCCTCGCACAAAACGGAAAAGTATACATTATTACAACAATAGACGTTTATACTTTCGTAATGTTGCCTTAAACAGGCGTATCCGTAAGTATGTTTGTACATCCATACGTTCATACTAAGTAACTCATACACCAATTGCGCATTCGATGTTTTCGTTCCTGGGGTCCCCACGTGCAGCGGCAATGCGTGTTGCTATACTTATCCAACGGGGCAGTGGACGCAAACTGTGGCTCGCGAGTCAAATGCAGAACTTTTGTTACTTGAGCGAGGCTCTTCCACGAATCTTTTATCTTGTTTTAGACTTATGTGGTCTGTTCTCCAAAACGTTGCTCCTCTTATGAGGTAGATTCTCAGCTGTCCTTCCATTTTTAGGAGGTCATCACGAGGACGAGTTTATTTAGAATTATTCATTTACTTCTTGCGTGCATATCCTCATCGAGAAATCCGTCATTTACCTATCAATTCAGCAACACATATACTTTTTTTTTCGTTTGAAGAAATAAATATATCGAGTACCTAACATATTAAAAATATATCAAAAAACACATTTTTTTATTTGCTATTTTTTTTCAATGGCAAGTCTCGTAAAAAGAGCTTTCTCGTTTCTTTCTCTTGCAATTCCAATGGAAAGTTTGACTGACTTTGTGTCAATTCCAACGGCGCTGTGTTTTATAATTTTAGTCACATAATTAAAGACATTTTTTTTAAACTTCCAATCGGTTTTTCTCCAATTGCAGCTTCATCAGAGTAACAAAACAAACATTTGATTTACATTTTTTATTATTATTGAAATATCCTTATTATGTGTTAAAGCTTCCCTAATTCTGATTACGAATAACATTTTAAAATTTTTAAAAATAGAATTACACTTTGTATTTCAAAACACTTTATTTATCTTTATGCTGCGCCGCTTAGAACAAGTTTTGAACTCTGCTTATTCTCAATTATTTTTCTTCTTCTTGTCCTGTCATACCTCCGCGGTGCATAGAGTCTCAAGGAAACTTCTTCATCCGACTATATCGCATGCCTGATGCCTAACATGATCCCAAGTGGGGCCTGCTGTCTTAACCTCGTCCTGCAGGGCTCTTCACCAGGTGGCTCTATGTCTGCCTCGCTTCCTCTTTCCACCCATAGGGGACCGGATGCAGGCTGGGTTTCGTCTCAGAGTGTGACCGATCCACAGCCATTTTCGTCTAGTGACTTGTTCTCTGATTAGCTTTTCGCCTGCCATGATCCAGAGAACGGCATTTGACACTATTTGGGGCCAATAGATCTTGAATGTTGAGCGAAGGCACCTATTTATAAACACTTGGAGTTTTCCAATAAAGTCCGCGGTAGATTTCCAAGTCTCACATCCGTACAGCAGAACGATTTGAACATTAGGAGCTTGAGCTTTCTCGAAATGATACTGGAACGCCATTAAGGGCGAAGCATTGTGAAAGCTCCCCTTGCCTTGTTGAGTCTGAATTTTAATTAAATTAAATTGACCCCTTCTCTTATACTATACCCCCTTTTAGTATATAAGTGACGATTTTGTGTCAATTTATTGTTAAAATTTGTACATCGAATAGATTGGATCACAATCGAAACATGTCTGCAAATCGAAAAATAAAGTATTTATTGTTTCTTGAATATCTGTTTTCTAGAAGTTTTATTAAAATTTATGTAATTGGCACGTTTTGTCTTTCTAAATGTCAAACATTTGATAATGCTTAAGAGTCTTATTATGATTTGTTCAAACGTGAATCCACAATACAAAGTGAAGGCGAATATATATAGTAATAGAAGAAACATTTTCAAATCTATATGGACCATGTAAGTTCGAAAATCGCGTTATAGCAAACTTGACAATAGTTCTTCATCTTCTTTCTTCATTTCCTCATTACTGAGGGTCGTGATCTATGAGACTGCCTGTGGCTGAAACAAAACGGTTCCAATCCTCTGTTCTCCGGAGTCCACACGGCCAAGTAGAGGTTTCCCCTGGTCATCTCATTAATCTGGTCACACCACCACGCAGGAGGTCTGCCTCTACCTTTTTTACCTGGAACACTGAAGCTCTCTCCTGGCAATGTGGCCAAAGAAACTCAATACTCGCCGACTGCAATTTGACTATATTTCTATGTTTTAAATTGTCGCATATTATCTGGTCAGAATATTTGTGTATCTGCTAGCGACATAACTTTATATTCCATGCTAATACTTCTACTGCGAAAGAGTTGGCAACTGAATTTCTCGGCAATGCGTTAGGAAATAATATGTTTAAGTGGAGTACAAGTGCGGTGAATTATCTGTTTACAGTACCACTTCAAGTCCACTCGAGAATTTTTTTTTAAATGATAAGTCGTGTGTTGAATGACGAGTTTAACACTCGCTAATTAGACATAAAGTTTAATCAATAATTGCTTACATACATACAGGAATATTCGAACGAATATCTGATAGCAATTTGATCTGTATATAAATCTTTATATCTTTACCGTATTGGTCTGTGTTATCGTTATGGGTGGAACCTACGTCATAAAACAAATATCATAAATCAATTTAGTAGTAGTAATAAAAATTATCTATTTTCGAAATGGACACTTTCTGGAACATGGATAATATTATTATTAGGGCAACTGAATCACATGAACGTTTTAAATATATGAGATCGATAAAAACGATCTAAGATCGATCAAAAAGAAAGGTCAAATATATTTTATTTATTACAAGGGCGTGGACTTGGATTTGGATCTTCTGGCTTACAGAGGGTCTCTTATGTCTGATGGGAACATGGTTGGAAAAGTGATTTTGCATCGTACATTATTGTGTAAAGTAAATAAGAAGTAATCTTGTAATTTTACTTTTGCGTGTGAATATCGCTCGTGGGTGATTAGATTTATGGACCATCAACTATTAGATTTTGAACCAGGATATTGCACTGATTATTCGCTCCTTTTTGACAATAACCTTAACCAGTTCCCATTCTAGCCCGAGCGTGACTCGGCCAAGGAGTTTGTATTGCATTGACGAGCCCGAGCATTGCACTGGGCAAATCGTGTTCCGACTTGTCGCTAATGATTTGCCCGAACCAAACATTAATTCATTTGTTTTTATTGACTTACCCGAGCGGTGTTAGGACAGTCTTGTTTCGACTTGTTATAATAACATTTCTTGGTGCTTATTCTAACAATAAAAACTTTCTTCTTCATCTTAAAGTGCCCTGTCAGTTCCTCCCGACGTTGGCGATCACTCTGGTAAACTCGATTTCTCTCCATAGTGATTTCCTGGGGAAATATATAACCAGAGTGGTTTCCCGTTGCCTTCTCTGGTGGATTTTCTGTTGGGGTTACCTTCCCTTAGGTACGGTGATCTGGTTTTGAGGCGCCAGAAACTCGCCTTATATCCTCTCGTTACCTGCTATGACTCCTCTGCCAGAGTGAAGCCACATTGCCTTGATCTTTTATTGTGAGATTAGGATCACATCATTAGGACATCCGCTCCTTTGAGGGGGTGTCGGAATCCTCGCTGGAGGAGAGGGGCACCTTGTGAGACCCCGATCTTTCCTTTTGAATTAATATTATTTTCAATTCGTACGTATTAAAATGTTAGGTTCCCTGTGTTCCTGCCCTTGTTTCCGTGATTCTTCCTCAGGAAAATTATTTTTATTTTTATTTTTATCATTCTCCCGTTCCACACTCTGTCCCACCCTCACCATATCTGTCTGAAATAATTTTATGATAGGCCATAAAATCACGTACCATATTTTGCTCTTTTTTGTAAGATTGGGACATAGGAGTGGCCTGAAGTGGCCTTAAGACCATTTAGCCTTTGCTTTTTATTTCTGGAGTGGTGCATTCCCCAATTAATTTAAGTCCTTTGTGGACAGGGGGCGAGTCTAGGGATTGTATGAGCGAACCTGACGAAAGGGCGCCGTTGCGTCCTTTAACAGCTTCGGGTAAGTGGTAGGTAACCTTCTATGTGGGATTAGGATGTGAAGGGAGTTCTTTGTAAAAACGTTCGTCAAGTTTCAAAATAGATTCATCTATCATTGACATTCCTAATGAAACATATTTTAACAACATATATGATAATTATTTCATTAATGTTATGCTTATACTGATCTGTATAATTAAGTTAACGAGCGTAAGTCTCTACCGCCCACTCTGGCCCTCGAATAACCTTATAACACTCCTATAAAACATCGCCCCTCTTTGACCTAACATTTGATAAAAGATAAATAATAATCCTGTTTACGAAGATATCGATAGCGGTGTATTGACATCAACAACCCGCAGCCCGCATGCATCGCATACTCCAGCGCTTCAGACCGTAACAGGAGACATGAGGGGTCATTGAAAACTTCGAGATACGTAGGGAAATACAGCTATTGAATGAGTTTAAATTGAATTAATACGACCAATCGAAACGAAGGAACATACCAGTATAATATCAAAAGTGAATCATTACAATTCGTAAAAAAAACTTCATAATGAACCTTCTTCTTCTGGTGCCGTGTCAGGTCCCCTTAACGTTGGCGAAGGCATCTAACACATCATGTATCTACGATGAATGATCTCGGAATCATCTACGAGAGTAGGCTGACTTTTCGTACACATATCGAGAGGATTTGTGACATTGTACTGAGGATGTTGAGTTTCATCATTCGGACCGGAAGAGTTTTCAGAGATTCCAATATGCTCAGAGTCCTATACAACGCGTTGGTTCGGATCAGACTCGAAAGTGGTTTTGTGATATGGAGTCCTCACGAGGCGAGATATTCCGTTATGCTGGAGAGGGTTCAGAAAAAATTCTGAGGTATCTCTACATGAAGGAGTACGGTAGCTATCCGGAATTGGGAATGCTCGGAACCAATTCTTTACAACTTCGAAGAGATGGGCATCTCATTACCCATTTCTTTAGATTAATCAGGGGATATTTCGAGAATTCGGCCGTGCTAGAGGGTGTTGGTCTTTTTGTCCCTGATAGATATCTCCGACAGCGAAAGCACATATTGTTTTACCTACCGGCCACCAGAACCAATCTGCCTCTGGAGATATCGGTGGGAAGATTGCAATGTATTTTGAGTCAATAAACTGATTTGATTTGATCTCTGTCCCGCGCCACTTGGAACAGGTTCTGAATTCTGTTCATTCCTGTCCATTCTCTGTTATTTCGCAGTCAGGACATCTGCCTTCTACCAACTCTCCGACGTCCATATATTTTACCCATTAATATCAGCCGAAGGAAGTGGTATTTTTCTCCCCTTAGCACATGACCCAAATATGAGACCTTTCTTACTTTCACACTCGACAACAGCTCTCTATTGGCCCTGGCTCTTTGCAATACGTCCACACTGCCACTCTGCTACGAAGGTCGTCAATAACCCTAGTTATACTATTGATATTCAATGAATTTCTTTTTTATTCTTTCTCTAACATATGTTATTTATGTATCAATTGTGTGTTTTATTTTGCTGTTGTATTGCTATGTGTGTACGGCGGGACATCGAGGGAGAGTAGGCTAGCTTAAATGTGGTCTGGGTCCCCCTTGGTTTTAAATATACATATATTATTTATTTTTTTACGTAAGTCCCGCATAAACGGGAGACGGGCCTAGGGAGTGCACGGGTGAAACTGACGAAAGGCGCCGCTGCGCCTATAATAGCTTTGAGTAAGCGGAGGGAGCCCTCTATGGCTCTCGACCTTTATATTCAATGAACATGTTGTTTAATTTAGTCTGATTTTCTTGTTATAGCTGCCTCCTACAGAGGGCGCGGTGCGGACGAGGGCCCGGCACACTACGCTGCTCGCGTGGAGTTCACGGGCACGTCGCGCGCGCTGGGCCCGCTTCTATTGGCTGCGGGCGCCATCATGGCCGTGCTAGGGGCGGCGCTGTGCGCACTTGCGCGCTACGCCGCACGCGCTCACCAACGCCTGGGTTTCCGGTGCCCTCTGCACGGAGACTTCTACCCGCTCAGCCCGCAGGCTAGCGCCAGGACTATAGGTTTGTTACCCAAATTAATACACGTTTTTAACAAGGTTTAACATTTAACAATAGCTGACAGGGTTGGAGGCAGGTGCAAAAATGAGCGGAGTGTCAGTAAGTGGAAAATTTTGGAAGGATACTTGATTATGTAGTTTTTGAACAAGCACATGCACATGCTCATAGATCTGCACATTCACATGCTCTTAGATATGATTGCTGGTTCAGATGCAGCTTTAATGACTAAAAACATTGTCAAATTTTGCACATTAGGATCGTTTTGAGAAGGCAGTATTGCTCTCAACGCATACATCAAATATGATACATTTTATGTACTGGATACAAAGGGGGCAGGATAGAGACGAGTGGAAGAAATTGGAAGAGGCCTATATCCAGCAGTGGAGGGAAGAAGGCTAACAAAGAAGAAGAAGAAGATACCTACCTACATATCGATGAAGATATTATAAATATGTATACGAGTAATAAAAATTCTAAAAATTAAGTAACACTTATTTGGTGTAAAAAAAGGCGAAATCACAAGGAAAATGTGGGTACTGGAGAATGATAAATCTTGTATTCATCTGGACCTACATACTTCATTACCCTCGAGATTTATTCGGTAACACATAAAAACTAAATGACGAAGAAAATATTCACCGCCACACTTTTCTGTCCTGGTATACCTCTTCAGCACGCTCGTCAATTTCTCCGACTTTGAACGTGGGCGCCTTTTAATAATTTATTAATTTGAATGTGCCTTGTTTTCCTTAGCCTTTCCGAATTTTTCCCCTTGATCTTTTCGTTCTAATTTTAAACAGGTAGAAACATATTCTTGTCCATTTCTTAGTCTTAATTCGGACGCATTTATCTGCATTGCTTTCTTACCTTAATTCTTCGTAAAATATTCCAACATATGTTGTCTTTCCGCACATTATTTTATTGTGATCTCATTTTTACAGCTATTAGTCTAATTTTGTCTTTATTTTCCTCGTTCAAATCTTCATTTCCATACATAAAGGTAAAGCACTAGAATTTAATTATGTTCTTTGTGTACTATCTTGGTAATGTAATGTAAAAAAAAACTGTGGATACGTGGGACATAAATTAAATAGACAATATGTGCACCATCTAAAAAGAACATAACTAACTAACTTACCATCACGCCGTCTCTCCGAAAGGGTAGGCAGAAAGAATGAACTATCACACTTTTACTGATGCGGCACTCCATCCTTCTCTTTTCGCCCCGCGGGAGACGCGGTGTGATGGGTTGCGAACCTCATCGCCACCAATAGGCATCTCCCGCGCACACTTCGATCGTCCAACACCCACAAAATAAATCTAAAACAAATAATATAAAATACAATGATATAAAATAAAATAACAAAATAAAAATAATTCAACACAAAATGCTCTTTTTAGATGGTGCAAAGAACATAATGTGTTAAATTATTTTTATTGTGTTATTTTATTTTATATTATTTGTTTTAGATTTATTTTGTGGATGTTTTACGATGCGCGGGAAATGCCTATTGGTGGCGATGAGGTTCGCAACCCATCACACCGCGTCTCCCGCGGGGCGAACATAGAAAGATGGAGTGCCGCATCGGTTAAAGTGTGACTGTCCATTATTTCTGCCTATCCTTTCGGGGAGACGGCGTGATGGTTAGTTTTGTACTATCTTTGTTTGTATATCTAAAAAGTACATGCCCCACAAGTTAACAGATTAATATAAATCTTATTAACTTTGCGATTACTATGATTCGATAACCCGAAAATAAAAATAATAATTGACCATTCAGAATCGTAATATCTATTGTAAATATCTGAAAAATGTTAATACTTTAGTATTAACAATTTTTATTAAATTATTAAAACGTTTGAAAATTAGATTATATTGCAATACATATTATTAGAAGTGAATAAACTTCTTTAAATTCAACCATGCAATTCGGCAAGGTCATTCATCTGAATCTTGATCTTAGGTAGTAACAGATCAGCGAACTACAGAAATAACAGTTCTCTTTCTGTCTTTCTTTGTGCCGAGGGATTTGACCTTAATCATTATTTACGGTAAATATGTATCATGCACCGTATTTTCATTAGCAACTAACAAATAAATCCTCTAAACTTTCATGTACAATATATAAAAATTTATCTTATTCTTTTTAAAACAATTCAAATAATAATGTTTGACAGTGTTCAAAATTATGAATTTTAACGTTTCTTTTCGAATTCCAGAAGTGTATAGTTAGAATAACTATTTGATTCTGGAAGATGGATCAAAGCTGAAGTGTGATTGTAAAAATGTCTATTTGATTCTGGAATATAGATCAAAGCTGAAGTGTGATTGTTAGAATATCTATTTGATTCTGGAATATGGATCAACCTTGAAGTGTGATTATTAGAATTTCTGGGACATGGATCAAAGCTGAAGTGTGATTGTAAGAATATCTATTTGATTCTGAAATATGGATCAACCTTGAAGTGTGATTATTAGAATTTCTGGAACATGGATCAAAGCTGAAGTGTGATTGTAAGAATATCTATTTGATTCTGGAACATGGATAAAAGCTGAAGTGGGATTGTTAGAATATCTATTTGATTCTGGAAGATGGATCAAAGCTGAAGTGTGATTGTTAGAATATCTATTTGATTCTGGAATATGGATCAACCTTGAAGTGTGATTATTAGAATTTCTGGAACATGGATCAAAGCTGAAGTGTGATTGTTAGAATAACTATTTGATTCTGGAATATGGATCAAAGCTGAAGTGGGATTGTTAAAATATCTATTTGATTCTGGAATATGGATCAACCTTGAAGTGTGATTATTAGAATTTCTGGAACATGGATCAAAGCTGAAGTGTGATTGTAAGAATATCTATGTGATTCTGGAATATGGATCAAACTTGATATGTGATTTTTAGAATATCTACTTGATTCTGGATTATGGATCAACCTTAAAGTGTGATTGTTAGAATACCTATTTGATTCTGGAATATGGATCAATCTTGAAGTTTGATTGTTAAAATATACTTATTTGATTCTGGATTATGGATCAACCTTGAAGTGTGATTGTTAGAATACCTATTTAATTCTGGAATATGAATCAACCTTGAAGTTTGGTTGTTAGAATATACCTATTTGATTCTGGATTATGGATCAACCTCGAAGTGTGATTGTTAGAATACCTCTTTGATTCTGAAATATGGATAAACCTTTAAGTGCCATTGTCAGAATAACTATTTGATTCTGAAATATAATCAAACTTGAAGTAATCTTCACTTATGAATTGTCTCTAATTTCAGCTGCCCTGGAGAAAGGAGGATCTCGCTGGCGTCAATGGTGTCCTCGGAGTTCCGCTCCACAGTGCCCCCGCAGCCGGGGGCTCAGAAACCCCGCGCCGCCCTGTCCGGCCCCCCTTCCATTCCTCGTCACTTCTATGAGGTCAGTAGATATAGATCATCATCATGTAAAGAGCGTATTTATTATTGGAAAAACCCAATCGAATTATAAGGAATACAATGATTTTTACATCTCGCATCCTATAATATGATTTTTCAGGTTTATTCTTAAATTACTCTTGGGTAAGCCTTTCAATATTGGTTTGTCATTGTAGAGTTTCAGTCAGCTGTACACTATCTTTGATTGTCTGATTGTCGAATCATCCAATTGTTACACCTTGTATGACATCTGATATCTGATGTGTTAACATGTTAAGTTTATCAGTCTCTCTCTTCTTTTTGTCCTGTCACACCTCCGTGGTGCATAGGGCCTCAAGGAATCTTCTCCACCCGACTCTATCGCATGCCTGATGCTTAACATCGTCCCAAGTGAGACCTGCTGCCTTAACCTCGTCCTGCAGGGTTCTTCTCCAGGTGGCTCTAGGTCTGCCTCGCTTTCTCTTTCCCCCCATAGGGGACCAGTCTAGTGCGCCCTGAGCGATGCAGGCTGGGTTCCGTCTCAGAGTGTGACCGATCCACTGCCACTTGCGCCTAGCGACTTGTTCTCTAATTGGCTTTTCGCCTGCCATGGTCCAGAGAACGGCATTTGACACTGTTTGGGGCCAATAGATTTTGAATATTGAGCGAAGGCACCTATTTATAAACACCTGGAGTTTACCAATAACGTCTGCGGTAGACTTCCAAGTCTCACATCCGTACAGCAGTACGCTTTTAACGTTACTTCTGAATACTTGGAGCTTGAGCTTTCTCGAAATGATACCGGAGCGCCATACAGGGCGAAGCATAGCGAAAGCTCCCCTTGCCTTGTCAAGTCTGCTGGCTACATCCTCCTCCGTACCTCCCGAGCCTGCTATCATACTACCGAGGTAGCAGAAGCTGGTCGTGGTCACAAGGGGGACACCGTGGAGCAAGATTGGGGTGGAGTCATTTGTGGACACTCGTAGGTCTACTGTCTTGGACATGTTAATCTTGAGACCTACTTTTGCCGCTTCCTCGTGAAGTCTACAAAGTTTCCGCTCCGCATCCACCCGGTTTACCGAAAGCAAACAGAGGTCATCAGCATAATCCAGATCCTCCAACTGGGTATCACGCATCCATGGAATGCCACGGGGACCGTCGAAAGAACGGCGCAACACATCCTCCAGAACCACTATGAAGAGCAGGGGTGATAGTAGACATCCCTGTCGCACTCCCGCACTCAGTTTGATGGCCTCGGAGAGTTTGCCCTGGTGCACTACACGACAAGAACAACCGTCATACATTGCCCTGATGATATTCACAATCTTCTGTGGGACTCCTCTGCTAATGAGAGTTGACCAGATTGAAGTCCACGATATTATCAGTAATTTAAAAAAACTTTGTTACTCCTTTTTGGATTCCCATATATGTACCTTATGATTATATCTAACCTGGACATACAAATATTTAGGTAGAAGACCATCCCTCAATTAGTATACAAAAATCAGTGTATTTACATTAATTTTTTGTTCGACTGATAACATCTTCAAATCATCAAGCATCGACTTAATTCGGCTTTATGACACTCTACCATATAATATCGTCGACAGCGTCAGAACAGAGCTCCCAACATGCAGAACCAACCTGCCTCTGGAGTGAGCAATTTAACTGCTGTTATGGTCGCTTCAGAGATCGACGTCTTTCATATTAGTAAAAGTACATTCAAGACTGACTTTAGAGAGTATCTTGTATTCCTAAGGTAGAAAAATCTCTCATGCGTTCATGGTATTAAATAATATATTGTATTGTAAACATACATTTTTTAAATTTTCGTATGAAGCAATTAATTTGTGGTGTGACATTATTAAATAAAATAATAATACACTTTTAGTATTTGTATCTGAACCAATTTATTTGGTAACACCAACCGGTTTCGCTCCCGTCGGAGCTTCGTCAGGGTGAGAGAGTAAACAGTTCACTCTCTCACCCTGACGAAGCTCCGCCGGGAGCGAAACCGGTTATCAAAAGTGTATTATTATTTAATTTAATTTTTTGTTTGTAATGTCTTCGAGAATCAAACAACTGTTTTGATTTGAAAATTTATGTGGCTGGTTTTACGATGCATTGATATATTTGTTTACAACTCCGCGTAAACTTTAAACTTACTACTATGATAAGATAACTCTTGGTTATTTTTGGTATCTAAGTGATGTAGTTGACTGTCTAATTAACTTCGAGTTCGTAACAATTTGGCAAGCCCGCAAGTCTACAGGAAGCAACGTGAGTGGAGTCGTTTAGTTTGTTTTATTATTTATCATACATAAATGCTCCCGCCAAGCTTCGGTGCTCGGGTTAATTATTGAAACCATCTTTGTTTGAAGTCGGCTCCTAGTCACCTACACATCATACCCGCGTGTTTCTTTTACAAAGTTATTAGAGTAATTTGAATACAAACGGCGGTGTATAATTTTATTAAGCAACATTAGATTATTCTCGCATTGTGTTGAAACGGCATTATTGGAAACATCTGCCAAACTTAATGGCGCCCGCTAACAATGCTTCAGTCATGTTGACTTTGGCACATTTCACTAGTAAACAGCGTCTTATCTCCTCGGGACGCGCGGCTATTTGCAGCTCCCCCTTTCCCTGGAGTCGGACAACTTCACAAAACTAATTTCCTCTTTGAAAACTTGTAAATTCAGCCGCTTCGAATAGCCACGCCTCAGTTTTATTTTGGTTTTACCCCTCGAACAAGCGCTTTGTATGTTTAATCTATTTTTAGATTTCAATTTAATTTCATTGGCTCGATGAATAATTAATTGTTTCACCGATCAGCGGTAGCAATTAGCGAGCGGGCAATTGATGTAAACAGAGCCGAGGGTGTGGGGGTGGTGTGGACTGCTGAACAATAATCGCACACGCGGTATAAGGCTACCGTCACACCGAAGGGTTTCGGTTGGTGACTCGCTGGCTGTCTGTCCGAAAATGACAGAGACTGATTTAACAGTGGACTTGGACTTGGATCTTCTGGCTTACAGAGGTTCAGCTCATGTGACTATTCCTCTTACGTCTGATGGACATAGTTGGAAGGTGATTTGGTGGGTTGTTGGTTTATAAGGGGGTATGATTTGTGTGGCCCGGAGTATTCCTCTGAAGGATCGATTTTGGGCGCTTATGGCGGCTGGAGGTGTTTGGGTCGTAATTTGAGAGGTATTTTATTGTGGGGTTAAGATGTAAAGGGAGTCCTTTGTAAAAACGTTAGGCAAGTTTCAGAATGAATTCATCTATCATCGAGATTCCCGATTCTAGGTGCACTTGTGTGATCCTGGTCCACGAAGGCGCACCGAGCGATAAACGAAGAGTCTTATTTTGCAGGATTTGGAATTTTCGTATCTGACTCGAAGCTGCAGAGCCCCAGATTGGGGCTGCGTAAGTGAAGATCGATTTGACAAGGTTTTCTAATTATTTTATTCGAAAATGTCAAGCTATTCTTTAAGCTTTTTAAAAAAACTAACTAACCATCTATCAAGCCGTTTCTCCGAAGGGGTAGGCAGATAGAATGGACTACCACCCTTTTTTCGTGACAATCTTATATTTTCACTTTAATTTAATAATTAATCAATTAAAGTAAAGTCAAAAATTTATAAACTCACATTTATTTTGAAAATGAAAATTTCTTTGTTTTTCATCGAGAAAAATTTGCTGGAAGACCGCCTAAGAGATGGAAGGACAGCTGGACCTCATCATCCGACGAGACATGATTTCTGTGTCACAGATCGTCAGATCTATTAAAAGAAGTCACTTTGTCACTAAGTGCCTCGATAAAGGTGCACAAGTCGACTGCTCGTATAGCTAACTAACTAACTAACCATCACGCCATTTTCCCGGAGGGGTAGGCAGAGAGGATGGATCGCCACACTGGCCTGTCCTGGCATACCTCTCGAGATTCCTCTACATCCATACATCGTACCATGCACGCACGTCGATTGTTCCGACTTCGAATGTGGCCGCCTTTTAGTAATTGATTAATTTGGTCATGCCATGTTTTCCTCGGTCGTCCTCGGCTTCTTTTCCCACTCACGCTCGTATAGCGATTTTTCAAAAGCGTTTGATAAGGTGGACCACCAACTTTTGCTTCGAAAGCTTCAAAGGATTGGCTTTAGTGACAATCTGCTCCAGCTTTTCTCTAGCTATCTAACTAACTACCTTCGTCAAAGACAGCACAGATTGTTTTATTTGCCGCGCTGCAGATCCAATCTGCCTATGGTTATGCCTGTGGGTAGGACAATCTTATTGCTAAATCGGGTCGTCTCGGAGGTCGAC
The DNA here is from genome assembly GCA_022606425.2 of Lepidostoma basale. Taxonomy (NCBI): domain Eukaryota; kingdom Metazoa; phylum Arthropoda; class Insecta; order Trichoptera; family Lepidostomatidae; genus Lepidostoma; species Lepidostoma basale. The sequence continues at coordinate 285,481 of JAHDVF020000730.1, read as the reverse complement.
ATATTTCGTGATAGTGTGAGTTGCCTCAGGGATGCAATATCAATGTTATGATTCTTTCTAATTCTTAAGCTTATTTTTTATTTTAATTTTTTATGCTTCTCTTTTAAATTCTCATAATGTAATTGCAAACGGTCTGGAAATATGTCTGTAATGTTTGTAATTTTTATTAAAATAAATTAAATGAAAATGAAAAAAGAAGAAGATGAAGAATCACAAATTAAAATATATATGTAAGGTTAATCAATAACGTGACATTTTCAAATCAAAACACATTAACAACACTTTTAAATCAGTCTCTGTCATTTTAGGACAGACATCAAGCGAGTCACCAACCGAAACACTTCGATGTGGCTGCAGCCTTAGTGACGCTAGGGTACGAGCTGTGAATACATGCATTATACATATCAGAGTATTACTGTACCGCGATTAGAACCATCCATCCATTGGCCACGGCTAATTTGATTAATGCGGAAACCCCCTCTATAGTTTGCAGCAGAACCAATACATTATCTACAGTCTCTGCTCAACTGTGTACCTCGGTGGGCTCAAACTGTTAACATTATAAACTACACGCGAAAGTATTTATATATCGAGGTTATGCAATTACCACGTGGTACCATAAATTATAAATTTAAACAATCTTATCTGGAGCATGGAAATTGGTTACAGAAGAGACAGTATTATAGTTTATTTAACTAACTAACTAACCATCACGCCGTTTCCCCGGAGGGGTAGGCAAAGAGGATGGATCGCCATATTGTTCTGTCCTGGCATAATTCTCGCGCTTCTTCTACATTCACACATCGTGACATGCACGCTCGTCGATTGTTCCTACTTCGAACATGGCCGCCTTTCAGTAATTGATTAATTTGGTCATGCCATGTCTTCCTTGGCCTTCCTCGACTTCTTTTCCCATTCAAACTACTTGTATATATCTTATATACAATGTCCAAACCATCTTAGTGACCCTTTCTTAATTTTATTTATCACGCATTCATCTGCCTTACATTCCTTTACTTCATCATTAGATATTCTATCATACATTGTTTTTCCGCACATTCTTCTTAGTGACCTCATTTCTACGGCATTTATCCTACTTTCATCCTTCTTCTGCCAACTCCAAGCTTCACTTTCATACATTCCATACCTCGTCCTTTGTCCTACATGCCAAAAACTGTACTCTACGTTATTATTATTTTTTTCCCCATATCGCATTTGTCTCCTCTGCCTCTCCTGTTCTTCCCGCTGTATATTCCTGTGGTGTATATTTTATCTTTTATAATGTTCCTCAAATGTTCATGTATTATATATTATGCTTATTTATTTATTCAATAAAGTACAGCGGAGCATAGAAGTGAAATTGAGTAGATTAAATGTGGTCTGGCACCCCCTTGTTGTTGCCGTATTTAAATGTAAGTCCCGGATGGACCGGGGACAGGCCCAGGGAGTGTACGAGCGAGGCTGATAAAAGGGCGCCGCTACGCCCTATAACAGCCTCGGGTATGTGGCGGGAACTTCTATGTTATTTGTGGTAATGACTTTGAGTGCACCATTTATTTTGTTTCCAGCTCCAACCTTTCTTCCGATATCTTTCTCCATTCTTCCTTCTCTTGTAAATATGCTTCCCAGATAAACAAATTCGGTAACTTGCTCTAATTTCTCACCTTTCACACTTATGTCACAATCCGTCATACATTCTTCCTTTTCAAATACCATAACTTTAGACTTTGACACGTTCATCACAAGGTCACACTTATTGCATACTTCTTACATTCTTGACACTAGGACTTGTAGATCGTCCATGCTGTCAGTGATTAAAACAACGTCGTCTGCATATAACAAACAGCTGATGGACATATCGTTCATTTTCGCACCTACGTTTATGCCATCTAATTCTTTCATGAAAGAATTAGTTTATTTTTTACTATTTGGCAGCATGGTGAAGAAGGTTTATGCAAACGACGTTAACGGAGCTAGAAATAGAGGAAGACCGAAGAAAACGTGGAACGATCAAATCAACCAAATATTAAATGTCGGTCACGTGAGGAGTCGGAGAAATTGACGTGCGTGCAAGACAAGATGTATGAATGTAGAGGAACGAGAGAAGTATGTCAGTACAGAACAGTGTGGCGTTCCATTCTTTCTGCCTACCCCCCCCCCCCCCGGGGAGATGGCGTGATGGTTAGTTAGTTAGTTCTTCTTCTTCTTCTCCCTCAGCCTATTCCCGTCCACTCCTGGACAAAGGCCTCCTCCATTTGCTTCCATGTCATTCTGTCCTGTGCAGACTGCATCCAGGTTATTCCGACGTGTCTGTTTAGATCATCCTTCCACTGAAGTTGCGGTCGCCCTGCATTTCTCTTCGCCGTCCACGTTCTCCAAGTCAGCAGTCTTCTTGTCCATTTTTCACCTGAGCTTCTGGCTACGTGACCCGCCCATTGCCATTTTAGAGTCGCCACCCGGTGACGTCAGTGACCTTTGTTCTTTCTCTCACCGTATCGTTTCTGACTCTGTCTCTTAGGCTTATTCCTAACATGGCTCTTTGGGCCTTAGCTAGTTAATGAAAACTTTTCAAATAATTGCAAATAGAGTTATATTTGACTTCTCACTCGAATAAGAAAGTTATATCAATATTATAAAATACCGGGCCCTCGGCATAACGGAATCGCTCAAACAGTTTTTCACGCCATTTCATGATTTCGCTATCGCATTTTAAAATGCAATGGGTGTTTTCACTTCATAAAGAAGCATATTAATTCACCTGTCTTTCGTCGGAACTAATCTGCATTCACTTATTTTCATAACATAAAATCTAATTTGAAATATTTTTTTAAAACATTACATTTTTACAGAACATTTTTGCACTTTTTACAAAAATATTTCGGGCCACAGATGGCCTTCATCAGTGTAGAAATTTAAAGATTTCTATAGCTTCCGTATTTTACACCACATTCTCGAATATCAGGATAAAGATATAACCCATTACTTTTATACAAATCCAATGTAATGATTTTCGAAAAAGAACCTGCAAGTGGTCGAGTGGTGAGTGCTTTGACTGCCATACCGAAGGTCCCGGTTCGATTCCCGGCAAGGGCAGTGTGATTGTCACACTGTCTTTGGTCTGATGTTAAATTTACGTGACAGTAAAATGACGATAAATTAGCTACCCTTTACATCGATTCAACAAAAAAATATAAATATGAATGTTTGTTTGTTCGTTCCTTATGCGTTCACGCATTATTCGTCCGATTGATTTGAAGCTTTGTACAGTTGTTGTTGGCAATGTTGGCGTTTTGACTGACATTATTTGGAGCAGAAAAGTATTTCAAAACAAAAATAAACTTATAAAATGCAAAATTCAAAAAGATTATTAATTTTTTCTATAATATTTATAGTGTGTGTTTTTTAGAGGTTTGGTTTTTAAACTGGCAACATTATTTTTACAGTCTGTCAATTTGACAGTTGACAGTTGATTTGTAATCAGTACGTTTTGCCATTTTACCGTAAACAGACTGACGTCAGAACAGCGTTTGAAAACTGTGCAAATTTATTTTGAAAATCATGAGTTGGTTCGCCAAACTTATCGTGCACTACGTCCATTTTACGGTCGACATAATCGTCCATCCGAGCAAGTTATTCGGAAGACCATGGATCGTTTTCGCACCACGTACCTAGTGGATAATAGCGCTACATGGAATGGCACCAAGTTATTATATATATATATCTGAACTCTGTATAACGAACAGCCTAAACACAAGGAAATCCACACTTCGCTCGGCGAACTCCTCGGCAATAGGAAGATTAGTTGAGCCAAAGCGTTGCCCCAGTACCAATTTCGGGGATCGAGCGTTCGCGGTAGCCGGTCCATCAGCTTGGAATAATCTCCCTTCACACCTCAGATGCATAAATGATCCGACAGATTTCAGATCTAAACTGAAAACCCATCTTTTTCATATTTCATACCAAATTTAAAATTTATACTTTGTTCCACTGTACTTTTTAACCGATCGCGAAAATTTTGATTTTTACATTTAAAACACGTCTTAATGCGCCCTTGAGGTGATTACATCACAAAAACGGCGCTTTAAAAGTTAGCATATTATTATTATTATTATCTACTAAGACGACAATTGTCAAAAAATTGCGCTTCATTCGAGCTAGCCGTGGCGCTCATATGCCCGAAATCATATTTAAACAATAATGGCATAAAATTATCTATTAAATAAAGCCAATATCATAGATATTAACATTATTTTAAGGTGTTTTTTTCATTTTGAATATGTATTGTATACCTCTAAAAAACACCCTTTATTATAAATGTGTCTGCTTTGCATGTGTACCAACCTCAAACAAATTCTAAAAAATATTTGAAAGAGGCATTGTAAAGCATATCTAGTAATAAAAATCATAATTTAGAGCACTGCATATGCGCTCCAACATTTTACAGTAAAATTTAATTACACATTAATAGTTACTAGTGGAGAAATAATTATTTCATTGCCATCATTTATGAATAATATCAACGTTTTAGAACGTCCATCAATTCCATTAAATTGATTAGAAAATGCTTCATTTATTAATTAATGACATATACTCTTTTTATGATCACACGCGATCCATTTCATTGCGCATTTGTTTGTTTGGTAAATTTATTATATCGATAAAAAGAAAAGATACAGAAACAAATCTTACTACCTATATTCTTTTTCTTTCGGTGCCGTGTCAGGTCCCCTTAACATTGGCGATCACTGCAGCAAAGGCATCTCTATCCTGCGCCACTTGGAATAGGTTCTGAACTCTTGTTGTTCCTCTTCACTCTTTGATGTCCCGTAGCCAGGACCCCGACGTCCCTCCACTTATTTTTGGGGCTATTCTTTTTTTAAATAACTAACTAACTAACCATCACGCCATTTCTCCGGAGGGGTAGGTAAAGAGGATGGACCGCCAAACTGCTGTCCTCACATACATCTCTATCTTACTCTACATTCATTTATCGTAACATGCACGCCCGTTGATTTAACCGACTTCGAATGTGGCCGCATTTTAGTATTTGATTAATTTGATCATGTCATGCTTTCCTTGGTCATCTCCGGCTTCTCTTTCCACTCACACGCTTGTATACAACATTTTAACCATTCTTCTCTCATCCATTTTTTCCATATATCCAAACCATCTCAGGGATCCTTCTTTAATTTTACTTATGATGCAATCATCTGCCATATATTTTATCCTAATTTCATCGTTCGGTATTCTACCATATATCGTTTTCCCGCACATTCTCAGTGATCTAATTTCTACGGCATTTATCCTACTTTCAACCTTTTCAAGCCTCACTTCCATATGTAAGGGTTGGCAATAGAAATCCATTATGTTCTGCCATCTTTGCTATATATTTATATATATTTATATGGATATATTTATATTTGAGAGAGCCATTTCTTTTGTTCCCTGTACCGACCCTTATTTTGATGTCTTTATCCATTTTCCGTCTCTAGTAAACTTCTTCTTCTGTTTTATTTAGGACTGTGTTCTGTTATTTCTCGGTGTCTGTTCCTGGGATGCAGATGTCCAACTGTCTCGCCATCTACTAGGTGGTCTTCCTGCAGGTCGATTTCCTGTTGGTACTTTATTTACGGCTATATTTATCACTCTTTCAGAACATGCTCTTTCCACATGATCTCTCCAGTAGCGTCTTCTCAGTCTTCCCCATCGCACGACATCTTTCACATTGCAGATCTTTCTTATTTCAGAATTGCTTACTCTGTCTCGGAGTATCGTTCCCGCAACGGATCGGATAGTCTTCATTTCTGTGGGGTTCTTTGGAGACTTTTTGTTCTGATGGTATCAGCTCTCGTTTCTATTTCATATGTCATTTTAGGACATACGCATGTCTTGTAGATTCTAATTTTGCTCTCCTTTAGCATATTTTTCCAAACAGCATTCGTCAAGCAGCCAGCCACAACGGCGGCCCTATTTGTTAGTTTACTTACGTAGAGGTCACTGCTGCTTGATACATCAACATCTAAGTACTTGAAATTATTATTATTATTATTATTTTGTTCTTAAAACTCCTTACATCATTACAGCGCGAGCCAAAGCGATGTAAAGGGTGAAAAAAATATATCAAAGGAAATATACATAAAACCTTATAAATAGGAATATGCCAGTTATTTCCTTGCTGCCTTTATCGTAAGGGTATTCACGAATTCGCCATAATTGCATCCAAAGAGGCCTATCTCTTTTGCAACCTTATTTAAAAGACGAATCGCTTTCAATACAGGAGAACTTCGAAGGGCCTCTGTGCGGCAATTTGGGGCATTAAATAATATATGCCCCCTTGCTCACTTGTTCTTGTAAACATGGTTCCCAAATAAACAAATTCGGTAACTCACTTCAGTTGTTCACCGTTCGCACTTATGTCACAATTATTTTCAAATGTATACACATTTAAAGAATCAGGTCATGTGAATTGAAACAGTCTGGTTATTCAGCTAACTGGCGGTTATTTTTGCAAAATATTCCTATACATAACACTAGCTTGTGCGATGTGCGGTCTGTGTAATACTCGTAATACTTGCCCGGGTCTAATTGGATTTCATACACTCGGCGGATAATGTATCCACAAACAGCTCGTTCGTCGTGGGCCTGATTCATAGAATGCCTTCTTTACATTACTAGATTTGAATTCAGTGATGCGTGCCACTATTACGCATCGTAAGGATGCCAAACACAACACGATTTTTTTATAATAAGTTCCGTGAAAATATGAATAAATGTCCATTTACACTGGACAGTGACCGAAACGTGACCGACGTAGCCTTGAATCTCACAGATCCGCCTAAAATCGCCGACAGGGTTGATAACAGTAAGTTTTACGTCTGGGCGTCCCTTATCAACTCTCCCATCGTCGGTTTTATTATATCATTTGAAATAACGAGTCGGTGATATTTAAGGCTACGTCGGTGACGTTACGGTCACTGTCCAGTGTATATAGACCATTTACAATAAGTTCCGCGAAAATGTGAATAAATGTCCATTTACACTGGACAGTGACCGAAACATCACCGCCTAAAATCGCCGAGAGGGTTGATAACAGTAAGTTTTACGTCTACGCGTTCCTTATCAACTCTCCCATCGTCGGTTTTATTATATCATTTGAAATAACGAGTCGGTGATATTTAAGTTTACGTCGGTGACGTTACGGTCACTGTCCAGTGTAAATAGACCATTTATAATAAGTTCCGCGAAAATATGAATAAATGTCCAATTACACTGGACAGTGACCGAAACATCACCGCCTAAAATCGCCGAGAGGGTTGATAACAGTAAGTTTTACGTCTGCGCGTCCCTTATCAACTCTCCCGACCACGGTTTTATTATATCATTTGAAATAACGAGTCGGTGATATTTAAGTTTACGTCGGTGACGTTACGGTCACTGTCCAGTGTAAATAGACCATTTACAATAAGTTCCGCGAAAATATGAATAAATGTCCATTTACACTGGACTGTGACCGTGACGGCACCGTTACGTCAACGACGTAGCCTTAGCGTTTCTCACAGACCCGCCTAAAATCGCTGAGAGGGTTGATAACAGTAAGTTTTACGTCTGCGCGTCCCTTATCAACTCTCCCGACGACGGTTTTATTATATCATTTGAAATAACGAGTCGGTGATATTCAAGGCTACGTCGGTAACGTTACGGTCCCGTTACGGTCATTGTTTGTGTACACAGACCTTAAGTCTTAAAATGAACTTAGGTGGTAATTACACATTTTTCCTATCGGAACGAAAAATTATGATTAATTTCAATGGAAAAAAACTAACTAAATAACTATCATTATTCAAGAAACAGTGAAATGTAGACAGAAAAAATGTTACTCTCCTAAATTCGTGTATATTATTGAGAATAACCCTGTTTGAATTGCTATGGATCGTCCCTTACGTAAGCTTTTCAGTTAAGGTAAAGCCTTTCAATATTCTGGATACGATAAGCTTTGGAAATTACTTTCAGATGAAACGGCCGACCCAGAATACTTAAGTACTCGGGCGCCACAATCTAGGATACGCAATAACACAAACCCATATATTTTGCTAGCCATCATTTGTTGAATTTTAAAGTCTCTGCGACCCTCCTGTAACCTCTCTATTATTATTATTAATAATAATATAATTTATGATGATTCATATTTTAAGGGCACAGTTTTGTTTTTTTACTTCAAGGGCGTACTAGGAAAAGACTGACCGAGCAGTGCAGTCTTTAGTAGTCTCTTAAATTTAACGTGACTATCCTCATACTTAATAGTAACATGGAGGCTATTCCGCGTGTCTATTTGAACCATAAAGATGCACCTCAAAATCTTACGCACCCCCAATCTGCGTATAAAAAACACTGTTAAATCGATCTTTACTTACGCAGCCACAATCTGGGGCTACACAGCCTCGAGTCACATACGAAAACTCCAAATCCTGCAAAATAAGGCTATCCGTTTATCGCTTGGTGCGCCTTCATGGACCAGGATCACACAACTGCACCTAGAATAGGAAATCCCGATGATAGACGAATTCATTCTGAAACTTGCCGAACATCCTAACCCCACAATAAAAGACCACTCAAATTACGACCCAAACACCCCCAGCCGCCACAAGCGCCCAAAATCGATCCTTCTTCAGAAGAACACTCCGGGCCACATAAATCATGCCCCTGCATAAACTAACACCAAATCACCTTCCAACAATGTTCCCATCAGACGTAAGAGGAATAGCCACATGAGCTGAAACTCTGTAAGCCAGAAGATGCAAGTTCAAAATGTATAACTGTTTTTTTAGAAAAAATATATTTATAAGACGCATCTGGCCATCAGACGCACCCCAATTAAACTGTGTATGATAGTGTCGAATGAAAATTTAAGAATTGAATGCGGTGCGAATGAAATGTTATGAACAAAATTATGAAAGAATCATTAAGACGGTTTGGACACATGGAATGAATGAATGATAAAAAAGTATATGTTTACGATGTAAATAGAACTAAAAATAGAGGAAGATCGCGTGAAAACGTGGCATGATTAAATCAATCAAATATTAAATGTCGTGCATGACACGATGATGAATGAATGTTGAGGAAGCGAGAGAAGTATGTAGGGAAAAAAAGTGAGATTCCATTATTTCTGCCTACTCCTTCGGGGGACGGCGTGATGGTTAGTTAACCGCCCTACCGAGAAACGTGCAAAAAAAGGCAGGTTTTTTATTAATGAAATTTAATTATATATTCATTTTATTTTTTTAAATTACGAAACGTCAAATACTCGGCCGCACACTTCGCCTGCCCCTTGTAAAACTATCATATTTATGAAGACTTGTGCTCAAGTTTCGATGGCACACGCGCGTATCCCTAAAACTTTGTACATTTTAGGTACATTACTTTTTCTCAAGCGCGTACGTGATACGGGATAGCGCAGAATGGTACAGTCAAAGTGAACGTATCACGTACGTTCAAATAGGTAGGGTGATTTTCACAAAGTGTTCTAATTTTTTTTTACTTTATATTTCTTAGGAATTGTATATCATTGTGTTTACTAACAATGGGTATTATCGTTATAAACAATACACAATACATTATCACGAGATAAGTTAGGTAAGGTTATTATTGTTTTGTTTACGATTGTCGTGTTTACGTCTTCGTTATTTGTACTAAACGCCTTTGGGAGTCACCACTTGTATAAAAGTAATAAGAATTCACCCTCCAGTCGCCCCTTTCGGCCCGGGGGTGGCAGTAGGCCCGAAGCCTTGAGGCTAATATTAGATCTCGCCCGGGAGGTAGGTACACGTCCCTACAGATACGCAGGAGGACAAGCCGCTGTGCATGTAATACCACGTCGGCATGTTTTACGGCCGTACAATGTTAGATGTAATCTGCTACCTAAACCGCTACAGCAGAAGTATTATAAATCAACTTGAATATAATCAAAATATACAGAACCTACTCGCTGCTTTATATTCATCTTGGTATGTGTGTTACATGCGTCACGGGTGTTCGGTTGTGAAGTTCCAATTTATTCTCATCCGATCGACTTTTTTTAAGTTACGAGTATACTACCTTTGGCGCGTTTATTAGAGGGTAAAATTGAGAGCTGTGCGCGCACCCTGTTACAGAAGTGCGACATAGTGAAATTAGCAATAGCGTACCAACTCACGAATTGCGAAAACGTGTCATGAATGAAGTTAATCGTAAAAGGTGTAAACTAGTACCAAGGAACTGTCACATTTTAGTGGGGTAATTTAGAATATTTTACGAAATTCTACCTTTTTACCGCTAAGTAAAAGAAATTATCTTGAAGTGAAAAAATTCTCTTGAAAAGTGGAGTGAAATCAAATCATTTTATTAACTCAGCAGTTTAAGGCATCTATTGAGTACAGGTAAAATATTATAATACCAGGAATGCATGAGAGATGGCTCGACATTAGGAAGACAAGATACTCTCTAAAGTCAAGAGTATTTGTCTATTTGTCTTCTGAATGTACCTTCACTAATATAAAAGACGTCAATCTCCGAGGAGACCGCGTTCAACAAACTAATTGCTCTTCCCACCGGTGTCACCAGAGGCAGATTGGTTCTGGCGGCCGAAATGTAAAACAATATATTAAAACAACAGTGGTGCGCTCAATGTCATCACTGCCTAATATATCTTATCGACTAAAGCAAAAATGGTAGTACATAATGGAGTTCTAGTAAATACCCTTGATTCATCATATTAATTATTAGCGAAGATACATCAATTTAAATTTTCATTGTATTAGATTCTTACAGTAAATGTGATTCTTACGTAAATAGAACTAGGAATAAAGGAATACCGAGAAACGTGGCTCGATCAAAAAAAAAAGACTAACTAACTAACCATCACGCCGTCTCCCGAGGGGATAGGCAGAAAGAATGGACTGCCACGCTTTTCTTTCCTAACATATTTCTCTCGTTTCCTCAACATTCATACATCGTGTCATGCACGCGCGTCGATTTCGCTGACTCCTCACAAGGCCGACATTCAATATTTGATTTATTTGATCGTGCCACGTTTTCCTCGGTCTTCCTCTATTTCTGGTTCCATTTACATCGTTAACATATTTTTTTACCATTCTTTCTTCATTCATTCTTTCCATATGTCCAAACCATCTGAATGATCCTTTCATTATTTTGTTCATAACACCATCATTCACACCGCATTCACTTCTTATATGTTCATTAGACACTCTATCATACACAGAGTATCCACACGTTCGTCTAAGAGATCTCATTTCTACTGCATTTATTCTACTTTCATCCTTCTTTTGCTAGTTCCATGCTTCGCTTCCATACATATCGAATATTGAATGTCGGCCGTGTGAGGAGTCTTAGAAAATTGACGTGCGTGCATGACACGATATATGAATGTTGAGGAATCGAGAGAAGTATGTCAGGAAAGAAAAGTGTGGCAGTCTATTATTTCTGCCTACCCTTTCGGGGAGACGGGGTGATGGTCGGTTCTTACCCGATCTTATGTATCCCTGACGCTGAGACGCCGTCGGGTTCAATTTCAGATTTCTATTTTTAGAAAACTCCGTGCAAACTGCTACTATTCCGGGTCTATTGAGTAGGGTCCGCAGGGAATTTCTTAGAAATTTACAATTCTGTTAGAGCTACGAGTATCTCGGCGATCTCATCTAAGGCGTATTTATTTTTCTTTACCCCTTTTCCCGGTCTATTTTTAGATTTTACTTTAAAATATCTCTGTAGTAGACTCGATTATAAGGGATGAACGTAAAAAAAAAACTTCCGATAAACTCCCAATGTCGACCGTGAAATTTTCACCGCAGATGGAGCTTTCATTATAGTTCTGAGAGAACTAAATCTATACGTTCCCATACAGCTATAGCAGAGCAAGGGGGCATATCTTATTTTATGCCCCAAATTGCCGCACAGAGGCCCTTCGAAGTTCTCCTGCATTGAAAGCGATTCGTCTTTTAACCACCCTACGTATTTGAACGTACGTGATAGTTCACTGTGACTACCATTCTGCGCTATCCCGTATCACGTATGCGCTTGAGAAAAAATAATGTACCTAAATTGTACAAACTGTTAGGGATACGCGCGTGTGCCAACAACACTCGAGTGCAAGTCTTCATAAATATGATAGTTTTACAAGGGGCAGGTGAAGTATGCGGCCGAGTATTTGACGTTTCGTAATTTTTAAAAATAAAATTAATATATAATTAAATTTCATTAATAAAAAAACCTACTTTTTTGCACGTTTCTCGGAAAATAACCCAAAGGTAGGGCGGTTAAATAGACCTCTTTAGACGCAATTATAAAGAATTCGTGAATACCATTACAGTAAGGGCAACAAGGAGATATCTGGCATATTTTTATTCATATGGTTATATGTATATTTCCTTTGGTGTTATTTTTTTCGCCCTTTACATCGATTTGGCTCGCGCTGTAATGATGTACAGAGCGATTCTACAAAAAAATTACATATATAATATTATTATTATTAATAAATCATCAGGAAGAACGGACTGGTATGATCATGTCCGAAGAATAGACACCACCAGACTCCCCTATATTGCACTACATAAACAGCCTCATGGGACTCGTCCTCATGCAATACCTCCTATAATCTGGAAGGACAGTTGGGAGTCTACAACAAGGAAAAAGAAGTAAATTATAGAAATATAAATACAGGAAAACCGAGGAAAAGATGCACGATCAAATAAATCAAATATTTAATGTCAGCCACGTGGGGAGTAATAGACGAGAGAAATAGACGCGCGTGCATGACACGATGTATGAATTTGAGGACGCGAGAGAAATATGTCAGGAAAGAAAAGTGTGCCAGTCTATTATTTCTGCCTACCCCTCCGGAGTGACGGCATAAATTAGTTTTTTTTATTAGTAAATCATTTTGTTTTCCAACTTCTTTACATATAAGTAAACTTTCTTAAAAATATTTATTATATCAGCGTGTTACATGCGAGCCTACGCGTTCTCAACTATCTTAACACACGATTCTTCTGTAATAAAACATTCGATAACTGTTCTATCATAATGTAATGGGATGGCGTAAGATGCCAAATGCGGAATTTCTCCGGCAAGTTTCTTCACGTGGCCATGAAATTCGCAAACAACAAAAATGCGATTAATTTCCTCAGCGGAACTTCCCTCACGCGATGTCCGCCCCTACCCCCGACCCGCTAAACAGCCATATTCGTTTTTAGCGGGAAAGTCACTTACAATGTATTTTAAATAAAAAAAATGCTTATTCATTCAAGTCAACATTTTGTATACGTAAACCATATTCTTTTATATACCTGTTCAATATGAATGAACGATAGTACGAAAAATCAAAGATTTTCAAGTTAACCCTCCCTTCCCTATGATGGGTATATTCTACACGTTGCTTTTAATAACCATCAATATCTCTATAAATATAATAAATGCAAGGTTAAGATTTTAGGTATTCCTCCATAATATATTTACGCATTGATTTAAAAAATAATATTATTAATAATCAGAATTTATTGTGAACATCAAAAACAAATTCGCGTATAAACAGCGCTGTGAGTGCGCGACACTATATTCGCATCTCACTCCTGCACACTTCACTGTGGAAGCGCGAGGAGCTCAATGTTCTCACTGCCCGGCAGTAGCTCTCGGGCTTGCAACCAGAGTGTACCTATGCCCGTTCCGTGAGCGTTGCCAGATGATTTTTTAATGTTTTCAACAAATAAATCTCAATTATTAAAAATTTTGACTTCAATTGTAATTAATTAAGGGGATTAGCTTTTAATGTTCTTATTTTTCCCATTTAAAATCGCTAATTTGTGATCGGGTACTGACTACCCAACACCGGAATGCGCGTTTTTATTTTAGCTCCGTAAGGGAAAGGTTAAATAACATTGATCTAAACCAGAGGTTCCCAAAGTTTTTTGTACCGTAGACCCCTTGCCGATTTCTTTTATTTTGTGTAGATCCCCTGCTTTCTAAAATTGATTTTTATTCAGAGCAAAAAAAACTGAAACCAAAAAGCCGGAATTCGTTGTCGACTATTTTTTTTAGCTCATTGACTGACGACCGAAATCATTGACCTAGTCCTTGGAGGACGCAGAGGTCATTCGGAAAATGTCCACATCGATTGACACCTCATTCAAGAGCTCCATAACCCGAGTCATGGAATGTTTTGCCATGACATTTGTTCTGCTATACGGTGTGCACAGCAAATCGTGTCGTCTAGCGCGAGCATACCTGTCATTCTTTCAATGTTTTGCACTGTCGATCACTTATTATCATTTTATTCCTTTTTTAAATAAAGAATAATAATTGCATACTACATGTAGCTTATGAATGGCTTCATCATAGAACAACAAGATGCATCGTTGATAATTATCTTCTCTAATGGCTTCTGTGGGCTACGATCGGAGATTTTTATTTATAGGCATGCTGCGGTTGTATCATTCCGCAACAGCCAACACAGGATACGTTCATTAGTATGGCACTATTTGATATGGCATACGCTTGATTTGCTGGGTATAAAATATAACTAGACACTTCTTACTGATCAGCAAATAACGTAAATCAAAATTGTGATCATATGAATCTTACCAGACGACATACTCGTATATTATATTTTATTTATGATATAAACGTAAAGTTGTCATTGCAAACAAAAACCTATCCAAAAAAGCTAGAATGGCAGTGCACAATGGCGTTCTTCTACCGACCCTTATGTATGGAAGCGAAACATGGAACTGGCAAAAGAAGGATGAAAGTAGAATAAATGCAGTAGAAATGAGATCTCTTAGACGAATATGTGGATACTCTGTGTATGATAGAGTGTCGAATGAAAATATAAGAAGTGAATGCGGTGCGAATGATGGTGTCATGAACAAAATAATGAAAGGATCATTAAGATGGTTTGGACATATGGAAAGAATGAATGAAGAAAGAATGGTGAAAAATTATATGTTAATGATGTAAATGGAACCAGAAATAGAGGAAGACCGAGGAAAACGTGGCTTTATCAAATAAATCAAATATTGAATGTCGGCCATGTGAGGAGTCAGAGAAATCGACGCGCGTGCATGACACGATGTATGAATATTGAGGAAGCGAGAGAAATATGTCAGGAAAGAAAAGTGTGGCAGTCCATTCTTTCTGCCTACCCCTTCGGGGAGACGGCGTGATGGTTAGTTAGTTAGTTACGTATAATAAAATATAATAATAAGATAATTCTACAGTTGAGATATCTAACTATAATACTTTTATGGGTTTATTTATCTCGACATGTTTCAATGGTAGTATACCTTTGTCATAGAGAGGACGATATGAATCTGATGTTCCCAAATGTTTTGACCCGTAAACCATTTTCCGATGTTTATCCCGGTACCTGTTAAATATTTAAAAAAAATCGGAACATTTTATTTTTCATGTAGTATGTTAACACGTTGAATGCCAACTACGAGATAACTCGTAGATTGAGATATAGCCTAGGACGCCAACTACGAGTTATCTCGTAACTAACTAACTAACCATCACGCCGTCTCCCCGAAGGGGTAGGCAGAAAGAATGGACTGCAACACTTTTCTTTCCTGACATATTTCTCTCGCTTCCTCAACATTCCTACATCATGTCATGGACGCGCGTCGATTTCTCTGACTCCTCACATGGCCGACATTCAATATTTGATTTATTTGATCGTACCACGTTTTCCTCGGTCTTCCTCTATTTCTGGTTCCATTTAGATCGTTAACATATATACCTTTTTACCATTTTTTCTTCATTCATTCTTTACATATGTCCAAACCATCTTAATGGCTATGGTAATATTATTAACGTAAAGCAGTGATCGTGTTTGATCCGCCGTTTATTTAAAATATTTTCGGTTCAAAGTTACGATGGAAACCAAAATTGACGATATTTTGGTAGAATTGAGGACTCTGCGCACAATGGTGGGGTCCCTCACTGAGGAAATTAACTATTTACGTGAGATAATTGATGTGTCCGGCCCACGTAAACGAATCACAAAAAATAGTGACAGATCTCGTTCGGTCGGTAGAGTAGGAATTCTGACTCGACCGAGCACAGTCCCGCCGTCCAATGAGATACTCTGCCCGGCCCTTAGTGACGTCGCTAATACCGCCACCGGACTTAGCGATAGGACCGGAGCGGCTAATATTACAGTCACTCGTCCTGTTACACGAAGATATTCGCGCGCTATCGCACGTGTAGCTTCACCAGCTGCGGAGGCAGAAGGAGTTACAGTGGTGAGGGCTGCGGTCGCCGACCCTTTACCTTCATCATCTCGCTGTCCAGAGGTACCGAGTGCCCTCCCACTATCCTCAGCTGCTACTGCTTCTCCCACCTCGCGTGCAACCTACGCGGCCACCATTGCTGGATCTCTGGTGGTGGAGAGGGAGAGCTCTGCAAGGGTCGCCGCCAAGGGAAAACATCCCCCAACTGGTGTCTCGCAGAGGAAGGGCGTCAGGAAACCTGAGACTGCCGTGCAGGAGGAGACCCCTGCGCCGCTGATCGCCAACAGACCGGTGGAGAGTGATGGCCCATGGAGTGTGGTGTCCAGAAGACGACCTGCCACTGTCCGGGGTACTCGGAGAATGGACAGTCCCCCCCCCTCCTCTCCTGTTCTTAAATTTTACCACTTTTTCCCTTTCCACCCCGAGACCTCGGTCAGTGACATGACGTCTTACCTTAATGGTTTACGTAAGGCATCGTATACGGTGCATAGAATTAAGCCCAAGGAGGGAAGTTCTTATGTGTCGTTTAAGATTGGAATACCGAGTTCGGTTGTCTCGGAGGTCCTGGAGCCTAAACACTGGCCACGCCGTTCCTTTATCAAGGAGTGGCGGGCGGGTGTTGCTGCTCCGCGACTTCCGAGGGCTAGCTGACTCGGTTCATCCAATTCTTTCTTCTTCCTATATCAGAACGTTCGTGGATTGAGGACAAAATGCTCGAAATTTTTCTCCAATGTTTCGGTGAGTGAGGCTAACATAGTCGCTCTCACTGAGACTTGGCTAAATTCGAGCGTCCTCTCCTCTGAGCTTTTTGATATAGAGAACTTTAATGTCTTTCGCAGAGATCGGGACAGCGACAATAGTCGCAGTCGCGGTGGCGGCTGCTTGTTGGCGGTCGGGAGGGGGGATGCGCTGAGGGCTGAGCGCGTCCCCAATCTTGAATCTATCAATGAGGATCTCTGGGTGAAAATTATGTATGGGGTAAATCATGTAACATAT
The DNA here is from genome assembly GCA_022606425.2 of Lepidostoma basale. Taxonomy (NCBI): domain Eukaryota; kingdom Metazoa; phylum Arthropoda; class Insecta; order Trichoptera; family Lepidostomatidae; genus Lepidostoma; species Lepidostoma basale. The sequence continues at coordinate 268,205 of JAHDVF020000730.1, read as the reverse complement.
ATATGTGTTACATATATACCACCGGGGTCTAATTGGGAAATTTATAACCGATTTTTTGATACGATGCATACGAACTTCAATCTGATCGGAGGTAAAAATGTCATTGTGCTGGGAGACTTTAACCTATACTCTGCCCATGGGATCGACAATGTCCAGCGTGACTTGGAGTACCTATGCGCAGTGTTTGGGCTTGCACAACACAATGTCGTTTTGAACTCAGATTCCAGAACCTTGGATTTAATTTTGAGCAACATCAAATTGCAAGTTTCAAGATCAGTGTCTCCATTAGTCACTGAAGATGATCACCATCCCGCGCTAGAATTTGAGTACTCTGGTAAAGATAATCCTGGTGTTACCAGAGTACCGCGCCATAAAAAAGACATCTTCAGAGGATGGAACTTCAGCCAAGGTGATTTTCTGAAGCTATACCAGCTAATGAGTCAACTTGACTGGAGCGACCTGTACAGCTTGACCACCGTAAATGATGCCCTGCAACATTTTTATAGTATTATTTATGATTTGTTTGACTTGTGCTTTCCCAGAAAACGCATGAGCAATGGTGGGCGGAGATATCCGAGGTGGTTTTCCAGGGAAGTCATCGCGGACATTAAGACCAAACATGCACATCATGTTAAGTGGAAGGCTACTGGCTCTCGGAGTGAGTACGAGTTTTTCAGTCTGTACCGCTCGGTCGTGAAACGCAATGTTCGATCAGCCTTTCGAGCATATGTGAGCACCATTGAGGGAAATCTTATGGGTGACCCCGGATCCTTCTGGAACTATGTGAAAAGTTTACGAAAGGATGGTGGCATCCTTAACACTATGATGCATGGGGATAGAGAGGTTGAGGGTGTAGATATAGCGAACGCATTCGCTAAACACTTTCAATCTGTCTATAGCAATGTTCCCCCGCGGCTTAATTTCAATTCAGCGACTAATTTTAGTGCCAATTGCTGTGGTCATAGCTTTGCAATATCACACATAGATGCGAATGATATTAAATCGTCCATCAAAGCTATGAAAAATTCGCACTCGGTTGGTCCTGATTTTCTTCCCATCTACTTCTTAAAAGGCTGCTCTGAGCTCTTATTATCTCCACTGTATTTTCTATTTAACCTGTCGTTAAGTACAAATACTTTTCCTGATCTCTGGAAAATTTCCAGGATCAGTCCTATTTTCAAGAGCGGCGCAAAAGAGGCAGTCGAAAACTACAGACCTATAGCGATTCTGTCGGCTCCAGCCAAGCTATTTGAATCTATTTTGCATAAATTTATATCTCCCAAAGTCGACCCTCATATTATAACAGAACAACATGGATTCAGGAAGGGGCGCTCTCCTGAAACTAATCTCATGGTATTCACAGAATACATAACAAGGGCATTGGATAATGGTCACCAAGTTGACTGTTCATATAATGATTTCTCAAAGGCCTTTGATACTGTGAACCACGACATTCTGATAGCAAAACTATCTCAAATTGGATTCTCTTCTCAGTTGATTATGTTTTTTATTAGTTACCTCGAGAGGAGAAAACAATTCGTCTCATACGGAATTTTTCAATCGGAACCTTTTCTTGTCAATTCAGGGGTACCACAAGGTTCAAACCTAGGGCCACTCCTCTTCACCATCTTCATAAATGATATTGCGAAGGTGATAAACTTCTCGCGATTTCTTTTATTTGCCGATGATCTGAAATTATTCCTAGAAATTAACAATCCCGACGACTGTCTTCGCCTCCAGTCTGACATTGATAATATTGTTAACTGGAGTCACAGTAATAAAATGTACTTCAATGTCTCTAAGTGCGCTATGCTATCGTTTACTAGAGCATTGAGAACTGTGTATTATAGATACACAATGAACAACCAGCAACTAACACACGTATCTACGATGAAGGATCTTGGGATCATTTATGAGAGTAGGCTGACTTTTCGTACACATATCGAGAGGATTTGTGACATTGCACTGAAGATGTTGGGCTTCATCATTCGGACCGGAAGAGTTTTCAGAAATCCCAATGTGCTCAGAGTCCTATACAACGCGTTGGTTCGGAGCAGACTCGAAAGTGGTTCTGTGATATGGAGTCCTCACGAGGCGAGATATTCCGTTATGCTGGAGAGTTCAGAAAAAATTTCTGAGGTATCTCTACATGAGGGAGTATGGTAGTTATCCGTGGCTCTATCCCACGGCATTTCTTTTAGGAATGCTCGGAACCAATTCTTTACAGCTTCGAAGAGATGGACATCTCATAACCCATTTCTTTAAATTAATCAGGGGATATTTCGAGAACTCGGCCGTGCTAGAGGGTGTTGGTCTTTTTGTCCCTGATAGATTTCTCCGACAGCGACAGCACAGATTGTTTTACCTACCGGCCACCAGAACCAATCTGCCTCTGGTGACACCGGTGGGAAGAGCAATTAGTCTGCTGAACGCGGTCTCCTCGGAGATCGACGTCTTTTATATTAGTGAAGGTACGTTCAGGGGACAAATACTCTTGACTTTAGAAAGTATGTTGTCTTCCTAATGTCTAACCATCTCTAATGCGTTCATGGTACTTTGTTGTATTTTTATAATATTTTACCTGTACTCAATAGATGCCTTAAACATTTTCCTGTTTGTAATGTCTTTTGAGTTAATAAACTGATTTGATTTGATTTGATTTGATTTGATTTAATGATCCTTTCATTATTTTGTTCATGACACCATCATTCACACCGCATTCACTTCTTATATTTTCATTCGACACTATCGTACACAGAGTATCCACACATTCGTATAAGAGATCTTTTGCCAGTTCCATGCTCCGCTTCCATACATAAGGGTCGGTAGAAAAACACCATTATGCACTGCCATTCTAGATTTTTTGGATAGGTTTTTGTTTGCGATGACAACTTTAAGTGCACCATTCACTTTGTTGCCTGCCCTAACCCTTCTTTCAATATCCCTCTCCACTCGCCCATCTCTTGTAAACACACTACCTAAATACACGATACCACACTACCTAAATACACGACTTTGATGTTGCTGAGCAACATCAAAGTCCGTAAGGTGTCCTACTTGGGCCATGTTCTGAGAGGTGAAAAGTACGCACTATTACATCTGATCTTGGAGGGTAAGATTGAGGGTCGACGAGGTGTTGGGAGAAGGCGGGTTTCCTGGCTGAGGAACATCTGAGAGTGGACGGGGCTGAGGACCGTGGGGGAGCTGTTCCGAGCTGCCCAGGACGGGGAGGCCTACTCAAGAGTGATAGTCAACGTTGGGGAGACCTGACAGAACACGGAAAGAAGAAGAAGAAGTTAGTTCTGTTGCCCAAGTAAGGGTTCCATAGGATTTCACACCGGAATCCCGAAATATACCGTGGCCGTCAACGTGTTATGAGGTGAAGGGTAAATTTTGTTATAGATATTTATCAAAATAACAAGCGTTCTGTATTTTGCTACGTTTAATATTTTTGTGTGAAATATGTGTTTTTTATATATAACGTGAAGAATAAAAACAGCTTTTTTCTTAAAATATCGTAGGTGAATTTCTTATGTTTGTTTTCTTGACCTTAACACACAATTGTTTTTTAGCGATTACCACAATATTTTGTAGAAATAATCAAGAGCTGGCGGAATACGAAGCGAGGCCATTTCCTTGGTATTTGTTTACAGAATAAATTGTAATATTTTGCGTTTTTAATAATAAATAAATCATTTATCTGAAACGGTTCCGCCCACGTAACTTCATTTCTGAATTTACGGTGGTGATAAGCGAATGATGGATCGTCAATGATGAGTTTATAAATTGTGTAAACTTCATCTAATAAAAAAAAAATTGAAATATGTTGTACTAGGAATATAATTAGTTTCACATTATATTCTATTATTATATCCATTATGTATGGAAGAGAAACATGAAACTGGCAAAACAATTATGAATGTAGAATAAATGCAGTAGAAATGAGATCTCTTAGACGCATGTGTGGATACTCTGTGTATGATAGAGTGTCGAATGAAAATATAAGAAGTGAATGCGGTGCGAATGATGGTGTTATGAACAAAATAATGAAAGGAAAGAATGGTAAAAAATATATATGTTTACGATGTAAATGGAACCAGAAATAGAGGAAGACCGAGGAAAACGTAGCACGATCAAATAAATCAAATATTGAATGTCGGCCATGTGAGGAGTCAGAGAAATCGACGAGCGTGCATGACACGATGTATGAATGTTGAGGAAGCGAGAGAAATATGTCAGGAAAGAAAAGTGTGGCAGTCCATTCTTTCTGCCTATCCCTTCGGGGAGACGGCGTAATGGTTAGTTAGTTAGCTAGTTAATTAGTTTCATATCCCAGTACAAAATTTGAAATTAGAATATTTTATATTATTTGGAAGTCAGACCTGAGGAGTGGATGTGCAGGGCTCAGGATATCGTCTGCTGGAGGAACTTTTTGGAGGTGGACACTCCTCCCAGGACTGTAAAGCCAGAGAGCAAACAAACACAACACTTTTTTCACTCTATAAAAACAGAAATGTTTCGTATGGCAGTCGTCCTTCATCGGGGTATAATTTTTAACAATGCATTAATACACTTTTTTTTATACTATAGATTAAGATATAGGATTATTATTATTTCATTATTATTTGAAAATAATTTGAAAACACTTTTATATTTTGTTTTTACACCACTTTATTTGTTTTAACGAACCAACCGGTTTCACTCCCTCCGGAGCTTCGACGCGATTACAGAAACTTTATAATTGATAGTCAACAAATATGTTTAAGTGGACATTTTGACAGTTGTCGCAAACGTATTATAGAAATTTGTTAGAACTATTTCGAATTTGTTTCAGAGCAAATTTGAATTATTTCATAGTTCTTGGCGGCGTTGAATACGGGCAAGTCCCACACCGCGATGTTGCGCTGAGAAGAGAAACATTGATAGGACCTATGCTTTTTTAAGGATTAATTGTATCTCAATTGAGACGAAGATGTAAATTGTTTTTTGGAAACAGAATATGGTGGTCGAGGCGCTTACAGTACTTATGACATGTCATTGGTTGGGTTAAGCGATTGCTTTATGTCAACAACATTCCCCATTCCGCCCTTCTTACGACCACCACGTCTGACAAAAAAAATTTTTGGAAGATGTATATATGCCACCATGTTGAGAGACACTTCATATTTTTTAGTCCAATCTACACTAACGCCATCCATTATGTTTTTTTAATAATGCTACACCACCAATTAAATGCTTCATACAAAGTATAATTCTCATTTAATTAGGGAACATATCGAAAATTGGGTTCAAAGATAAATTTAATTTATTATTTAAATTCTTTTCTTTATTTTTAAAAGTGTTTTAAATCCGTAAAAATGTAAGGCTATTTAATACTATTCACTGTTTTTTTTTACTAACATAACTATTCTTTCCCGACATAATTTTCTCTGTTCCTCGACATTCACACATCGTGGCATGCACGACATTTAATATTGGATTGATTTGATCGTGCCACGCTTTCCTTCTTCTTCTTTAGCCTATTCCCGTCCACTCCTGGACGAAGGCCTCCTCCATTCGTTTCCCTCAGCCTTCCTCTATTTCTTGTTATGTTTGCGTCGTTTACATATACATTCTTTATCATTCTTTCTTCATTCATTGTTTCCATGTACCTATCCAGAACATCTATTTTATAAATATTTAATTAGAAAACATCGAGTAGGCTTAAGAGAAGTCTTAGGCAGTAAGAATTTAGGCTTAGAGTTAACCAAAAACTTTTAATAAATTTTCTATCATTTTAATAATTTTAATAAAAATCAATAAAACGTTTTAAATGTCTATTCGAGTAACTTGTATTTTATTAATACAATTTGACTGCCATCATAGCGGTCAGTTGTGAAGCAACGATACGTAGCATAATATAGCTGTGTGATTCATTTCACAGTACATACCATATTAGGGTGAGGGGTTGTTCGTGCACCCTCGAGGTCACCGCACAAGAAGCAAGGGTGAAGGTTCGCCGAGCCTCGACGTCACAAATATTCTTAATAGTATAATTCAACACGAATACACGAAGAATGAAATGCCACTTCATAAAACAGCATGTTTCATGTCGTATAACTTAACATACAAATTGAAATAAAACGATGTTTTTAAGAACTACCCCAATTTTGTATTTATTTTGAAAACGATTTCGCCGGGCTCAGTCGATTCCAACGTTAAAAGGCATCGTTTTATTTAATTATTATTTAAAATGAACTTCCATCAAGAGATTTCAGTAAAATCATTTGATTATCTTTAAAAAAACAAGTTTAGTTTTAATCTTACTATTGAGGAAAAAACATTTTTTTAATGTGAGTTAGAGGCAAGAACACTTAACTCCTGATCAAATAAGCGTGGGCTCAATCTGGACACGACACAGTCCCTTCTTTATAATAATAATCTATCATTTATGTTCATATTACAGATTATATTTAAATTCTAATACCACTACATTACTTAGAACTTTATTTGTGCCTGTGTCACGTGGTATCCTCTTCAACCAACGTTTCGGAGATCGTTGCTGAGACCATCTTCAAATGGTTAACAGTATAATTGTTTTAATAATAAATTGCCATATTCTGCTCCATTTACTAGTGTATTTTACTGCAACGAGTTGAAGTTTCGGCATATTTGATAATGCCTTAGAAGGACGAAATATGTCATTCCCATAAAATATAATAAAACTTTTAGAAAACTGACGTTTTCATTCGTATTAATTATTTAATATCGTAATAATTACTTTTCTCTGTCTTGGAGTGTCGTTCCCGCAACGGATCGGAGAGTCTTCATTTCTGTGATTCTTAGGAGACTTTTTGTTCTGATGGTGTCAGCTCTCGTTTCTATTCCATATGTCATTATAGGACGTAGATCTATAGCTCCGAAATCAACTTACCAAAACAATTTATGGACCAACTTGATGTACGGCTGTGAGACATGGTGCCTTACCGAAAGATAAGAAACAAACTGAAACCTTGGGATGGAGTGCTACTGAAGAATATTATGATTTTCCTGGAGAAACCACATCACAAATGACGAAGTTCTCATGAGAGTCTCCTGCACGACATAACAAGGGGATGGTTGAGAGACTAATTGCATGAACAAGTTCACATCTTTCGTGGCTTTATTATTTCAGGGGGCATCGTGAAATGCTTGTAAAGGTAATATTTAATGTCAAGGTTAATAGATAAGCTGTCAGAGGTTGTTTTTAAACACCGTGTAAACGTATGTATAGGAATGTTCTGCCACGCTAGCTTGTTACTAAACACGTATTTTCTTATCAAGAGAAAAACGGTTTTAGAACAATTTCCTTTGCAATACCGTGTAAGATGTTAATTAAAATGTAAAGCGCATTCCTGTAAACAATAGTGATACTATTTTGATTTATAGGATAAAGTACTCATACATTAAATTTAGTAAGAAAATGTTTCGTTTGAATTATATAATACAAGCGGACCCAGCAACACTTCGCTACTGCTATATTCGAGTATATGCATACACATTGACATTGGAAAAAGGAAAAAAAATACGTCTGCAACTTCCTAATAATTGTCAAATTTACGAGAAATAAAACAAGTGCAAATTAGAAAACATGTTTTTTTATTAATTTAATTCATGTGTATTGGTATGAATTTTTGCTGTATTTTTAGTAACGTAAAAAGGGTTTTCTTGAAACTTTTTTTTTGTTACTTGAGTTAGGGGCTACTGTATTATCGCTTGGGGGCCCCACTTGACTAGATCCGCCACTGCCTTACCACAAATTTCATTTCATTTGCACATTGACAGACATTGATTGTAATTGACAGAGATGGATTGTAATTGACAGACATGGATTGTAATTGACAGACATTGATTGTTATTGACAAACATTTGCTGTAATTGACAGACTTTGACTGTAATTGACAGACATTGATTATAATTGACAGACATTTACAGACATTGATGATCATAATTTTATATAAAAAAAATAATGCAATCAAAATGAACAGTGCACTTTTGTAATTTAAAATGCATTTTTTATGCAAAAAAAATTTTATCGTTAATTTTTTTTTATCAGTAAGGCTTTAGCCACGCCGAAGTGGAAACTCCCTGCCTCCCTAGAAAAGGTTACCCCAGTTAGAAGGTATTAAAACCATGTACTTGATAATTGATCAGTAAATAAATAAAGGACTTGTTTTACCCTGCTAAGGCTTTATCAAAACCTCTAGAAAACAGACGTCTTCATCTATATTAATTATTTAATATGGAATTTTACATCATGAAACAATAAATTACCTAGTTTTAATATAGACCCCACAATATACTCATATGTCACACCATGAATTACGTGGGTCCACATAATACTACTTACTGCCTTAAATAGTGATGTGTCTTTGTACTTGCCGTAGGCACTTATGTACATAATTACACAATAATCTAATGTGCTTCCATTATAGATGTTAAGTTAATCGGAAGTTTTATAAAAACAACCTTCAGCGCTAACTCCGATGATTATTTGCATTGTTCTATAGTCTTCCGTCATAGACGAACCTTATTATGCTACGTACCCACCATTTGTCATTTTGACTCCTTCTCAATGGACCCACTAATTATTGTGACAAGTACTGAGGGCAATTTGACCGCTGGACATGCTACAATGCTACATACCTTCAACATAAATAATATCAATTAAATAAAATAACTACTTCCACTTTTGACTTTATTTCAACAGTGATCGGTTACGCCAGGTTCACGGGCATAGACAGACCAGTCTGTGGATGCAGGTGACCCTGGCGAAACCGGTCACAAACGAAATAAAGACAAAAGTGGAAGTAGTTCTTAAAAAACATCATTATTATTTAAAATGAACTTTAATCACGAGATTTCAATAAAATCATTTGATTATCATAAATATATTTTGAATCTTATTATTATCTCTTACAAACGTTTCCATTCCTTCCTGTCACTCACCTTTCTCACCTTGTATTGGTTGCTACGTCTATATATTTTCCTTCGTGGTTACAATTCTGCGGATTGGCCTGCAGCAAGCCTTACTTGTTCCCTCCACTCAATCTTTTCATCGCTATGTAGCTGTCACAGCGCATATCTCTTTTCACTTGGTCCATATAGGCGTCTCTTGCCCTCTACCATTCTCTCTGCGATAGTAATTAGCAGGCCCGGAGGCCTGACGTCATAGCCTATCCAGTTTGCTCGTTGCTGAGCAATCCTTTTAAGCATTTGACTCGTTTTTCCGTCCCTTCTCAAATAGCTCGCTGTTTTGAATGTGTTCCGACCATTGAATCCCCATATTGCGTCTGTAGCACCCTATTTCGAAAGCAGAATAGCATTTTTCATAAAAATGAAACAATTTTCAAATGGGAAATATTTAATATTCAGCCTCCTAGGGTTGAATTTGGTATCTTGTTCCTAGGTCGTTGACGATAAAAATGTTAATGTGTACTAATTAACTAACCATCACGCCGTCTCCCTGAATGAGTAGGAATGAATAATGGACCGCCACATGTTCTTTTCTGACATACTTCTCTCGATTCCTCAACATTCATTCATCGTGACATCCACGAACGTCGATTTCTCCGACACTAATATTGGATTGCTTTGATCGTGCCACGTCGTTTACATATGGTATACTTTATTTACCATTATTTCTACATTCACTCTTTCCATATGTCCAAACTATTTGAATGATCCTTTCATTATTTTGTTCATAACACTTTCATTCGCACTGCATTCACTTCTTATATTTGCATTTAACACTATCATTTTTGTACTATCTACGAAAACAATATCCATGACACCAAAATTTTCTGTTACTTTTCACAAGGAATTAAGTACTATATTTTTTTTTCTTACATAAGAAACTAAGTAATTGGATATTATGCGAGCGTGCTCGTGCGCGGGTTGGTAAATAATTAATATGTAAAATGTTTTATCGTTACTAAATTCGGAAGTAAACATTCGAATGTACTAATTTGTATTTCCCCAAAATAGGGAATCGATATTTCGAATGGACGTTGGTTCCGTGTTAGTTTTTCCAAATGGACCGAAAGTATTGAAACTTTCCAATTAGCCGTTTATTTTTACCGATGACCTTTGACGATAATATGTATTTAATTGTCGACGCAGTTGACTTTTGTTTTGAATAAAAAATCACTTAACATTATTATCGTTTCCCCGAAATTAATAATAAAGTTTCATTTGTTTAAGTGCTGTTTAATTTTACTTTCTGATATCGATCTTCTGACTTTCGTAATATTTACTTGACACAATGGCCATGTTTCGTATATGATAAATAGAAACATAGATGTCGCATTTTGATCAGTAACATAGTTTAATTTTGTAATGATACAAGTATTATACATAATCCTACACAAATTTCATTTTGCTATTGCCTTGTTTTACTTTATTTGTATGTTTCTTTATCTTACGATAGGTACGTACGTAATGTCTCGTTTTGCCTGACGTTTCTTTACACTGAGGGGTGGTATGTTACAAGATAGTTGAACTCTCAGTGTTATGAACACAGACAGATGAACTGTCACCTGGTGTGCACGTCTAATTGAGGCATCTAATCTGTTTTAATATATATATTTTATTACTTATCACCACTGTACATACTATTCATTAACTCGAGCCTTCTCTCAGATTTAGAAATTCTAATGAATTTGTCTATCATGGATCACTAATAACTGACCGGGGGTGCGAAGACACTAAGGACGACCACCTAGCCGCTGATCCGATTAAATCAGGGAGCTGACTGGTCTCTCATTAGCTGCAGCCAGGAGAATGACGCGTGACAGGAGTGCATGGCGTGCCATGCTCAATGGTTTACAGGATGGACACGAGAAGAAGAAGATGCTCTGTTTGTGTACCGACAATAAATAAAATATCAAGAAATACCACTTTTGAAGAAAAGGGTATAGTCCCGATCTGACCAAATTGTATCAGAAGTTCTTTCTCTCTTATGCTACATACTTACATCTTGATATGGTCAATTATTGATATGAATGAAAACAAATGTTTACTTGAAGTTTTATTATATTTTATGTGAATGACATGTTTCACATTATCATTCGAGCCATTACCTAATAATCACATTTGAGCATACCTTAGCAAGGCAAAACATGTATTGTAATTCCCATGAAATATAATAACAATTCCAAGGAAATGATGTTTTCATAAGTATTTTTTTTTTTTAAATATGGAGTTTTACATCCTTGGTACTGAAACAAGTTACTACTATGCATGGTATCGTATCAATATTTGAAATCCACTATCGTAGCACTAAATATCGTAGCAATATTTGAAATCCACTATCTACATAAATTTTTAATTGAAATTAATTAGCACATGTAAAAAATACTGCATTTGGGGAAGCCTTAACCATCACGTAAGCATCAACCATCAGGGGCGATCCATAAAATATAATCAAACTTGTAAAATTAAGGTTTTCTTCACTAGTCAATATTTAATTTGGAGTTCAAACTCTTAATTAAATATTTAATACTAAGGTGAAAGTGTCTACACTATTGGTTAGTCATTAATAAATGTTATGTTTGTATTGTTTCAGTGGACTCTCAGCCCCCGGAGCGCCTCTAAGCCCTGCGCAGACCTTCGGCTCAATCCGCTCCCTTTCGGGGCCCCGCGAGGTGGCAAGTTTCCCTCTCTCCCGTACACCCAGCCCGCCCCCTCGCAAGTTAGTATAATTTATACTCCGCGTAGTTTTCTACCTTCCTGGTTATCGCACTAACTATGCTCAAAGCTTGGCAATGTACTGGATTTGCAACAGCTACAATAAGTACTTTAGTAATATCGATCGTCTTCATGTCAATGAGCATAATTTTTTTTTAATTATTAAAGCAACCTTTCGGTGTACTCGTATATGAAACTAAAATGTAACTTTACTTTTTTTGTTCAATTACATGTTTTTTGTTTTTTTACTTTTTAAAATACAACTTTACTTTTGTTTGAATTAGTTTAACTTATTTGTATTGTTAATTGTTCTAATCATTTATTAAGACGAGGGACGCACAGCTTTCAGTTTTGATCCGTAGAACATCGGATCCTCCATCCACTTGTACAGCGCGGGCCAAAACTGAGAGCTGTGCATCCCTCGTCTTAATTAAGCTTAGACTGTAACGTTCTCAACAAAAGTCAGATTTGTGTTAAAGCATTCCCGTTTTTTTTTCTAATCGTTTATATTTGTGTTAGTTGAAAGGGTCGTTAAGATAGTTTTGGAAACATGGAAAGAATGAATGAAAACAGAATTATGAAGAACCTATATGTAAACGATGTGAATGGAGCTAGAAATGGAGAAAGGCCGAGGGAAATGTAGCAATATGAAATGAATCAAATATTTAAAATCGGTCACGTGAGGAGTATTAGAAATCGACATGCGTGCATGACGCGATGTATGAATGTAGACGATGCAAAAGAAGTATGTCAGAAAAGAACAGTGTGACGGTCCTTTATATCTGCCTACCCCTCTTGAGAGACGGCGTGATGGTTGGTTAATTAGTTGGTTCTTTAAATGTAATGTTTGTTTTTCAGGACGAGTTACTGTGATGTGGAGAGTGCTCTGAACTCCCCGATGGAATCGGCGGAACCGCAGTCCTTCCAAGCCGTCGAATGCAAGATCATAACTACTCAGGAGCTAAACAACATAAAGAACGAGCTCTCTTCTGGAAGGAGGAGTTTCCCCTCGGGCGAAGGCTGACCCCGCACACTGTTCTTTGAACAATAACACTAAGTGGAGCTATCTAAACGTTTGCTGTGAAATTATATAAGTGTAGTGACTAGTCTCGAGTGACGATCTGTGAGGACTCGTGTTAAGAACCTTTTATTATATATTCTGTTCGTGTCGTCGTTGTATCGTCGCTTTAAGTTGTATTATATCTTACTCAATCTTATATTAGTAAAAAAACATCATTTTAAATTGACTGAATGCAGAACTATTATAACTCAAACAAATCTTTCAGGTGTTCAAATTCAAATTTATTTTTATTCCAAATTTTTTCCAAAATAATACATATTTAATATTTTTCCACGCATTTATCAGAAAATAAGCGAAATAATAAATGTTGACATTGTTATTGAGAAGACGATTCAGTTGGCGAAATAGATTTTTTTTCTTCATAATTTCAAACAGCAAATACTTATATAGATTACTAGCTGTACCCGGCCACGTCTGTCTAGTTAAATTTAAAAGAATGAAATGAGCACACATTTTACAATATAACATGTTTAATTTCACAATACTTGTATTCATTAATTAAAACTCTGACATACAAACCAACTTCTTTTGTGCCTTCATCGAAGCAATATTAATGAACAGTGAAAATATCACCAAGATCTGTCAATTGGTTGCCGAGTCCATTGAGTTCAAAGAATAGAAGAAGAAGATGACCCTTCATTTTTGTAAAAAGATTATGTTTATGAAATTATTTTACACTTCTATATTCGAATATGCTTAGCAATGGAATTCATAAATAAGCAAGAATATATGTGATGTTCTTTCATATCAAGTTTATTAACATTTTGTGAATAAAAGTGGAGTTAATATTTTAACAATAACTTGAAAGTAGAACCCCTGGAAAGATTTTTAAACGAGTTGCTCTGCATTCAGAATTCTATTGACGAAATATATATTATGATTAATAATTCTAAATACTCTACGAGATAATTTGTGTTATATTTACCTGAAGTGAACATCGAACCGGGAACATCTGACCAGAAGAACTAAAATCAATCAATTATCACTTATGTGAAATTAACAATTCATTTTTATTTATAAATTCATCACATACATAACAAATGCACTTTATAAATAGTAATTAAACTTCGGGCGTAAGATTATGATGAATGCAATTTATTGGTAGTCAATTAATTACTCGTAATATTGTAAACATAACCATCACATTGAATGCTCGCTTCACTATTAAGTTATGAATTCATGTCCGTCCATTGGTCCCAGCTGATGTATTGTGCCATTGCGGAACATTTTTTAAATTTTATTTCTAAACTCAAAAGTCTAAATCTATAAATCAAATTGTTTGAATTGTTTGCATTCAACATTATACAATTGATAATTTTGACATCTACAAGTTATGAATTTTATCAGATTTATAAATGTTTACATTAACCATACTAAATAATTTTGACCATACAGGCAAGTGTTTGATAATCTTTACATTTAAGACATCCATGTGCAGTCTTCATACTTTTACTTGCTTAAGAAAATCGCATTTTTTTTAAATGATTTGTGTTATTTGTCAAGTTTATATTAATTAATATTTGAGTGTCAAAATTATTTTAAAGGAATGATTGGAACTGCTACACAATCAATAAAAACAATCAATCATTGATTAATACTAGTTCACTATCTATAGTGAAAGTATATGATTATAATTCTAAAATAACCCTTAACTGCTCAAATAATGTTAAATTATTAAAGAGAGTTTAATCATTAAAAGTTTGATTATTGTACTATCTAAAATTGATACACAATTTGTGTATTCCTTAACTTATTTGATGATTGCGCTAAATATGATATGTTTTATAATCAAATGAAACCAGTAAAATAGAGATGTATAGTATCTATCATTTTTTTGTTAACACATCACTATGGCAAGCCAAAATTGTCCCAAAATACATGTTTGTATTTGTTATTTTACTAAAATTTAAAACATATGAATGCTTCCTAAAATTGTTATCTGATGCGAAGTAATATTAAGCTAAAATAACCTAAGTATGAATAGAATTAGTAGTGTTCTGTGTGGACTGTTTCGAATTATGCGAAAAAAGTCGAAGGAAGCAACTTAAGTATCATAGAATATTGTGAACTCATTAATATTTAAGAACGGCTCATATTTGTTGTGTCTACCAAATATTTTAGAAGTGATAAATCTACCAATACATAGTAATTTCACGATAAACATAGTTTAAGGTGGATGTTGAGGCTGATAAAACTAAGGAATCTTTATTAATATCACGGACAATATAAATACACAGGAGAATCTCCATTGACATCCGTCTGCACCCACTGTCTGTATTCATCATAACATACTGTGATTTTCATTCGCAACTTACTCCATAAAACATGTTTATATTCTAAATCGTGTGATAAATGGATTCAATTTATTGCTTACCAACAAAACCATAAACAAAACTATCATAACTGACATTTCTTAAACACTCTATGGTTTAAATGTCGATGTTTTGAAATTAACTCAAACATTTTCCATAAATCTTACATGCTCCAAAAAGTTTTGAATGTTATATTTAACGACGTATGTGTTTATTTAATTAAATTAAACTCCGATTTTTTAAATACTATCATGTTATATTTTTCTTTCTTGAGTGTTTTTAATAAAACATTAAATTTAAATAAACTGTCCCTCTCTGAAAGCGAAAAAAAAAAGGTATAAATTATTTTAATATAGTTTTCGGAACACTAACATCTCTGAAAACCTGAACTTCAGTAAGTAAGTAACTTTGTAAGTAATCACTGCATGAGATTCCATAATCATTCATGTAAATTCTTCCTGGAATACTTTTGAACATTCAACAGTTTGAATTAAACAAAAGTTTGTTTTTTACCATTGACTCCATTTGAATTGTACAACTT
Organism: Lepidostoma basale; assembly: GCA_022606425.2. Taxonomy (NCBI): domain Eukaryota; kingdom Metazoa; phylum Arthropoda; class Insecta; order Trichoptera; family Lepidostomatidae; genus Lepidostoma; species Lepidostoma basale. Next base: position 252,565 of record JAHDVF020000730.1, on the reverse strand, counting down.
CTTTGACAACAACATTCCTGATATTGATAATGTAATTAGTTGTTAATTGTAAAACAATGCTCATTAACTTTTGATATATAAAACGATAAAAGGAAAGTTCCGTGTTAAGAGGTTACAGAAATAATGCTTGTATGTGTTTTGTATGGAAAAGTGCCAAGTCTCGGTACTTAATGTGGCTAATAAATATGTTCATTATAAGGTATCAATTTGTTTCATTCCACAACCAATACCCTACTGGAAAAAATTTACAATCATTATCTAAATAATGAAATAAATTTGAATGAAAGAAAGGCAACAGAACAAATGTAATATTTGAATATATCAAATGAAAACTTCCCTACAATAGAAAGAGTAAAATATGGTTTTGTTTATAAATATTCAATGCCAATTTTGCCTTTGCTTACTATTCATTTTTGTGTAATAAGAAGGTAGAGGGATTCTACATCTTAATTACAATAATACCAAAAACATTGAAGAAAAAGATACATAAATAACACTGAATAAGCAACGATGCTACATAGAAGGGCAGCACCTGTAGTTCTATACAAAAGAAATATTCCCATTGACAGTTTTAATTCACTAATCAATTCCTTCGTCGTGTTACAATTAGATTACTGCAATGGAGTCAACGCCAACATTCCCAAAAATCAAACTAATAAACTCCATGTTAATAATAGAAATAGGTATAGCTTTGAATAATCTCGAAATTTTTAGAAATTAAAAAATCAATTAAGAATAAAGAAAATAAAAATCACGAATATTTGACATATCATTGTAACCTGATAATGTCAACATAGGTTGATGAAACAGTTGTCGCGTAAAATAAAATACAATTGTTATACAAAAAACCAAGATTATTCATTAACAGTTTAAAAAGTTAGTGTTGTGTACAAAGTTTAAAAAAAAGTAACATTGTTTAGTAAACTCCAGTTTGCATTCAATGCGGCTACAAGATTGGTAAAGGGTGTGCCGAAGAGTTGTCAAATAACACAGCATCTTAAGGAGCTCTATTGGCTGACCAGAAAGGATACAATACAAGCTCTGTTGGATGATCTTCAAGGCGTTGCATGGAATGGCACCAACCGAGAACCTGAATGCCAGATAGTCTACATTGCTTTCAGCAGTCTTCTGCAATCGGTAAATTGTCTGTACCAAAACACTGTCCTCGCACAATTTTTGGCGACCGAGCCTTCGCGGTAGCCGGCCCTTCAGCCTGGAACAATCCTCCAGCAGACCTCAACTGCATTGAGAATCCGTCAGATTTAAGATAGAGTCTCAAAACTCACCTTTTCAAATTATCCTTTCCTGATGTAAATGTTGATTGACTGCGTCAGGTGCAGCTCTCATACTAAATATATTCCTTTTTAAACTAATTCATAAAATGAAATCTTTTCTACAGCACCTTTGTGATGATTAATTCATAAAAATTACACTCTACAAATTATCCAATTTATTATTATCAGTAGATCTTTCAGTTGAATTAATTTGCATCTGGAGACAGACTTACATTGTCAACACTGCCCAAACTAGTAGCTCCTATAATATTAGTCTGATACATTTTGAATGAGCACCTTCCTTACTTGAATTGTTAACTTGGTCAGGCTCAGAAACCGGCGAGTATGTCAATATGTACTGCCAATAGCAGCAGCATCACGAATTTTTTTCAAACCTCTCACAAAATGGTTTTATCATATTTATTTCATTTATATTTACAAATTGTAAATTCTAAATTTGCAATCATCGAATATAACATACCATTTTTTCTTAATTGTCTGGGGAACTGCAGTGTCATAGCTTTTTTGCGTGTGGTGCCATTGGTAGGAAGAATAATATAAAACCCACAACAATAATGTGATTCATCGCAAGCAAATAAAAGCGTTTATTTTCTAGGGAAATAATATTGTTGAACTCGGTTATTACGATTACGGAAATAGCAAGACCTCGGATGTAACGAGGAAACATTTGTCGACATTTTAGTTTATGATTTTCACCATACATTTATTCACTTTTATAACAAGCTACTTCTCGGGCATACCGAGCAAAAATATTGTCAAAATAGATTGTTTTAAAACAACATTTTTGACCCTAAGCAATAAAATCCGACTTGGCAGTTCCAACTACTGATGCCGCCGGGATTGAATTATGACACTAGTTTAAGTACATCCTGGGACCCAGACCCGGTGTTGCAGCGGGAACTTTGAGGCATAGGACCAACCAAGAGATCCGTACGATGACCCAGCAGCCCCTTATAACGAGCATCGTGAGCCGATCGCCTAGCATGGATTGGGCACGTATGCCGAGCCGAAGAGACCAGAGCAATCAAGACCCTGTACGCGTCTAGACCGACTGGAATAAGACCTCTAGGAAGGCCTAGACACTGTCTAATGGACAATGTTCTGGCTGACCTGGCTAGGTTGGGCGAATCGGACTGCTGGGAGCAAAGGCGCAGGATCGAGGAGCTTGGCGAAAAATCATCAAGGAGGCTAAAACTCTCTAAGAGTTGTATGGCCATAGGAAGTAAGTAAGTAAGATGATGACAGTAATGATTATGATGTGGTCAGTGAATGTCAAACTGAGAAATCCAAATCAGTAACGGCGATCCCCAGAACTCATGATATATTGGACGAGCTAGTTGAATATTTTGCACTGAACACTGGAGACCACCCAAGAGTCTTTGAATTGGTTGAGTGTTTTGAGGGGTGACTTATAGAAAAGAACAATAAGAGTGAAAACAATGAAATAAGCATCAACTTTATTTTTTTAAGAATAATGTGTAACGGGAGTGTAAATAAATTCTAATTGTGAATTTTTGTCTGAATTGAAACTTTGTGCAGTCGCCGCTCCAGATACTTCATGTCTTCATGTGATGGGTATGTCTGTAAACATTTAAAAATACCTATTCTCCTATATAACGAGTAATGCTTATAAGCGTTATAACGAGCAATTGTTCAACTCACATTAGTATTAAAATACACACATTCTTGGACCTATACACATGGCATTTAATCCAATAAATTAATTCATATTGAATTTTAATTGTATTTGTTTAATATAAATAATGGGTGTATTTATATACTCGAATATAGCAATAGCGAAGCGTTTCCGGGTCAGCTAGTAATAAATGTAAGATATGAAAGACAAAATAATTATAAGAAAAATATGATCATAGATTGGCATAAAAAGAACACATAATTTGAATAAACATATTTATTAAGATTCATCTTAGAGTTAGAATAAATTCTGTTAATAATTATTTCATAATATCATTACAAACTAACAAACTTCAAAAATAAATACTAAAAATTATACAAAGAGCTGATCATCACTATGTAAATCTACAGCGTATGATTTATTCATGAAATGATAACTTTCATTATTTGAAGAGTATGTTTTGATTAACTATTAACGGTTAATCAATGAATTGAAGATCTCTTGTGCACAAGACTTCAGCTAAATGCAGAATATATTATGATATAACCTTATTACAAGCACAAGCACATGTGAAGCTAGAAGAGACAATTAACAGAAGGGAATGTACTTTAGCAATTACGCTCACCTAATATATCACATACAATATATAAATTTCACAAAATAATCACTGAAGAAACACAATTAATCATCATGGCTGTACTCACTTATGCGAAACTCCATTTCCCATTCTACAATGAATTTGTTGTGGAGAATGTATGAAATTCTACATGTTCAATTTCCCATTGCTGTCCAACTTAGACAGACCATCCTTCTATATACTGGTGGTTGCTTTGTATTAAATGAATCCTGGATGGATGTACCCATCACACTTCCAGCTCCATACATCTTCAATTAAAAAAAAGCTGAAATTCCTATTCATATTGTGGCATTCAGAATACTTGCAAGCTCTTCAGACTTTCCATTCAAGGTGGCACACGGCAACGATGTCATCCATTTACCTTTCTTCTCGGTTGGGATTAGCAGACTTAGCACATTTTACCCTCACAAGATAGATGAAATTTATGATACAGTACACTCCCGATTTTCCGGGGTCGGGTTAACCGGGAAGCGGATTATCCGGGACACTTTGAGTCATTGAAAAAATATTTTATAAAAACAAAAATATTTCACAATAATACTCATAATGCAAACAAAAACTCAAATCTGTCACAATGACATTGGGCGTTTAGTTCAAATTTGCGCCACCGCTCACATACGTTTTGTGTGTTTGCAATAAAAACACCCGCAGCGTAATTCTCATAAAATATTGACATGAATTTTATTTTACTGTGAAAAGTGTCTATCACAACGGATAAACGCAAACAAGTTGTACTTTCAATTGAACAAAAACTCGAAATATTTCAAAAGTTTGACAATAGTGCAACCGTCAAATATTTATTGAATCAATATGTTGGTGATCAAAGTTTAACGGGACATCATCAATAATAAGAGAAAATTGATAGATTTTGCGGGAACACCAGATAGCGCCAAAGGAATTTTTTTTATGTTTTCAGATTAACCGGGAAATCGATTATATGGGATTTTTTTTCACCATCCATTCCGGAAAATCGGAAGAGTGCTGTAATACTATTTATCCTTTAGCAATCGCTCTAGGGATACAGAAACATACTGTAATTTTCATATAGAATTAAGATAAAAAATATAAATTATGTGGCATCAGTCATAATTACACAAACACACCATCGTGCCATGAGAAAAGCAATTTATCACTTTGAATTTCTATCATATAAACATTTTATTAGTATAAAACCTAAGATACATTTTTGTGATCAGGATAGCGTTTATTAAATGTATGTAAATTATTCCTCGAGCTATCTACATTTCATTCTCTCTGCCTACCCCTTCAGCTCCTTCACTCTCTCTGCCTAACCAAGTGCGCGGTGGTTTATTGTTGTTGCTGCTATCTACATTTTATTAAATGTGCGTGAATTATTCCTTATGCTACAAAGGAATAGACACATAAATAAAGCGATAAGTACGTTAACTGGCATTTGTCAAAGCACCAGAGAGAGAGACAAAAGCTACGATCTGAGCTACCATTATTCCACGTAGTGATGTGTAGATGACTAACGGAGAGGGTTTGAACTGATGCTGGATAGAGAAGCAGGTCCCGAGGCAGCCGCAGCGAGAGAGACCCTTTCCAGCTCCTCGTCAGCTTGATTGTTTCTCAACTCTTGCAGGGTGTACATTAACTTGTTCCAGTCGTCGTGACGCGGAAGAGCCAGGTGCTATGGACAAAATAATTATACATTTGTTGTGTTTCAGTTCAATAATAAATAAGTTGACGCCTATAACAACTGCAGCGAAAGCGAAGTGGATGCGAAACTCTGTAAATCATATTTTTAAATGAGTTATCGTATACAGCACGCAGGGCGAAAGTGGGTTGAATTCGTGCGTGTAGGTAGATTTTTACAATTTCGCTCTCGTAATAAATGGATGTAACTGAAAATTTTATTTTATCTGTCCGAGAGTGACTCTTATTTTTAAATTATAATCTAAACTCTGTCTGTGCAAAACAAACTATTACCCCAGAAATACTACCTGCTATTTTACATTATTAATTGAATGTGTCAGTGTATAGCTGTCAAACGTAAAAAATGAGGTAGATTTGGTTCGCATCCAGTCTACCATTTACATAGGAGTACTACGCGAAAGCGACATGAAATAAAATTTCAGGAAAATTCAATAATTTTAGATCATATATAACAAGATATTTTTACCTCAGCAACATCGTAGACCCAGATCTTGCCGGTGTCATCCCCCACTGTGATGTTGAGACCGTTAGGGGTCCAGCTGGCCCTGTTGAGAGCCACTCCTCCGTCTACCTGGATACTAGCAGCCGGCACCTGGACACATTCAACAAGGTTTACACAGAGCACTTCACCTATCTATCTCCTTGCCTCTTCCCAATACTCGGAGTAGGCTTTTTTTTATCAATTGGCACCAGATTTTTCGGCTAGTGCCTTATGATAAATATGTTTAATTTTGCTTTTAAATTTTACAGTCCTTGCTGACTTATAAAAACAATAAAATAAAAAAGTTCTCAAACACAGAAAATTAAAAAAAAAAAAAAAGAGAAAATATTTTTTATGCTATTAGAATCTTCTTCTTCTTCAGCCTATTCCCGTCCACTCCTGGACAAAGGCCTCCTCCATTCACTTTCATGCCACTCTGTCTTGTGCAGACTGCATCCAGGTTATTCCGACATGTCTGTTCAGGTCATTCTTCCACCGTAGTTGCGGTCCTGCACTTCTCTTTGCCGTCCACGATCGCCAAGACGTCTTCTTGTCCATTTTTCATCCGAGCTTCTGGCTACGTGACCTGCACTTGCCAATTTAGAGTCGCTACCTGGTGGATGATGTCAGTGGCCTTTTCCAGCCAGTGGTTTTTTCTCTCACCGTATCGTTTCTGACTCTGTCTCTTAGGCTTATTCCTAACATGACTCTTTCCATGGCTCTTTGGGTCACTCATAGTTTCTCGGCACTTTGTTTGGACAAGGTTACAGTCTCGAGACCATAAGTAGCAATTATCTATCATTATAATTTTATAAATCGTGATTTAAATGATTTTGTAAAATACATATTTATTTAACACAAAGATTTTAAATTTCTAAACTAACTAACTAACTCCTCACGTGGCCGACATTTAATATTTGATTGATTTGATAATAAATTGAATAGAAGATAATGGGGATATAAAGCCTGGATTTCGGAATATAGGATTAATCCAGGACATAATAATTTTTATTTTATCACAAAAGTAAACACACAGAAACTCAAGCAAGATTAGAACAATTTAAGATGGTTTTTTTAAATATGTATTTTTTTAAATATCAAATGCTCAACATAATATTCATAATTAGAACAGGAAATGGTGTGACTCATTGGAGCAACTAACCTCAGTATCCTGATTGAGGTTCCAAAGATCCAGTCGACCAGAACCGTCCACACAGGCAAAGAGCGCCGGATGCACCGGAGACCAACACACATCCAACACATAATCTCCACTGTCCTCAAATGAATACAGCGGTTTGTTTTCCTGAAATAGAAATATACAATTTAATAATATTATATAATCGGCTAAGAGTAGGAAGGATCGAAGTGTGTGTATGACTCGCTGTAGGAGTGTGGAAGAAGCTAGAGAGGTGTATCAGGATAGAATATTGTGGCGGTCCATTCTCTCTGCCTCCCGCTCGAAACTGCATGATGGTTTGTTGTTGTTGCCTAAATATATAAAAATAAAAATAAATGGTAAATACCTTGAGACTCCAGAGCTTGAGGGTCCAGTCCATGGAGGAGGTCAGGAAGAGGTGAGAGAAGTCAATGCTTCCGGAAGCTGCGTGACAGGACACACCGGTAAGGGGCCCCGCGTGGCCCTCGTACATTTCGCTAACTCCGACCCGGGTACCATGCCGGCAGCCTATGAGCATTCAATACTTCATATTTTGAAAATAATAAGTTTAAATTTTATATATTTATTAGAATACATGCGGACTGCTATTTTAGCCGACACACCTTTTGGCCCGATTTTCTTCAACTGCTATTGTAGCCAGCCGGACTATAGGGCTTAAAGTGGTCCATGCGCCAGCACTGCCTGAGTAGGTAGGGTATCGCCCGGCATGTTTTGTTTTCCACTTAACAAATGTCTAACAACCCCCACGTATAATAATTATAATACATGGGGGTTGCTTCATGAAATATTGTTGTCTCTCTATAACGATGACAATGCCCAGTCCCTTGGATATTATTATAAAGAGAGGATACTGATAAATATTAACTCCATCCCTTAGGCCTATCTATAAATGTAGTTTACTTATATCTATTAATCGGATCAAAGAATCTGATGTTCACCTGAGTACACATTTCCATCCTCGCCCCCGAGAACGAAATTGTTGATATCTGCGTGCGGGAAGGCCAGGCACGTGACGGCGAGCGGCTTGCTCTGCCGGTGCTGCAGATCCAACATCTCCTGGGGCTGGGCGAGCATGTCCAGGGACCAGCTGCACAGCCGGCCGTCCGTGGACACGGAGATGAGGTTGTGTGCGTTCTGCGTGCCCACCACACTCAAGCAGTACACGGGGTGCGTGTGAGCCTGGGATGAAAGAGGCGTGCGCTGCACTGGCGTACGCTTCTGCACACGGTTGTCCCACAGGACTATCTGACCAGAGTATGTGCCGCCCAAGATCAGATTAGGGTGGAATCTAGAATATTCAATTGCAATAAGCAATTAATATACTGGTGTACAATAAACAGTATAAAATGAATTAAACAAGTTTATTCTTTTTTACGTTTCAAAGGTTTCAAACCTTTATCACCGGGAACATAAACTTTTTTTTATATCGTTCTCCCAATGATGAAGGTGAAACGCTTGATAAAAATAAACTCGAAGTGGAAAAAATAGTGTTTTAATTCATAAAAAAATTGTCAGTATGGAATCCTGCAGTGTTATACCTGTATATTTAAAAAAAAACTATAAAGAATTGGTTAAAACAGATTTGTTGACTTCTTCGTTTCATTTCTTTTCCAGATACTAATAATTAACTACGATCGTCAACCATTAAAAATTCAATCAGTAATATCTACCAAACAATATTAGATATGCCGATGACACTGTTTTACTGGCTGTAAGTGTCAGTGATCTTCAGGACCTTCTTAATCTTGTTGACGAGTCCGGTGAAAGATTGGGGCTAACAATAAATGTCAGTAAAGCTAAATGGATGATATTCGGACGGCTGGATTACAGTGGGTCAGTATTGCATTTGAACCGGCGTAACGTTGAAAGGGTGGAGAAATTTAATTACCTCTGCAGCATACTAACGCAATCTCTTGACCCAGATGAAGAGATAAAATGCAGAATTGAGGCAGCAAGAGCTACATTTAATAAAATTAAATCACTATTCTGCAATGATAACATTAATTTGAAACTCTGCCAGCGAATGATCAAATGTTATGTGTGGTCTGTTTTATTGTATGGATGTGAAACGTGGACCTTAAAAGTCAACTCAATAAACAGACTGGAAGCATTTGAAATGTGGCTCTATCGCCGAATACTCAGAATTCCCTGGACAGACATGGTTACCAAAACCGAAGTCCTGAGGCAAACTAGAGTTGACAGAGAGCTGTTGTCAACTATTTTAAAGTTTTCACATCTGGGTCATGTACTGCGTGGAGAAAAGTACCACCTTCTCCAACTGATTTTGGAGGGGAAATTTGAGGGACGCCGAGGGCCCGGTAGGAAACCGATGTCTTGGCTGTGAAACGTAAGGGAGTGGACCGGCATCCGAAGTGTGGAGGAGCTGTTCTAAACGGCCAGGACAGGGACAGGTTCGCCGAGGTGATTTCCAATGTTGGAGGCACTTGAAGAAGAAGAAGAAGAATATCTACCATATTCACCAGCTTTAATAAAGTTTTGATAATTGTATATATATTTTAAATCGGATTCCAACGCAGTTGCTAGAAACATAAAATTACAAAAGATTTTTTTTTTAAATAATGTACTAACTTAGCAAAAGTGGCGCTCATGACCGGAGACTGACAATGGAAAACGTCTTCAGGGGTTGTCTTCTTGAACTTGGTGTTCCACACGAGGCAAACCCCGTCGGGATCGTGGGGAGCATCCTCGCTGTTGTGGTAAGAAGCCAGCAGCAACTCGGGATGCTGTGGACTCCAGTCTAGGCTGGTTGCGCAGCGCCCACGGGACCAGCGCTCACATGAGAATGTGCGCTTCAACGACAGGCATGCATCACCATTCTTTTCTCTGAAAAAAATTATCAAAATAAATCACAACATTTAAAAAAAGATATAGTCAGTAGTATTACTATTTTTCCTCAAATCATCACATATAAGATACTTAATCGTCATTAGATTTTTTTTTAATAAGTGGAAATAATAGCTATGAAGTCACTTTACACTTTTATTACTGAGCAGCAGAAACAAATGAATGAGAGAAGAATGGTTAAAAAGTTGTATACAAGCAGTGTGAATGAAAAAAAAAAGCCGAAGACGACTAAGGAAACATGGCATGACCAAATTAATAAATTATCAAAAGGGGGGCCACAATCGATGTCTGATAAATCAACGAGCGTGCATGTTACGATGTATGAATGTAGAGGAATCACGAGAGGTATGTCACGATAGAGCAATGTGGTGGACCATCCTCTTTGCCTATTCCTAGTTACTGAACAGCTAAAAGACATAAACATTCGGTGGGGTTAACATCAAATCCATTTCATCTCTTTCTACTTCATCTGCACTGGTTTGGAATAGACGTGTGCACCTGTCTGTTTTGTCTCCCTTGTGCTAAAAAAACATTTATAAACTCATCTCACTTATTTTCATAAATTTGATCCATACACAAACAGCACTTTGTGACAATTCCTATATCCTATACCCTGGTGGTATCGAGAATCAAGCATCAGCAATGGATTTCCAATTTAAATGAAAGACCAGTCTCGAGATGGACACCAAGAAGTTTAATTGAATTTTTGGGAGATGTGTCTGTGTTGGATGTGAATACTGGGGACCGATCAGTTAAGTATTAGTAGGACACTTGACTGTATGTCAAAGTTTTTTATTTAGAGAATTTATAACCAACACAAAGAATGTAGAATCTCTCACCTAGATTCGTCATTTTCCTCGCCTCCTGTATAATCTGTGTAGATGTCCACCGTCTCGGCTAGGGCCCTCTCCATCACCCTTCCGGCACGGGACACAAACCGCTGGAAGTCTCCGGATAGAATTATCATCTGCTTCTCATCCTCGCTCAGCTCACGAACTGGAAGGACATCGCAGATATTCAATAAACTTCCATCAGAAATATACATAATACTATTATCTCATGTCTATATACTTGTTTGTATTATATTCGGTTTATTTGATATTGCCTTAACAAGGCGAAAAATGTCATTCTCATAAAATATAATAAAACTTTTAAAACCCAGATTTTATGTCCCCATATTTAACATGTTCCCGCCAATTGGGTTTAATTTTTCAGTCCCGATATATTTTAGTACATTTTTTACCTGCTTTACGTTTTTTTTTCCCCACAATTTAAGTCAAAAATATTCAACATATGAGAGTTAAGCGCGCGTGACAATGAGTCGGTGCAGTAAACACGTGATTGGTCGGCGAGTGACGTTGTAATTGGTCGGCATACAGCGCGCAACGTGGTGATTGGCCGACATTCGTCATCCGTCATTTGGTTTTCGACTCGATTTGTAACGCTTCGTTCTTTTTGACCTTATTCGCAATCATCATTCACATACAGTTTTTACATTTTGTTTTATTTGTTAGGTTAATTACAACATTTTCTTCCTTTTTTCATCAGTTTCATTTGGTTTTTAGGCACAAGTTTCGCGAACTAATCTACGTGATTTAAAAAAATGTACATTTTTTTTTTACATTTACATTTACGTTTATTTCTCAGCCTCTTAAAAAACGTAAAATAGGGGTTTTACTGTACATATATTTAACTTAAAAACAGGTTAAAAATTAACCTCTCGAGTAGTAAGACATGAATGACATTTATGAAACATCATTTTTTCAGTTTGTAAAACATGTAACTAGCCGATAAATTATTTAATATTTTGTACACCGTCGCTGGTAGTCCAATTTTTTTTTACATAATCTGGAAATATTGAAGAAATTATAAATGAGCCCCAAGCACTGTGCCATATGCTATCTGACCGTGTTTAAATGGCCCCACGGTTGGGGCGGTACCCACGGAGATGTTAAATAATCGTAGAATTTTATTTGGTAATAAATTATACAATTAGAAAAATAAAATGGGTTGTACCTTCTTTCTTGTCATCGTCCTTCTCGGTGACTGCGGGCTGCACCTCCTTGACCTGCGGCAGGCCATGCGGGAGGATGCCGGGCGGCAGGCGCGAGTGGAAGGCCCCGGCGGCACCAGTTCCGGCGCCCAGACTGTGTTCCTCCTCCTCGCCTTGGCGCGCGTAGTCGTCAAACGTCAACACTGAGCGGTCAATAAGGCGGCCAAGTGCCATAAGGGAGGGAGGGGAATACCCTAACCTAACATCTAATGCAGCTAATCTAACATTTGATACGTGTATCTGGCTACCTTGATTTGATCTCAGAGTATAAAGAGAAAGATTTGAAACATAATCTCATTCAAGTAATTAAAGCATAACCAAATAAAAAAAAATAAAAAAAATTTCATTAACACGTTCACTGCTGCATATAATACCTACTGTTTTTTTTATGTAACAGGTCATTAGAACCCAATTACTGTTTTTAGCTATTGTATTAGATAGGTAGCTAATTTATCACTATTTTATTGTCACATACATCACACCAAAGACAGTGTGAAAATCACACATCCATCACCGATAATCGAACCCGCTACCTTAGGTATGGCAGTCATAGCTCTCGTCACTTTGCCACGAAGGTCATCTATATGTCATACCTAATCATTATGAGCATACTGAATGCTACACAATGGGAATTCTGCTTCCAAGTCTGCGGGCACTGTGTGGTTATTGGAGAACATCATACTAAACTACACAAAAATCCATTTATACACGCGCTATAGTGCAACCACACGTCTCTGCATGGCTAAAAACTATACTTTGATGTGGATATGCATCATTAGCAGTCAACGTGTTAACCATAAATTTTTTTTAATATATATGTAGAAATTAATAATACCGGTTACTCTGAAATCATCGCACTGAATTACTAAGGCATTCGATTGTATTTGTATGTGAATTGAAGAAATAGATTTGAAATGAGATTAAAAATATTATCAACTCATGCTGTGAAGTAATTGTTCAAAAAGCAAGGTGAGAATATAATTTTTTAAATGTTTGTTTCAAAAGATTTGCTAGTAAGTGAATAAATTCCGTACAAGAGGTGTGATTACATTTGCTATCGGATGAATTAAAAAATAATAATCTACCTGGTCTAGATGCAGAGTAGCTAATAACATAAAAATTAAGCTATAAGTTATATAGTGCTTTTAAGAAATAAGGACAACGGGAAACTTAAATCTAAATAAAGTTAGGCACAAGGGTGAACAGCTTGATGGATGGATGAGTTTGGAAATCAGTGTGAATTTAAACAAACGAAATGGTACAAAAAAATCATTTAAATTTAAAAAAACTGATCGGGTGATTCATTAAAACAAAACAAATAAAAAAACAAGTATTTTATCATCAAAAACCAATGAAAATTCTATTTCTAAGTAAATGAAAAGGGTGTGAAAAATAAACTTGAAGCAAAACAAAGCCAACCATTGCAATTTTACAGCAAATTAAACCAAATAGTAAAATATGCCACGATTCTACTTCGCACTCGGAGCCTAGATATACGGGTGTGCACGGTTATACTACGTGCGGAAGAAAAGAAATAAAATATAATAAATAATAACTTTCCCGAGCTCTCCACAATAAGGTGGATAATACAATACTATGAATAATGGAGGATATAATAATAAAAAATAAGAGCAAAGGCACAAGCAATACTTAGAATCATAATACTTCTACACTACTCCACTCGTGAGGTGTACTCGAGACATAGTCATGCAGGGGAAACTTGAACTATTTCACTAAAAACTTTATTCTCTTCTCGTCAAAATGTGACACGCAAAATTCATGTCCATCGAGATGTTTCCATCATTTATCTTAAAATATAAATATGTCTCATGTCAGTTCAGTGAAGTCATTCACAATGCATGTGATTGTCAGACTAAAATGCTGTGTCATTTGACCTTCTATTTAAAACTCGCCAATAGCTGATAATATTGAAAAAAGCTTTGCATACTCAATACCGACATAATCAAAGATGATTTATACATCAAAGGAGACGAAAGTGAAGATGTGATTCCGGAAGATCTGTTTCTTGTGGTAAATAATTGACAGCTTGTCATAATTACATCTAACATTTTAGCATGACAAGACATCGCTGAACTGCAAAAAAGGCATTTGATATTTCCCTAGAACGCATGCATATATCCAAGTACGGGAGACAATCTAAATACTTCCCTGGAAGGAAACGTTGGTAGTACCCAATAGTGGTGGCAGCTACTTACTCTAAAGCTACTCGCAGTCCACTAAAGCATGCTTGGCTAGTCACTAGTCACTAGGTAGGTGAGGGCGCGATGAGACAGTGAAGGAAAGTGTCAGTCTAGGGACCTACCTGTGAACTCGTCCTCCCACTCTAAACCCGGGTTTAGATTGTATTCATCTTGAAATGGAGAGGAAAAACAAAACAATGTCAGTACGGTGTGGTAACAGTTGGCAACACATCTTAACTAGGTACAGAAGCAAACAATCATTCCACTTACAATGGTTCCACTTTCGTCACATTATTAAGTTAACGACATTATTATTAATATTTCAAAAATACTTATATAATCAAATTTACAGATCATTAATGACTTTATAGAAATAAAAAAAGACACGCTTGTGATGCAGTCATTTTGAAAAACAACAATTGTACAATTACCCAAAACTTGTAAATTCAAATATTATATAGATTAAAAAATAATAATACAATTTTTTACACCAAAAATTACTTTTAAAAAATGCATTCAACATTGTTCTCTTTTTACTAACTTTGACATCTTCAAATAAAAACCTTATAATAAAAATTATCATGTAAACAAGATAATATAAATGAAATATTGAGTATCTTAGAAAGAAACATTTAAAGATGATTGTTAAAATGAAAATCCTTATTTTTTTTTTTGCTGCCAATTTTAGTAATTTTCACAAATTATATACAAGAAATTTTAATCAATCGATCCTTAAAAGAATTTTATAAACAAGTTTCGAGTACTTACACGTTTAAATGCATTATCAAAATGATACACGAATGTCTGTATTTTTTTATTTTTATGAAATATCGTTAGGGCTCTGTTTTAAATGTGAATGTAAATTTGTCTAATTTATCAAGTGCAAGTTGATGTAAGTTTAATTCACAACACGGAGTCGAGTGTAGAGTGCTGGGGACAGAAGCCACTATCAGCGGTGCTCGGGAGTTCAGCTTTATGGACATACAGAGGGGAAACAGCACGCAGTCAATCCACATCCCGAGCTGACGAAATCAAAATCGTGTACGCATCAGCCAAATGTTAACCGTGGCAGAACGTACAAGATTTTAATTTTATAATCCGGATATTTGGATTAGCCAGAGAGCTGCTACACATTGTTAGTAACCCGCGACCGCAAGCATTTCCCACCTCCATCCCATGACATCAAGTCAGAAAGTGTATTTACAATAAAAACTACTATTTATAATAGTATAAAATAATATTTAAATAAGAGATTGAGTCAAAGATAGACCAGCGTTAATATTCAAATGAAAACACATCGAAAACAAGATTTAGACAGTTCCAGAGATAAGATTAAAAAGTTTAAAAAAAAACTAGGTTAGATGTTCTTGTGTACTCCAGTTCAAAGTGTCTTCACTTTGTCTTAAATAACCAGTAAGGAATAAATATAATTAATGAATCATTGAACTTAACCTGCAAAAATATAAGTCTATCTACCCTGTAAAACAAATATCATGCCACATGAAAATTAAAAATCAATTCTCAGTATACATACCAAATCTCCGTGGCAGTATACTTGGGACAGATAAACAAATATAAGAAGAGTATATTCAACATTCTATGTGCAAAGTTCAGAATTAAATATATTGCGTACTGTGCAAAATATCAAAAATAATTTCTTGGTGCCCATATGAAAAATTCATCTACTTGAATCATGGATCGTATCTCTGGATACTGTAAAAGTTGTGTTGACGCATTTCTAATACCCAGAATATACAGTGTAAATGTTATAATTAACTTATTTGATTCTGATGGATGCGTGGAGAACTCCGGAATGTTTTCATTGGTTTTTTTTATTCATTGTAAAATCTCCCTAATTTTCAGCAGAAGCTAAAACGATTAATGGTAGCAAGAAGCTTAATTCACATTCAAGTCAAATTAGAGTGACGGACGCGTTATTGATTAGACACTGCAGATGTCAGTAGGGAGAAGTCGGCCTGTTAAGATTCCAAATGAGTGTGAACGAGTGATGGGGAACGAGTATGCCGGAGAAACAAACAGGAGAAATAATAACTTACCGTAGTAGTCGGTCGCGTGTGCTATGAAATGAAAGGAGAAAAAAAAACATGTTTTTTAGTTCGATTGCAAATAATTCTCTTGTCTCACATACTTCATTTGCTAGAAGCTCAATCAAACTTATACTTAAGAGGCACCACGAGCTACAAGCCCCGTTGTTCATTGAATTGTTAATGTCTTGAATCTGGTCAGTTAAAAACTTTGACATTTTACAAATGCCCACAATTAAAAAAAATGGATCAATAATCATCCAATATTTACATGCTTAATATTATTAATAAATTAAAAATATTAATTATCTGTAGAAAAGAAAAGAAATGCAGAGTTTAAAATATATAACCATTCAACAAAATGTACATTCAGAGTGAAAACTTCAAAATATTAACTCCTATAGTGTGACAGGCTACATTTGCAGTCCGAACAACGGTTTCGAACTGCAAAATACTACATTTACAGCTCATATTTAAATGTATTTTTACTTACTTTCATTGCTACTAAATTGTACATAATATTATGATTATGGAACTATCTGTCTGAGCTGCAAATCTAGCAAAGTGCAGTTCGAGACCAATTTTTTTACTGCAAATTAAGTCAGCTACTCAATGAGGGTTAAGTAAGTTTCACATTTATTAATTAATTAACTATTTCTGAAGAATCTTTAAAGAAAACTAAATATTAAAAATGTCTAGACATAGCAAATGATACTTGATTATTTTTAAAACAAAGTTTTTAACTGTCAGACATTTAATTAATATAATATTATGCATTTTCTATTAGAATGACTTTTAAAGCAGAAATCATTGAATGTTCTTTGTATTATTAAGTCAGCGAGAGTTGTCATTAGAATTGTGCTCTGTGGTGTCATGCGGTGTGTGAGATCTGCAGAAAAAATTATAAAAATAACATGTCTGTGATGACACCGGGTGTAATGTAAAATTATAAATTGAGTCTTAGCATGAACAATTGCGAGAAATTAAAATGGCCGGCCGTTGCTAACATTCCTTAATTATTTATTTTAATACAACAATTAATACATTGATCAATACCATTTAATTTAATTTAAAAAAAAAATTACGTAGTGAGGATTGCCATGTGTAAAATAAAGCAGAAAATGTGATATAAAAATTATTATATAATGAAGAATTGCTAAAGTAATTCTTTGCTGTGTTCAATAAAAAAATAAATTAATAATATACATTTTACAAATATCAGTATAAAGACTCTTTGTAAGGGTAACTTGTTAGTTTGAGTATATTTTATAATTATGCAAACACTGAAATTTTATAAATACAATTATTATTATTAACTGTTTAATTTGAAACATTTATCTTACAATTTATTTATTAAATTTCTATATAAATTTTCACAACAGCTGTTTCCCCAAACGATGTTGGCATCATCAGGTGTTACAATCAACTGTGTTGCTGTAACAAACAGCTGTTGCGACAATTTCATAATAAATAAATAGTGATATTATAACAGTATTTCAAATTAAAAAGATAAAAGCGTTATAATCACAGTGTTTCAACCAAAACAATGGGTTATCTAAAATAGTTATAAAATTAAAAATATTGTTTTAATACCTCTGCTGTATCTAAAATATGAATATGTAGATCATTAAAAAATAATAAACGGTTATTAAAAGATAATTGTTGTATAACACAGCAAAGATTTCAAATAATTGATATTTAAGAATGTTGGCAAAGACCAGTCCCGTGTGCATATATAAAATGTGTGTGCACATGTTAAACGCGTGTTAGTGCATGTGCGCGTGCGCTAGACTCTTCCGTTACCTTTCCGGGGGCGCCACCAGTCCTCCATGTATCCTGCAAGTGGTGAAGCATTGGAAGAGCATCCTTTGGTTAGGGTAGCATAAAAAACATCAACACACACATTCGCCCAATTCCAAATTTTCTCTTATTAACACAACACGAATGGGACAGTCCTCATACACCGGCAACGCGGGCAAACCAATAGCAATTGTACGCGCGACAGTCGTTCACAATTGGTATCGATTTACGTGTTAAAACAATTATCAGAAACATTACTATACAATTTTATCACAACTAAAAATAATAAACTCATTTTTAACGAGGATTGTCCCTACGATGATTGAATACCATTTGAAAAAAGAAATATATATACGAGTATATTCATATCGAGTATATATAGAGATCTCTGATATGTTCAAATCTTAGATCATAATTATTAAAAATCCAATAATTAAGAACTGAATAATAAAAAGTTATACATAGGTTTGTTTTTACAACCATGAGTCAAAGAAATTAATACTGTGAATTGTTTCTGAAATTGGAATTGAACAATGATGTAAAACTCCATATTAAATACATAATTAATATGAATGTAAACGTCTGTCTTTTAGGAGTTTTAATATATTTTAGATGGAATGACATGTTTCACCCTTCTAAGAAATTTGATAATGCCTTAAGAAGGGTGAAACATGTCATTCCATCTAAAATACGAGTATAATAAAACTCCTTGAAGACAGATGTTTTCATTCATATTAATTGAATACTGTGAACTATATTATTTGACTTAATAATTAATTTTTTAACTTGTATGTATACTAACTGTAAAAATATAGTATTATTTTTGACTCTGGTCTTAGATTCATAACCAAGATCAGAATTAAACCAATTAGATCATCCTCATATTGAAAAAAAAACTTTAAATGTTATAAAAATAATAAAATGTATAAACATTATTAAAATCAAATGATATTTAACCATCAATCACATATTAAAATTCCATAAACTGTATAAGAAATATGTAGACTCGCAGAAATATTTCTGTTAACTTCAACTATGAAAAACACTTTGATTCATATTAAAAGCTGACAAATCAACAGATGATATTTGTGCGATATTCATTTCGACATGTTAAAATACAAAAAAATTATTAATTTTGTGAAAGTGAACCTTACTTAGGATACCTTCCCTATTGTGACTAGGCCCATAGAAAACTAGTTTAACAAATACAAACTGACCACCAATACTTTACACAGAAATACAACACTGAGCAATCTGTTAAAACTGAAGATATATTAAATTTTAGAGAGAAAGTATGTATTCCATACCCTACAAGGAGAAAATATTGAAAACTAAAAAAGTATATCACGTACCACAACTTCAAATGAATTTATTTTGCTATTTCAAATAAGACAATCTAATTTAAAGAGTATCCTAAAAGTATTTTAATAGTTGAAAATTTTTTTTATCAAGTGAGTATTTTAGAAAATTAATTTAAAAAGAGAACAAAATGGATAATAAGATTTACCAATTTATAAACTTTCTACTATATTGACAGTTTTAAATCAAATACAATATGTGAAAAGGGAGAATAATTGAAAAGTAAAAAGGGAAAGTGATTGAATAGAGTATTGAAATAATTAAAAAATATTATAGAAAGTTAAGAGACCAAGAGGCTGACCGAGGAAAAGATGGGCGGATTGCGTGGAAGAAGATTGGGAGAAAATGGAAGGAGCTGGGGAATGAAGAGAGATGGCCAGGGACAGAAGTCAGTGGAGAACGGTTGTGGAGGAGGCAAAGTCCCATACCGGGACGTAGTAAAGAGAAGTAGTAATAGTATAGAAAGGTAAAGATTTATAACAGTCAATAATTTTGTGCTTTTTCCTCTAATCGAGATATATAAGACAGCTTTTAAAAAATATTTTGTATCTAGCAATTTCATAAATATCATTGAAATATATACAAAAATAAAATAACTACTTTAACATATTTTAAGAATATTTATATATTTATAAGGATTGATTGTATCTCAATAGAGACGAAGATGTAAATTGTTTTCTGGGAACAGAATATGGTGACCGAGGCGCTTACAGGACATAAAGCGATCGCTCAACCCAACCAATGACAGGTCATAAGTCCTGTAAGCGCCTCGGCCACCATATTCTGTTCCCAGAAAACAATTTACACCTTCGTCTCTATTGAGATATTATACAATTAATCCTTATAAAATAATAATTTATCCGCAATGGGTAAAATCCAGTATTTGTCTACAAGAATTTGTATACATTCAAAATGTTTTATATATTTATACAATATTGAAACTGCAGTATAAAAATAATTTTAAGAGATGTATTAAGCACCCCGTAGTGTACCCATCCTCCCATTGGTGTGAATCTATTATACTATTCTGGAATGATCCGAGAGTGAATTAGTCACGATGCAAGTATTAATATATCTACTGCTACCCCCACACAGAGGAATATCCGTGTTTATTAGCTATCCCGGGAGTGTCATGCACGATGTTGTCAAGTAAACCACATACAAATGTCTTCTCCGGCGTTGGTAAATTTTCATTATTCCACAATTATACTAAAATGGAGGACGATATGCAAATGCAACTGAATGGAAAATATCCAACCTTTTCAGTGCGTGAAAGAATGTGTAAAATCTGCGGATAAATCAATTTTTCAATAAATATATATATTAGCAGTATAATCTATTAATAAATATACACACAATGTTAATAATTTCAAAATAAATAATAATTTTAAAATAGTAGGTATAATGTAATAAGGGTAGGAACAATGGCAAAAATATATAAATAAACATAAAAACTACTGAAATGTTAATAAAGCAAAACTGATCCAACTTAATAGCATTAATATGTAAAGAACTCAGGAAAATTTATAAATTGTATATGATAGTTTTCTTAAAAATAAATATAAATTATATATTATATTGGTTACCTGAATGTAGAAGAGAATACAGATGGATTAAAAAAATTAATCAACAATGCCGTTTTAATTGTATTCAAGTATATGTAATATAAAAAATAAGTGTGGGCAATGGATATTTTCCTGAAGCAGTTTTAAATTAAACTAAATAAAAATTTTAAAAATCTTATAAATCGAAAATAATAAAACACTTTGTATTTAACCACGGTATGGTTATTATAATTGATGCCAGCTAGTTTCGCTTGGATCCAAGCATCATCAGGGCAGTATAACAGCATAGTCACAGTCAGCACCGACTGTTTTATCTCCCAGCATGCAGAACCAACCTGCCTCTGGTGATGCCGGTGGGGAGAGCAATCAAACTGCTGAACATGATCGCTTCGGAGATCGATGTCTTTCATATCCGTGAAAGTACGTTCAGAAGACAAATACTCTTGACTTTGTATCTTGTATTCCTAATGTCGAACCATCTCTCATGCGATCCTGGTAATATATATTTTTTATGTTTTACCTGTTCTCAATAGATGCCTTAAACTATAATTGGTGTTTGTAATATCTTTTGAGAAAATAAACTGATTTGATTTGATTTGATTTGATAACAACCTTGTATTACTATACTGCCCTGATGATGCTTGGGTCCAAGAGAAACTAGTTGGGATCAATTATAATAACCATACCGTGGTTAAATACTAAGTATTATATTATTTTATATCTATAAGTTTAAAATGTCATTCACAAAATGAGTGCTTCTTATGAAAATTTATATAAAATGTAATTTAAAAATCTTATAAATTACTAGTTTAACATATGATAAATTATGATATGGAGAATATTTTTTAAATTAATGCGATTCTAAAATGAAAACATGATCAATAGACTACATCCACCACAAAAGAGATATAAATCAAAATTAAATTACTTTGCGGAAACAATTAAGGTCTACAACTCGTATCAAGTCGGATTTGGCATTCACGAGCCGCTGAGACGAAATTGTGTAAATACTATACTTGAGGAGGTAGGAGAGAAAAAGGTGGGATAGTAACCAACCGTCCCGGTCGTGTCCGGAGGAATTTGCTGTCTGTGTCTGCTTGGTGTATGTGACGTTCTCCTTGGGCGGGATATTTGTGGCCTGGACTGACACCACACTCAGCTGTGGCATGGGACGCCGCGTCGTCCTAAATAATTTGCATTCATCAATAATTTTGAAATTACAAATTATTTAACAAACAGACTTTACTTAGAAAAATATACATTTGTACATATTTATTTAAGGTGTCAATTTGAAATGGTATCACAAACAAAGTTTTATAAAATTTGCCTAAAACAAGTTGTATAATATTTGTGAATAATTTTGAAGATTGCTATAATATGAAAAATGAAAAATGAAAAATATGAAAAATGTCAAACTCCAAGTGATCACATTGTCGCAAGCCAATATCAAATCCAATTGGAATAATTTATAAATAAATAAAAAGGGTAGTAGGGCTACGATGGGGTATGTTTTGCTGGAAAGTATGCTCCTACAAAATGTCGTAAGGCGCCATGTTGCATTTGCAACAGCAACACTACTATCAAGTCCAACTCCCTAGCGTCCACGAGAGGTCTTTTTAAAGACCCCGCGAACCCCGGGCAATGTGGCACATATTACTTAGTGCCATAGCAGATAGAGAGAGGACGAATGGCGAGCTTCCAGCGCCATAAAACTGGATACACCCAGCTAAGGGAAGGTAACCCCGACAGAAAATCCTCCAGAGAAGGCAAGGGGATACCACTCTGGATATTTTTCCCCAGGTCATCACTATGACTCAAGGGTGATAGTCAACGTTAGGGAGACCTGACAGGACACAGAATGAAGAAGAAGAAGGGACATATATTGGGATGGTCAAGAAATACTAAAATATTACAATTTACCGATATTTAAAGTTAGTCATCTTTCTAGCATTCACTGACAGTCAATAGTTGTCTCTGATATAGGGTTACTAACTAAAGTTTTTTTGCGTCGTAATTGCGATGATTTATATTGACTTTGTTTGCAGTTTTGTAAAATGGTTGATTTTTTGTGCGTTCTTTTTGATAATTTTTAATAAATGAATAAATATATTTTATAAGCACAGTTATATTCTACTACATTTATAAGTAAAATTGTTTTCTGTGTCAAGTTATGACAACCCTAACATTTTGTGAATATTTAAACTGTGTTTTTCTGAGTGAAAGGCAGCTCAAACACAACATGGTGTATATATTTGGTAAGTTTTCATAATATCCTTTATATCTGTATACAAAAAACTTTTTTTTGTTTTTGTTTTATTTTTGTTGAAAAAAAAACAGCCTGCTTTATATGGCAATACTAATAACTACTGGCATTTAAAGGGTTAAATAAATTAGAGATAACTCACCCTTGTGGCAGTGTAAGGCTGGAATCTGGAGTTCCAGATAGCGGAGGCAGTGAGGATACGGGGGGCAGAGAGGCTAGTGAGGACAGCGAAGACAGTACCTCATGTACGGGGGCTACTCCGAAGGAGGACAGCATCTCATCCAAGTCCCTTCGACTTTCCCCTCCCACTCCACCCGCCGCACGCAACTTCAAATGTAGAAAAATACAAAATTAATTTGTCTGATTTAGATAGCAATACATTAGGTAATAAGTAGCAACTACGTAGCAATTAATTTATATATTATACCTTGATACTAACATCATTTTGGAGGATTACTTAACTCCTAAATGTGTCAATATTTTTTATTTAATTACGTAGACTTTAAATAATGAATATAAAATAGAAATTATCATAAATTCCTTTTTTATATATACTTAGTTGAATTCCATGTACGATATGATGATTAAAACCATATAAATGTAGATAATTAACCAAATTGTATGTTTTTAACATTAAAAAAAATCATTTTAATTATAAATTAAATGTCTCATATTTATTTGTGTTTAATTTTTTACGTATTTTTTGTGTGTGAAGTGTGCGCGGGAGATGCCTATTGGTGGCGATTAGGTTCGCAACCCATCACACCGCGTCTCCCGCGGAGCGAAAAGAGAAGGATGGAGTGCCGCATCAGTAAAAGTGTGACAGTCCATTCTTTCTGCCTACCCTTTCGGGGAGACGGCGTGATGGTTAGTTAGTTAGTTGAATTCCACTTAGGTTTATGGCTTCGACCGGTTTTGGCAGCTCACTGCCATTGTCTACCAGAAGATGGCAGTGAAATTTCGAAACCGGTCGAAGCCATAAACCTATATGTTTAATTTAATTTTAATAACCATAACTAAATATATATTAAAAAATAATTATTTTTTTAATATTATTTACAATAAACTTCTACAGGGAGTCTTCAATTACTAAAATTTGAGTTTATTTTTAATATGTTCAAATTGTGCAATAAACAAATGTATGGCAAACAGAAATGAAACATCCGCTTATATACGTAGATCTTGCTAACAAACGTGCAATTCAAGATGTTAATCTAAGTACCGTAGAGGAACCGGTAGGCGTTTTATTTTGTCTCGTAATGAACTTACCGTTGCCTCTTCCACATCCTTCTGTTCTTTCTCCCGTCGCCTGCGGTCTTTTTCCTCCCTCAAAGCCTGAAGCTTCGCCTTCTTCCGCTCTAACTCCGCTTTACGCTCAGACATGGCGCAATTTGAACTAAAAAAGAATATATTCGTTAAACTAAAGAGTTAACATCATCACAGGTGGAGTGTGACAGTAAGTGGAGCGTTTTAAGTTCACGCCTATATAATTTTGTTTTCATTAAAAACTAACTATTTATGGGAAAGAATAAAAACACACCAACTCACTTTTACAATTGTACAACTATAATTTCTCAAATTTCAGATTACGGTACATAAATTCGTCAAAAATCAAAATGTCTGGGATGACATCACCGACAGCGAAGCCATTTCGATTTTCTTATATACGATCTGTTCTATGGAACAGAATGTAAAATATTCTATACTTCACCTACAAAATTGTCGATGACGTCGGAACGCATTTAAAAAAAAATTACATAATAAATTGATATAGCCATGTTTCATGGCATAATAGGTGAGATTGCACTAGACAAATTTTACATGACCAAAAATACGTTTTCTCTCTGGAGGCTTGTTTGATCTAAGTTAAATTTAATTTTAATTAGTGTTAAGACTATGAAAAACAATAATAGTGGATAGGAAAAACAATAATAGTGTAAGTGACAATTTTGTGAGTGGCAACACTTTGGGGGGCGTAATTTCAACCCCCCACCCTGCGTTTTTTTTCAACTCGGGGCTCGAACAGCGACGCAGCGCTCTTACACACCGAACTCCGGTGGAGGTAACATCTCGCGGCTCGGCGGCGGCCGAACGCCAGAGAGATAATCTGAACGAGGAGATCGCGATATACGCGCCGCATGGTGCTCTTATCACCATTGGGGCCTGATGCTGGCCACCGCTATCGCTGTTAAGGAGACCCGTGCCCTCCGCGGTCCATCATCCGCGTGATGCCCCTCACACCGGGAGTGAGAAGTGGACGCCGGGCAGCCCTCTGTGCCGTGCAGCCTCTGGCAGTCCTCGTGCCGGCCAACCCGCCGCCACGCCGGCTTCCGTCAGCGTCGGTCCTCGCCGCAGATCACCGCCTTCGTTAGTTCTAATTCGTTGACTTCGTTAGTTTTAATTCGTTGGTCAACGAATAGGATGTAGTCCACTTTAGTTCTTAAGTAATATTTTTTTCTTCTTTTGTATGTATTTCGTTAATAAATGTAAATTTGTAAATAGTAAAAATTGGTTTCAATCTCATATCATTATACATCCTGGAGCATATCTCAAATAACATAATGTTGACATTGGCGAGTAACATGGGCAAACGTTGGGAAGTTGTTCGTGATCTGGAATGAAATTTCGATTAAATTCATCTTTCACCCCCGTGACATCAACTAGCTCCTAACAACCTAGCTTTCGACCCTGTGTTAGTAAAATGCTTTCGACACGGGGTGAAACATGACGATTAGTCGTATCTCACTCCATATCTCGAAGCACTTTCTCACAACATATTGCCCAGTGTTTATTCGCTGATGTAATCATTACTATTATGTTAATTAAGACTGCTCCGGGATGCATAGTGATATGAGATTGAAACCAATATTTACTATTTACAATTATATTTAAACATACAATATACAAAAAGAAAGAAACAAGATCACTTATAAACTAAAGATGACTTACTTGCTAATTGTTGGAACGACTTAAAACTACTCCGTCACTGAATAACGCTACTTGATCTGCGGCGAGGACCGACGCTGACGCTGTCGTGGCCAGCATCAAGGACTGCCGGAGGCTGCATAACACAGAAGCATCACGCAGATGATGGACCGCGGAGGGCACGGGCCTTCTTCACAGCGACAGCGGTGGCCAGCATCACGCCCCAATGGTGATTAGCTGGCGCGGCTGGTTAGCACGAGGACGGTGATCTGCGAAGCCAGCGTGGTGGCGAGTCGGCCGCTAATGGCGTCTGCGCCAAGAGGGACGTGTGAGGCGGGAATCGCCCCTGGCCAGCGCGCCGCGGCCAGCGGGCGCTGAGAAGCTGCACGTCCGCTTCCTCTGAAGTCTGATTTTCAACTCCCGGGCTGAGGGGCATCACGCAGATGATGGATCGCGGAGGGCACGGGTCTTCTTCACAGCGACAGCGGTGGCCAGCATCAAGTCCCAATGGTGATTAACTGGCGCCATGCGGCACGTATCGCGAACTTTTCAGAATATCTCCCCGAAGTCCGGTATAACACTTTGCGATCTTTTGAGACTATCTCCCCCGGCGCGCGTCCGCCGAGGGAGAGGTGTTCCTTTCCCGGAGGCCGGTGGTAGACAGACTCGCTCGAGAGCTGCCCGGAACTCTGCAGGGTGGGGGGTTAGATCATCCCCTCTCAGAGTGTGGCCACTCTCTGCATCCGGCCGGCAGTACCTAACTGCTTTGCGGTACCGGGGCAGAACGCTATTTTTTTCACTCACAGAATTGTCACTATCACTATTATTGTTTTTAAATTGTCTTTCATAATCTTATCACTAATTAAAATTAAACTTAACTAAGATCAAACAAGCCTCCAGAGAGAAAACGCCTTTTCGGTCAAGTAAAATTTGTCTAGTGCAATCTCACCTATTATGCCATGAAACATGGCTATATCACCTGGCACTTCGGTGTGGCCGTACCCTCAATCTTCACTACATCAAGTTGCCATTTATAAAAAAACATAAATGAAATTATAAAAAGTTGTTATAAAAGCCATAGACAAAATAAAGTATACTTCTTATCTATGAGCACACAACAATATTTTTGTGCAAATTCTTGTCAGTGTGTTTTGTCTTTTCTCGCTGTTTGTTTTGTCGCCTCCCTGACGTTAGCGGTCGGTTATTTTGTAAAATATTTGCACTTATTTCCTAACTCCGCGGGATATGCCGCCTGTGAAAGATGACAGCCTCACTGAAAAGTGTTTAATTGATATTTTAAACGGTTGCGAGCGAAATTCAACAAACGTAAACTCAGTAGATATCCGCGCTTGTAACAAGCCTGCGGCAAAAGTGAGTGACATCACATTTTTTTGTTAATTAGTACATAAGTACACCTAGAAACAGTAATCGCTATATATAGTTCGCTAATTAGGTGTTTTGTTAATGTTTGCGCTGCTCGAGCGGTAAAATAATGAAAGCTTTTATTGAATAATATATATTTTATTCAATTAATATTTTTCATTGTAATTTTGGGTACCGATTTTTTTTGTATTGAATCAAATGTTTTATGTAATATTTACCGTTAAATGTAATGTTCTAATAGTTATGCGTGCATTTAAGCTTATTAGGAAGCAACAAAACAATCATTTCATTCAGTATTTTGCAATTTAACAAATAGTATTTTTTTAGTTTAATAAAATATTTGATATAATTACGTTCTATTCCAATCTATATACGTTTCTCTGTTTATATTTAGAATTTATTTAGGAATAAAATAACAGTAACTATGTTAATTTAATGCTCGTTTTATTGTAGTTATTTTTGTAATTTTAACCTATTAAGGGTGCAACATTATAATATCTAAACTTATTTTCGTTAGAAAAATCAGTAAAAACTATAGTTTGAGTAATGTGTTTTTCTTCCATAGTATAATTTTTTAAATTTATTTCCGTATAAAGAAAATGGCTAGGTATGAATACATCTTTCTGAATGATAATATTTCACACAATTCTCAAAATTATCATTAAGGTTTGAGTATTGTTAAAGCATGACTTGGTATTTTTTGCATGGCTAAAAACAATGCATTTTCTTCAGCTAAATGCGGAAAATTGGATTATATTTTTTATATTATCATTGAATATATCGTCGGTTCAAAGGTAAAACTCATTAAGTGACATTTAATTTTTTTTTTTTTTTCAATTTCTGTATCAGACTTGTGAATTCTACGTCAGAAAATAATCACCAAGTGTTTTTATTAAATAATAACTGTTATTCTTTAAAAAATACACTTGGTGATTATTTTCTGACGTAGGATTCACAAGTCTGATCCAGAAATTGCATTTTTTTTTAAATGTCACTTAATGAGTTTTACCTTTGAACCGATGATATCTACTGACAGTAATTCAAATTATCAGCATAGTGAATAATCATTGTCTATTATCAAAGCCTTCATCATTTGAACAAATTCACTTTGATTAAATATCAATTCATTAAATAATAACTGTTATTCTTTAAAAAATACACTTGGTGATTATTTTCTGACGTAGGATTCACAAGTCTGATCCAGAAATTGCATTTTTTTTTAAATGTCACTTAATGAGTTTTACCTTTGAACCGATGATATCTACTGACAGTAATTCAAATTATCAGCATAGTGAATAATCATTGTCTATTATCAAAGCCTTCATCATTTGAACAAATTCACTTTGATTAAATATCAATTCATGATTATCAATAAACTATTAATAACTTGAAATATCAATATTTATTTGAGTAGGTACACAAAATTCTTCATACATAAACTCCAGTGGTGTGCATCTCGCATTAGATGTAAGATGAAATTGTCTATTAATTGATATCAAATATTTTTTATTTATTTTCAACTTAAATTTTTGCAATAGTGCAGAATAAAATAGTTCTAGTTTATAAAAATAAAAACATTATTATAGAGGGAAATAAGATAGAATGTGTGAAAGAGTATGTGTATCTCGGTCATAAAATCAGACTTGGAAAAGAGAATCAAACTGCAGAGTTACCTCGAAGAGTTGGACTGGGTTGGGCTGCTTTTGGTAAACTGAGACATGTCTTTGAAAATGATAAAATACCAGTTTGTCTCAAAAGAAAGGTCTACGACATGTGTATACTGCCCATGATGACATACGGACTAGAGACGACAACTCTTACAGCAAAAAGTGTACACAGAGGTCCATGGAAAGACAGATACTTGGTGTAAGCTTGCGTGACCGCATAAGAAATGAAGAAATCAGACACCGCACCAGGGTTGCTGACGTCATGGACCGAGTGGCAACATTGAAATGGCAATGGGCTGGACACTTGGCTAGACAGGGTGGCAACAGATGGCCACCCAGGATACTCAGTTGGAGACCATGGGAAAATAGGCGAAGTGTCAGAAGGCCACCGATGAGATGGACCGATGATATTGTCAAAAGGGTTGGAAAATCTTGGATACAAAGGGGGCAGGATAGAGACGAGTGGAAGAAATTGGAAGAAGTCTATATCCAGCAGTGGAGGGAAGAAGGCTAGCAAAGAAGAAGAAGAATAAGTTTTTTTTTAGGGTACCATTTTTTTAATATTGGCCTTTGATCAATAACAGTTTGTATCCTCACCACTACATATGTATATTTATTATTATTTAACTTTGCAGGAAGACTACAAATATAATATGTATTTTTACTACTAATTTATAATATAAATAAATAGATATAATTAATATATAAATTTAAACAAAACAACCTGCTTTGTCCATTTCTTATCTGGTGAACATTTCTAGTGAGTTGGGTATTAAGTGTTATCACTCGAGTAATATGTTGAGATGATAATTCCAATATATTATGAAGGACTGTTTCTTTTCTAATTATCTTTGTTGTATCATCTGTATTGGTACATTCATGTATTTATCACCTGTAGATAGAAAAAATGTCAATTGGAAATAGCTTCTAGCTTGTTTTTACGAAGAAATGTAAAAAGTGTAATTTTTTAAAATAAAATATAAATATTATACTCGTATATATATAAATAAAATTTAACATAAGTGAATGCAGTGCGAATGAAAGTTTTATGACCAAAATAATGAAAGGTTAATTAAGATGGTTTGGACACATGGAAATAATGAATGACGAATTTTTTTTTAAAAAGTATATGTTAAAACAAAATTAGTAATAGAGGTAGACTGAATAAAATGTGGTACGATCTAATAAATCAAATATTGAATATATTTATACTTTATAAAGTAATATGTTTTTAGTGTAAAAAAGTATATGTCAAAACATAACTAGAAATAGAGGAAGACCGAATAAAATGTGGTACGATCAAATATTGAATATTGGCCTCGCGAGGAATCCGAGAAATCGACGTGCGTGCGATACACGATGTATGAATGTTGAGGAACAGTATGGTGGTCCATTATTTCTGCCTATCCTTTTGGAGAGACAGCATAATGGTAAATTAGTTAGTTAAATATAAATAATATTGGGGTAGATAATTTTGGATGTACATATCAATGATAGACATAAATATAATTCTTACCTTTTTAACGTAACACAGAAAATTTACTTTCAGTACAGTTGTATATAAGCATTTAGTAAATTAAGATTCCTTTTAACGCTTATTTATTTTTTAATTGCTTATGATTAATCATTTAAAAAATGACGAATTTTTTTGAATTAAGACACTGTTTTTTCCACTTTTGAGTTTATTTTTCTCGACATGTTTTTTTAAAGTTTACACCTTCATCAAGATAAAGTTGGATAAAGGTGCAAGCCTTCGAAACATGTCGAGAAAAATAAACTCAAAAGTGGAAAAAACAGTGTCTTAATTCATAAAAATTCGTCATTAAGGAATTCCACATTGTTAGCGCCTTAGGTTTATCTAAAATTTGAAAAGTGATTTATCTCTCCTTCTTCATCTCCGATATGTTTATCTAAATTATGTATTGTAAAAAAATAAACAAAGGTTGATTATTTACAAATCAGATAGATTTGCTGATTAAAGAATAAAGTTGTCTAAATATTTTTTTGTATAATATTATTTAAACACACATAGCATCTGCTTTGCAACCAGAATACATTTCGCATATTAAATTTGAAGATCTTCTTCCAAAGTACCGTTTTTTTAGTGTGGATATATTTATATCTTTTGTTTTCACAGTTAAGTGATTATAGAATAGTCAAATTCTAAAACATAACTGTCCCAAGGCAGGTCCGTATTCATAATAAAGCATTAGTTAACAAATACCCCTGTTGTAAAACTTTTTTTTAAGATTATCAAATAATTTTACTGAAATCTTCTGATGGAAGTTCATTTTAAAAAATAATTAAATAAAACAATGTTTTTTTAAAACTGTTTCCGCATTTGTCTTTCGACAGCGATCGGTTTCGCCAGACTTGCTGTCAAAATAAAGACAAAAGTGAAAGTAGTTAAAAAACATCATTCTATTTTTTAAGTTTAAAATGTAAAAAAATTCATTTCATGGAAAAATCATAAGATTAATCATCAAAGAGTGATAAATATCCAACAACAGAAAAGTTAAAACTCAATTCAATAACTTATAACATATATTTCTAGCTAATTATGCAATGCATGATTTCAACATGATTTGTTTATATTCTTATTAATCCTCCATTTGCATTAAAAAAATGATCTCAAATTGCAGCCACCGTTTGAAATGATTATTTGTTTAACCACCAATGTAGCCAGCAGCACAGGGCTTTAAGCAGAGACTGCTGATTGCGATTATTAATTGTAAACATATTGTATAACCCTGTAAATAAAACCTGATCACAAAACATGAAAAACTTATAAATTAAAAAATATTAATTTTGATATTTCACAATGTTTTTCTTCAATTATTAAAATTAAACCACATTATATGTGTGTGGTGTATTGCCCTTTTCATCATATGGGAAAAACATATGGTCATTTAGATGCTTCCTTTATATAAATGATATTTTAATAATGTATTCTAACTTTTTATTATATATTTTTAATTCTTAAATCGACTTTTACACATAATTATTATATTAAATGAAATATGAATGAACCCTTTTAGTGCCGCTGGCTACATTTGTAGTAAAAAATGATTTTGAACCGCTGCAGACTATATTTGCAGCTCATGTATGAATGTATTTTTGAAATATTTTTACTTTAGTTCCTTACTGCTTAATTGTGCATAATATTATGATGAACTGGTACTACCGATATATACTGAAATATATTTTTACTGCAAATGAAGCCAGCCGTATAATGGGGATTAGTAACAAAACTTTTAATTTATTTTCTTAATCTTATGTATCAAAGTATTAATTAAATAATTTTATCTGTGATACACGGTAATCTTGAGTTTAAAATATATCCAGCATTAATTGTAATTTGGAATATTTTGATATGCTCTTGCATGACTCCATTTCGGGTCTGCCTAAGAAAGGCAGAATAAGCCAGCAGATATGCAAATGAGTAAATGTTTATCCGGCCATGATGCTTATCAGATGGCCCATGCTTGGCCGCCCCCTTGCGTAATCGCCGGTAATTACTATTCACGATATACAACTTCGTAAGAGGTGCCAGTGAAAGTCATATAAGTTGTTACATTCCTTCATTAATTATCCCCATCATAGGAAATGTATCACTGTAGCATTTATGTTTTCATTTTTGTGCCGTAATTAACACTTTGAAATGGAATAAATGATATGTTACATACTGTCCAACTTTCTACTGCAATATATTTCTGAATATTATTCAACAATGGTAATATTAAAATCATTGTCTTATTCTAATTATATATATTTTTTAAGTTTAATGAAAAGGAATGTGCAATTATTTAATTACATAGATAGTCATCGTTTTTTTTAATCTTACAGATCTTTATATATTTAAATATCTGGGAGAAAAAGATGTGAGTGGAGTGCGTAATGAATCTATGCATTATAATAAATGTGTGATGAAGTTAGAGTCAAAACACCTGGGAATACATTGCATATATTAATGAGTAGTGACAAACAATTGGAAGTACATGTCTCCATAATGAGCGTGAACAGTTACCATGACACAGGTTGTTTCATAAGTAACTATTTGTTGAGAAATTTGTCATTTTATATATGAATAATATTATATGTTTACACATTTTTTTTTCTTAATATGGAAAGAAAAAATATTTTAAAATAAAACCAGTTTTTGAATATTTTTATTGTCATAAAAATACACACAAAAAAATGCATCAGAGAAATCGACATGCATGCATGACACAAAGTATGAATGTTGAGGAAACAAGATAAGTATGTTTGAAAATAACAGTGTAGCAGTCAATTCTTTCTGCATACCCATTCGGTGAGACAGCATGATGGTTAGTTAGTTTAAAAAAACGTTCATTCCAAATAAACAATAGAATTTCTAAAATCTGAAGCTCGTTAAATAATCTTAAATAAGGACATATTTTATTTTATATGATTAATTGGAATTTTTTTAACTTGTAAAATTGTTCTACTAATACTATGATGAACTTATTGAAAGCTAAGGCATTAACACTGTGAAATTCCATAGTAATACACTTGGGAAATTGAAAATAACTTTGTTTATAATCCAGAAAATATTAAAAAAACAACATGTTTCGGAGGATAAATGTGTAAATCTTCAGGTGTAAATATATAATATTATAATAATAATATTATATACAATATATAATAATATTATATATTTACACCTGAAGATTACACCTTTATCCTCCGAAACATGTCGTGTTTTTTAAAATATTTTGTGGATTATAAACAAAGCTATTTTCAATTTCCTAAGTGTAATACTATGAAGATAAAAGATTTTCTAATTAAAGAATGTCCTTTCAATTTCAAAATCAAGTATGACTTTTTTTCAAAGCAAAATAATTTTATTTAAAGATGAAGTGACATCAAGTTGTTCTTGTACATACTCTATTGGGAGGATGTGTATTATATTATGATGGCAGTGTACATTACCAGGGAAGGCAAATGTATATATTTAACAGTTCACATTATGTTTACATCTATGATAATTTATTTTTGTCTTATTTATAGGAATTATGACATATACTAACTTAATTGGTATTAATCAACTGCACTTTAAATGTAACAATACCCTGGCATTATATTTTAAAACTATTCTCATCGTATTTTAAAAATAATCTTAATTTGGTGTATGCCGCTTGAAAATCTATATAATTACTAAAATTTCATGCACTCAAGTTCTTATATTAGTTCATTAGATATTGATGGCTCATTTATTACTTATTGTTATTAATTACAAGTAAGAAATCCATGCTTAAGACCTGATTGGGTTTGTGCTTATGTGGACCGAAATGCTTGGCTCATGGCATACTCATCTCACTTGAACTCATGCTAATTTTGAGACTGTAAAAAAATTGTAAATCCTCTATTAGTTAGATCTTAATTTTTATTTATTTATTTATATTATTCCATCAACTGAAGGGACCATGTAGCCAGAATAGATAGTGATAGATTCACATATATAGCTGTTAACAAAATCCCCTTAGAAAACCGTCTATCTGGAAGATCATCTAAGAGATGTAGGGACAGTTGGACCTCGTCATCTCAAAAGACATAATTTCTATGTCACAGATCATCAGATCTATTAAAAGAAAAATAAAACTATGAAAATTTAAATATTTTGAAAGTAGTAAAAAATACATGTAGTCGTTTTCAAGGCGTATGTTCATTAACCTTTTTTTATTTCAATGTTAATTTTAATTTTGTGTGTCAAATTCGGCACATATTCCACCTGTTTGCCACCCCTGGCTCGTGTGAATCGGTTTGTCATATAAGCTGTTCACTTTAGCGAGTGCCGTCGCGGGGTTTAGACCTGTTGCATGTATTTTCTACCGCACACATAACGAATATCTCCATGCCAGCGAACGAACGCATCTTATAACTAAGGCTGAATAATTAACTTCACAGAACACATGCGTAATTAATTGAACATTTTGGCTATTGCCCAATTTTGTGGCTGCGTAGTCTCACCCTGACAGTGTACCATTTAAAATTAATTTGTTTATTTAATTTTATTTATACAGACTTACTCAGCAAAGTGAACAATACCCATTCCATTAATTGTTTTTTTTTTGGCTTGGTTTGTGAAAGGATTCATTTGTATTAATATTTGTTTACTCTTTTTTTGCCATTGTATTTTGGTATAAAGTTAATTGTGACATAATCAATACATTAAAAAAAATATGTGTATCAGTTTGTGATTGTTAATCAGTGGCTGTTGGTAAAAAAATATTACGAATTTATTAAAACTTTACTTCATTCATTTTCAAATAAATTTCGAAGAGACTTGAGAATTACACCAAGATAATCCATTCTCAATGA
The DNA here is from genome assembly GCA_022606425.2 of Lepidostoma basale. NCBI lineage: Eukaryota > Metazoa > Arthropoda > Insecta > Trichoptera > Lepidostomatidae > Lepidostoma > Lepidostoma basale. The sequence continues at coordinate 217,194 of JAHDVF020000730.1, read as the reverse complement.
TATTTAGGTAGTTAGTTTTATAAAACTCATTAAAGGGGGTACGATATGATAACGAAAGTGAATATTTTTTATTTCTATTTGTAAACATTAGAACGGAGTAGGCTTTATGTAAAATAATATATATGCGAGATTTAAATATTTTGTTAGTTGTTTAACACTCATTGTACGTCTAGCTACATTTACAGCCTGGACAGATAGTTTCAGCTCATCATAATAATACGTACCTTTTAGTAGTAAGAAACTACAGTAAAAAGGTTTATAAGATACATTCAAAGAGCTGCAAATGCAGTTTGCCATTGTGAGTAACCATTTTTTTTGAACTGCAAATGTAGCTAGGCGCAGTATAAAGGTTATGTATCTAAAAAAAAGTCTCTTGAACCAATATACTCGTATTTCCTGATTCTATATAAACAGATGTAAATTTTTTGAGACAGAGTGTTATCCTAGTGAACATATGTTTAAAATATTGTATTTATTTCAAATAATTAAATTTGGATTTTATAAAAATTCCAATTCTTAAGTATACCATAAATCTAATAGAATTTGTAGGGAAAAACAATATACACTGTTAAATTAAAAACACTGTTTTAATATCAAAAATTAAGTTTATTTTTTTATAAAATCGTCGCGACAGCTGTTTCGGTAACCGATGTAACCATCATCAGATGTAACTAAAATTGTATTGTAACACCTGACGATGGTAACATCAGTTACCGAAACAGCTGTTGCGACGATTTTATAAAAAAATAAACAATTTTTTTTATATTAAAACAGTGTTTTTAATTTAACAGTGAATAATGTTGAAATATCAAAGTGTTTCCGCCGAAACAATGGATTATAAAAACAATATAGTATATTTTTTAAATGCTTCGTTTAATTTTTGTTAGTTTTTTTTAAAATATGAAATTCATTTGTGATAATTTTGGGGTTTCCATGTCACTGGGTCCGCCTGTATTGCTGCTTCAATTAATTTGATTGATTTGTTTGTGTTTGTTTTTTAATTTCCATTGAATGTGTTTTGCAGTATTGATTAGTGTGTAGACTTGCTATGTGTGGTGTGTTACACTGTTGTGGTGAGGCTCCCGGCACCCGATGCGCCCTTTCCTAAAAGACTCTGCACAATGACCAACTCACAGGTGAGCTACAGACATATACTTGCATCCTTTTTATTTAACATTCTTCTGTACTTCTTATGCATATGTATTTTAGAACAGTGGTTGGTAAACTCATTTGTTAAAAGAGCCAAATATCAGGAGTTCAAAGATTTCAATTTCTTTTAAGAGATACATATATTCTTTACAAAAACCCTGCTATTTTAATTTGATTGAAACTAGGTTTACTGAATAAAACTATATGTCTTTTTTTTTATAGAAGTGAAGCATGGAACTGGCAAACAAAGGATGAAAGTAGAGTAAATGCAGTAGAAATGAGATCTCTTAGATGAATGTGTAGAAAATCTTTGTATGATAGTTTCAAATGAAAATATAAGAAGTGAAAGCGGTGCGAATGATAGTGTTATGAACAAAATAATGAAAGGATCATTAAGACGCATGAAAAGAATATATGAAGAAAGAATTATAAAAAAAATATATGTTAATGTTGTAAATGGAACTAAAAATAGAGGAAGACTGAGGAAAACGTGGCACGATAAGAAAAATCAAATATTGAATGTCAGCCACACGAGGGGTCCGAGAAATCGACATGCGTGCATGACACAATGTATTATATTATATTATATGAATGTTGAGGAAGCGAGAGAAGTAGTCAGGAAAGCAAAGTGTAGCAGTCCATTATTTCCGCCTACTCCTTCAGGGAGATGGCGTGATGGTCAGTTAGTTAGTTTTAACTATATTTCTTACTTTGTAATAATCTTATTCAATGTTTTAATTTTAAAATATCTATACTAAAATATATATAAATGGACAATCAAAATGGCCTTTTTGATTGTCCATTTACTTGGAATGATGATTGATGTTTGTGCTCAAATGCTATAGCCGCACTCTAGTAGCCAAAGAGTTGCCTTTGGCTCGTGAACCGCAGTTTGCCAACCTCTGTTTTAGAACAAGTGAAATACTGGAAATGCCGAGTGTACAATTATAGCCTGTTGATGTTTTTAATAAAAAGAATCTATTAACAAATGAAACATTTTGCAAAGCGAAAAGAGAAGGATGGAGTGCCGCATCGGTTAAAGTGTGACAGTCCATTATTTCTGCCTACCCTTTCGGCGAGACGGCGTGATTGTTAGTTAGTTACATTTTGCATTTCTATTAATTCATCTGTTTCGATTTTTTTTTCAAAATCTTTTATGCATGATTTTTTTATTGTTTCACAAAAAAAAAAGTTTTGAATGTATTGTAGATAATGATAATAAAAATAACCACATAATTTGTGCTTTTAATTGACACACAAAAATTGTTTCTAATCATGTATTTATAGGATTGACTTTATTTGACGACTTTCGTAGCGGAGTGGCAAGAGCTATCACTGCCACGGTTTCGATTCCCGGCGATGGCAGTATGATTGTCACACTGTCATTTGTAGAACTCACGTGACAATAAAATGGCGATAGATTAGCTAAATATCACGACAATCAATATGATAGCTATACCCTTTACCCTTTACATCGATTTGGCTCACACTGTAATGCTTTGAAGAGGGATTCAACAAAATAATTATAATTATAATTTGTAGAATTGAGAATTCAAGATGAATAGTATTTCCGCCATTTGTGTTGGAAATAATATTAATCACTGTTCTACTGAATGCATTTGCTGTTTCAATAACTATTTTACATCTGCGTCAGTGTTCTTCTGAAATGGTGATACAGGTAGTCGTTGACTTTTACAACAATAGGTTTTGATAGACAAGTCGAAAGTTACATATGTAAATTATAGAGAAGTTTCTTCAGAACAACCTGACAACATTTGCACCATCTAAAAGAACATTTGTTATATTATTTTTATTTTGTTATTTTATTTTAATTATTTGTTTTAGATTTATTTTGTGGACGTTGGACGATCGAAGTGTGCGCGGGAGATGCCTATTGGTGGCGATGAGGTTCGCAACCCATAACACCACGTCTCTCCCGGGGGCGAAAAGAGAAGGATGGATGCCGCATCAGTTGTCAAAGTGTGTCAGTCCGTTCTTTCTGCCTACCCCTTCGGGAGACGGCATGATGGTTAGTTAGTTAGTTCTTCAGAAGATGTAAACTTTTGGATAGTCTATTAACGACGACCTTCGTGGCAGAGTGGTTACAAGCTCTGACTTCCATGCCGAAGGTCCTGGGTTCGATTCCCGGTGATGGCAGTGTGATTGTCACACTGTCTTTGGTCTGGTGTAGAATTCAAGTGACAATAAAATGGCGATAGATTGGCTACCTATCACATGTCACGAGAATCAATATACGAGTAATAGCTAAAAAAAAAAAAATAATTGTATACAGTAATTGGGTCCAAACGACCTGTTGTGTACATAAAAAAAAAAAAACAAAAAAAACAGTGAATTGATCCCCTTTTGTTTCCTTATTCATACTTCTTAATTCTTCTTCTTCTTTTTGTCCTGTCACACCTCTGTGGTGCATAGGGCCTTAAGGAACCTTCTCCACCCGACTCTATCACATGACTGATGCCTAACATTATCCCAAGTGAGGCCTGCTGCCTTAACCTCGTCCTGCAGGGTTCTTTTCCAGGTGGCTCTAGGTCTGCCTCGCTTTCTCTTTCCCCCCATAGGGGACCAGTCTAGTGCACCCTGAGCGATGCAGGCTGGGTTCCGTCTCAGAGTGTGACCGATCCACTGCCATTTGCGGCTAGCGACTTGTTCTCTAATTGGCTTTTTGCCTGCCATGGTCCAGAGAACGGCATACTTCTTAATTACCATTTTTTATTCAAATCAATAACCTTTCTTTGCTTCCTGGCAGGTTAAGATTTTCCTTTTTGTCGGCATTTCTGAAGAGCTTAAAATGGTTATGATTTAGTGACGAGACGTGCTAACTGGACGAAGCCGCAGCAAATAGTATGGACTGTGTGCGTCACGTTTGGTGTAGGCGGACATTCGATCCCGGATTGTGGTCATAAAGTCGAACAGTCTTATGTCGACATGTTTCAAAGGTTTTACACTTTCATCGTCGGGAGAATGATATAAACAGTTTATATCATTTTCCTGGTGATGAAAGTGTAAAACCTTCGAAGCATTTTTAAAAATCTAGGTATTTAAAATTTATAATAAAAAAATTATTGTTGGATGACGAGTATTCAAAGGGTGCTGTTGGAAGTGTTATATATTGCAATTTATTTATGAACTACACCCATGTAAAAGTGTTAGTTTTTACATATACAGTACAATAAGCAAATGCGATAAAGATTCATCCGTATTGAGGAAATGCTATTAATTTTAGAACAATGCACAGTTTTATGATATTAATTGATTGTAATTTAATTATACTTTTCTTCAGTCAAAAAGATTTGTCGGAATATCTACTATTTTCGTTTGTTTCCAAGACATCCGTTTTGAATTTTTTGTGTGAAAAAATGATAAGAATTATTTTCTATTTTTATCATTGTTATGGAGTGTTCATTAATTACATCAGCAATCTAATTGTTCTAGATGTGTTTGTTTATACTTATACATTCGATTGAAAAGTAAGAAAACTGTTTTGCCTGCACGGGAAGAATGATCAAGTTCAGAATAATCAGATTTTTATAAATATAAAAATCCTGGTATAGATTGTAGAGCTCTGTGTCCTATCTCCTTCTCCACGTCGGACCATGCTTAATGGATCTGAATATTCTGCGGAGGATCTTCCTTTCGAAGCAGTTCATTATTATTTAATCATGTTTTTATTAATTAAATGAAATTATTTAATAATTATACATATTTTTTTAAATACATAAAGTCAAAGACTCGACCGCACACTTCACCTGCCTTTAAAGAACTATCATACTTGTGAAGACTTGTACTCAAGTGTTGTCGGGACATGTGCGTATCCCTAACCGTTTATAGTTTTTATGTATATTATTTTTTCTCAAGCGCGTACACAATACGGGATAGCGCAGAATGGTAGAGACAAAATGTGCGTATCACGTACGTTCATATCATCATCATCATTAACTGTCCCTCGTATCCAAGGAAGGCTGTCCTTCACAGTTGTGGGTCTGCATGTGACTGAAGAGACCGATCCTGGACCCACATATTCTGGAGCATCTGGGGCAGGGGAAGGCACTTGTAATGGAGCCGTCACCGTCTCCCAGTGGTCTCTACTTTCTCCTCCTCCTCCTCTCAGCGGCGTCGTCTCTGCGCTGTGCTTCAGAGTCTTGTGTGCCTTTATGTACCGCTGTTCAACGTTCAACGCTTTATGTACAACGTTCATATGCATAGGGCGGTTAATACCCTTCTCGCAGAAAATGAGTTATTGCAGTTTTCTGAATTAAAATATTTTGTTTAATTAAAAAAATAGTATATATGTATAGAAGTGGGTTGACTCATTCTTCTTGTGCAGTGTTGGGTGGTATGCTGACTGTTGAATAGTTTCTATTGAGTAAAAACACCTTTTCACACATGGTAGGGATTTATGTTATCTTGTTGCTGTTAACTTGTGTGTGCGTGGGAATCTCGCCTTTTTGTTTATGTGAATTTCCAGTATTCCATTATTTACTCCTCGCATTCGACATCGTTTATTCGTGGCAATTTTTTGTACTCTGGTTAATAATCCTTCGTAAAAATCTCAGAAAATTTTCTCTATTTGTTTTCATAATCTTTTCTATGCTGTGTAAGTTCTAAAATCAGGTGTATTTTTGAATGAGGACAAAGACCTCCTCTATTCGTTTCCATGCCATTCTGTCCTGTGCATACTGCATCCAGATTATGCCGACATGTCGGTTCAGATCATCCATCATCGTAACTGCGGTCGCCCATGGTATCTAAGTCTATTTTTCATCTAGCAACTATGTAACCTGCCCATTACCATTTTAGAGTCTCTACACGGTGGATAATGTCGGTGACCTTTGTTTTTTTTCTCACCGTATCGTTCCTGCCCTCTGTCTCTAAGGTTTATTCCTAATATGACTCTTTCGATGACTCTTTGTGTCACCCATGGTTTTTCGATATTTTGTTTGGATAATGTTTCAGTTTCGAGGCCATAAGTGACAGTCGGCATAAAGCTGTAATATATATATATTTTCTGTATCACAAAGCTAGAGTCTACAGCAGTGATTCCCAAAGTGGTCTATATAGACCCCCAGGAGTCCACGACAACTTGCAAGGGGTCTACGACAGTTGTACAAAAAATTGGAGGTCCATGAGATGTAAATGGGGGTCCACGAGATGGTTAAACTAAATTGAAGCCGAATATTGAAACGCAATACGAATATCGAAATCGTTGGCGACCTTTTTTTTTTTAAGCTCGACAGCAACTTCTTGCCAGTAGAATTCGGCAGCGACCAATTATTTTAGCAATCAATTAGGAAAGCAGTGGGTCTACACAAAACAGAAAAAATCGGCAAGGAGTCTACGGCACAAAAAAGTTTGGGAACCTCTGGTCTAGAGAATGAAAGTAATAGATTTAATTCTCATAAAAAATGTTAAATTTTTTTTTTATATATCCTGTCAGATTCCCGCTCTGTTGATTATCAATCAAGAGAAAGCATCTCCATCCTCAGTTACATGAAATGGCTTTCAATAAAAAACTATTCTGTTGAATCCACGATACCCTCATCTCTCTTTTAATTATGAGACTTTCATTTCTATTATTCACAAGAGTGAAGATAATAAAGCGCTTCTTTGTTTTAAAACATCTTACTTTAATTACATAAATTTACACTAGTGAATTTCAACTGTCAGTAGAATTCTTCATTATTTCTGAAAACAGAAGCAATTATTAAATTCATATTTTTGTTAAACTTTCGATTAAAGTCATTCAGTATCTGTTAGTTTTTTTTATACACATGTGTTTACAATGCTTAAATCATTTTCAACCTTGCGTAACAAGTAAGCAAGAACCTTGTGAAATTGTTTCTGTTTAACATTTTTTGAATGATTAGTATTCTATGACATCTGCAGGAAATCATCTGCCACCTTGAACGGTATGATGAGAGCAGAATAAATGCGGTAGAGATGAGGTCCCTAAGACGTATGTGTGGTAGAATGATGTACGACAAAATCTCAAAAGCTGATATAAGAAAGGAATGTAGAGCGAAAGAAGGTATTAGGTCCTTACAAATGAAATTGGCGTTTTGCCGTACTGGCAACTTTGATCTCAAATATCTTCTCTTTGGTTAGGAATTCCAAATTCAAATTTATACAGCTATTTACTCAAGTATTTGTGTTTCGAAAATTATAATTAATTTGTTTTTCCTCAATTGTTTTTTTTTCTTTGCGTCACTCAGTTTACAAAATGAAAAACTTGAAATATCGCGTTATTTACGAGTACGAGTTCCACCGTGGCACCAGTGCTGCAGAAACGGCTCGAAGGATTAATGATGTGTATGGCGACGGTGCCGCAAAAGAAAACACAGTGCGTTTTTGGTTCCAACGTTTTCGTTCTGGAAATTTCGACTTGCAGAACAAGCCCCGTGGACGGCCGGAGACCAAAGTTGATAATGAAGAATTAAAGGCTATTGTGGAAGCGGATCCATCGCAAACCACGTCCGAGTTAGCTGCAGGCTGCGGTGTTAGTGATAAAACTGTTTTAATCCACTTGAAGCAAATTGGGAAGGTGAAAAAGCTTGAATGGTGGGTACCTCACGAATTGAGTGAAGCAAATCAACAAACGCGCGTTGACTGCTGCGTTGCATTACTCAACCGGCACAATAATGAAGGGATTTTGAATCGAATCAATACCTGTGATGAAAAGTGGATCCTGTATGATAATCGGAAGCGCTCATCGCAATGGCTGAACCCTGCCGAACCAGCCAAACCATGCCCCAAGCGAAAATTGACTCCAAAAAAGTTACTTGTGAGCGTTTGGTGGACTAGTGCTGGTGTCGTTCACTACAGCTTTCTTAAATCTGGCCAGGCGATTACGGCAGATGTCTATTGTCAGCAACTGCAAACCGTGATGGAAAAGCTAGCTGCTAAACAACCGAGGCTGGTTAATCGCTCTAGGCCACTGCTGCTTCATGATAACGCTAGACCACACACTGCACAACAGGCGGCTACCAAATTAGAAGAGCTTCAATTGGAATGTCTAAGACATCCACCGTACTCTCCGGACCTTGCCCCCAACAGATTACTATTTTTTTCGAAATTTGGATAACTTCTTGCAAGGGAAAAAATTCAACTCCGATGGGGCAGTCCAAACCGACTTCAAAGATTTTATTGATTCCCGTCCGAATGTTTTTTTTAGTAAAGGGATCGATGAACTACCTATGAGATGGCAAAAGTACATAGATAGCAATGGTACATACTTTGATTAAATAAATATATTATATTAAAAAAAAATCAACTTTATGTTCCTCCCATACAAAACGCCAATTTCATATGTAAGGACCTAATATTTTGAACAAAATTATGAAAGGATCGCTGCGTTGGTTCGGACATATGGAGCGCATGGGTGAAGAACGAATGGTTAAAAATGTATACGTTAACGATGTAAATGGAGTACTGAATCGAGGTAGACCGAGGAAAACATGGCATGACCAAATTAATTAAATTTTAAAGGTTGGTCATGTCAGAAGCCGGAAGACTTGACATGCGTGTATGACTCGCTGTATGAATGTGGAGGAAGCTAGAGAGGTATGTCAGGTTAGAGTAGTGTGGCGGTCCTTTCTCTCTGCCTACCCCTGCGGAGAAACGGCGTGATTTGTTGTTGTTGTTGTACCTTGAATGGCCATGTTAGAGGTGTTCAAATTGAACAGTTTTTTTTTTTAATTTAAATATTAAAATCAAATCAAACTTTCACTTTAATTGTTGAATGTTAAATATGTAGAGATTAATCGCAGACTGAGCTTGGTTTATTATAATTATTTTTGGAAAGCTACTCATTAGCATATTGTGAATGTGGTTTCATTGTCTCTTGATCTGTTGCTGGAAACATCTCGCAGGAAACGGCACTGTTTGTAAATAAATACCAACTCCAATTATGTTGGATTTACAGTCGTGATTGTATGCAGCGCATTCATAATATATTGCATTCATAATATATTGCATTCGTGTGGGTGCATTCGTCGGCATTCTTTGCCCAAATTCGCGAATACATTTTTATGCAATCTTGATTGAATTATTCAGTGATGAGCTAAGATTATTGAAGGTGAAAAATGTCTCTTATAATTGGAATAATTTAAAATATCTCACTTTAAATAAATAATTAATACTTAGAGTCCGTTCACGACAGGGAGATCGTTTACAATAGTATAAATGACAGTGCGTTTACAAAAAATCTAGACGCTATTTTTATTTTCTTTCTTTATGATTGGAAAACCAAAAAAATAATTTTAATCGTATATTCAAAACATTGAAATAAATAAACATGTTTTTTTTATTAACAAAAATGCTTTCGGCTTAATTGTAATAATTATCAAAATTAAGTTCATTAAAATTAAATGCTTATTAATTTTTTCTTGGAAAAGCGACTAGGCAACTAATAATAATAATGATAATTTTTTTTCCTTTATTGGTTTTTATTATTACAATATTTGATCCTTGGAGGTGTTTATCTCTAGTATATTATAAAATTTCTTTCAGGATTACGTATTTAAACGGTACAGAGCTGTCTCAGTCAATATGGGATTAATCAATAATAAAAATAATATTTTAAAAATATTCCTGCAAAATGAGTATTTTTCGAATCACCAAGTATACGAGATGCCAAAGAATGCCAAATACGTGCGGTTCCCTCCATGTCTCGGAATGTACTGACGCCGCGCAGCTCATTTGACTTGGCAACCAATCAAATTGCAAAAACTATCACCGCACTCATACATCGATACGAGATCTTCCATTTTGGAATGAACAATGTTTTACAAAATATTACAAAGAAATTTTACCATTATTTTGATTTAAAAAAAATCCGTACTTCATTGTTCGTCCCTGGAAGAGATTGTTTGTGGACCATTTACCGGATGTGCAATATCTCTTTCTCTCTTGCTTATTTGTACGCATGTTTGAAGGAGGTGCACTGTTTATTGCACAGAAAGTAATTGAATTCAAGCATTTATAAATTATCTTTTGGGTGACAATGATTGTTTTATGAACACCAATTTATCATTTAGCATTCTATGTGTTAATTAAATATAAAATATTCAAGATCAGTTTTAGCAGCAGTTCAGTGAGCGGGTTGTTTCAGACAAATGCAGTGTTACCGCTGGTCCGTATCACTGAACACTGGTTTTAAAAATTCTTCTTCTTACCAGCCATCCGTCGTCCACTGATGAATGTAGGATTCTCCTAAAGCACGTCACTGTCTCCTATTCATCACCACTCTCATCCATCCACGTCCTGCAATCTTTATAATATCGTCGGTCCAGCTGACAGAGGGACGTTCAACTCTACGGAATCCAGTGCGCTGTCTCCACTCTGGAACTGGTCTTCTCCATCCTTAGCCCACCTATCCTCAGATAATAAACAAGAAATGTGTAATGATAATGGTGATGTTTTCCAGTTATGGTTCCGCGGCGTGCGCAGCTCCAAGTTCCGACACGTTTACGGCGTGTCCTTCAAGCGGGAGAAATGCTACGACAACATAAAGATCACGAGGAACGCTCACGACTCCAACTTCTGCGCAGTCAACCCCAAGTTTGTGGCCATCGTCACGGAGGTGGCCGGTGGCGGCGCCTTCCTCGTGCTGCCCTTGGATAATGTATGCTACATCGATCACATTCTATTATTAATATTTGCTTTAACCTATTAACGCCTGAGTAATTGTTTTTATCCAATATTATTCTACTTTAAAATATGGGTTCATTAATAAAATATATTGATTTGTGTTTTTTTTTAATTTTCCTTCAAATTTTTAAAAGTATGATGTATCATACGGTAGCCATTGGAAGTACTTTGTAGGGAATTTGAGCAGTATTTTAACAATGACGTGATTTGTGGATAATGTATAATAACATATGTTAATGAGTTAATACTTTCCTGATTTAGAACTTTACTTACCTATTTAATATTATTTATTATTTTTTGAACAAATATAAAACTCTACATGAAATATTTTGCTATACGTATGTTTCCTTAAAGGTTTATTATATTTTATGAGCGCAACATATTCATAGGCATCGGACCATAAGACACACTCACATTTTTGGTTGAATTTTCAGAGTAAATAAGTGCATCTTATGGTCCAAAAAATACTGGTAGGATTATTGATTGTTTCTTGGACAATGATGTAAAACTCCATATTAAATAATTAAACGTCAGTTTTCTAGAAGTTTTATTATATTTTATGGGAATGACATGTTTCGCCCTTCTAAAGCTTTATCATTTGATAATGCTTTAGAAGGGCGTTTGATGTTTGTAATTTTATTTGTATGTAAAAAAAAAAAGTGTTTCAAAGAAAGAAAAAATATATAATTATGAATCCGCAACACAAAGTCATGGTGAATATGGAAGAAATTTTTTTTTTTCTTCAGATAACTAAGTATTAACATTTTTGTTTTTTTAGACTGGTCGACTGGATTTCAATGCCAGTCGTGTAACAGGACACCGAGGGCCCGTTCTGGACATCAAGTGGAATCCCTTCAATGACAACATTATTGCTTCATGCTCTGACGACACTACTGTAAGCATTTTTTCACCATAAACTAGTCTTATGACCAAGTTAATTATTATTTATGATGATATATTTTTTAAGTGTGCCCTTTTTTAAAATTAATTACCCCAAGGGCGCACCAGAAATAGACTGACCAAACATTATAGCCTTTACTAGTTTCTTAAATGTAATGTTGCTATCCTCATTCGTAATACTTATATGAAGGCTATTTTACGCTAACAGACCTGAAACGGCTGAAAGTATGATCGTAAAAACTTGCTTGATTGGCTCTGATTGGAATCGCAATGTTGTTCGTATTTCTTTCTACTGATTGGAGTGAATGTTGCCTTTTCGTTGACATGGATGTCACGTAGAGGTCCGAAATATAAGCTGGCACTCTCTGGTGTCAAGTTTTAAACACTGTCAAACACTCACTAACTAACCATCGGAGAATGGACTGCCACACTGTTCTATCCTGACAGATTTCGCTCGCTTTACATTCCTAGACATCGTGTCATGCACGTACGTTGATTTCTCTGATTCCTCACGTGACTTGACATTTAATATTTGATTGAATTGATCGTGTCACGTTTTCCTCGGCCTTCCTCTATTTCTCACATCGCTTACATATACCTTCTTCACCATTCTATTTTCATTCATTCTTTCCATGTGTCCAAAACATCTTAACAACTCTCTCATTATTTTGTTCATAACACTTTCATTTGCAACCGCATTCACTTATTATATTGGCATTTGACACTATATGTTATATACATTCGTCTTCATACTGTCAAACACAATTTGTATTTTTTACTCTCTCCTGGATTTTAAGGTTGTGAAATTCTTTCAGGAGTGGCATGATTTGGCAGTATTTTTGTTGCCCCATAATCGATTGAACATATTAATATATGCTTGAACGGTGTATTGTTTTGTAGGTTAAACTATGGCATATCCCCGACGGGGGGCTCTCCATGCACCTGACGGAGTGGCTGGTGGAGCTGAGAGGTCACAAGCGCCGAGCGGCTTATCTCGAGTGGCACCCTTGCGCCGAGAATGTCCTGCTCAGTGCGGGTTTCGATTATTTGGTAAGTGTGCGCCAAAAACGTTTGTAATAAGTAATTTTTGTTGTTCAAATTTATGAATATTTTTTTATGCAATTTTGGATGAATTATGATAAAAGATTTAAAATAACCGCTTTATTGAATAGTTACAGTTTTTGAAGGTATAAGTGTGCCACTTGTAATCAATTTAATTTCACTAGTTAACAACGACTCGCTTTATAATTAAATGTAAAAGAAGTAAGAATCTATTTTTCACTTTCATTTGTAATCGCATGAATTGTTTTAAAATGGAAATGGACCGCAAAATTATAATAGTGTTAAAATGTGTTGAATTTCTAAGATTTTACATTAAATTGATAATTTTTATATATATTGTAATTATGTTATTTTTTATTTCAGATTATTGTTTGGGATGTTGGTAAGGGTGAAGCAATGAATGTGATTGATTGCCACACGGACGTGATCTACAGCATGTCCTTCAACAGAGATGGCTCCCTACTGGCCACCACTTCCAAGGACAAGAAGCTCCGCATCATAGAACCTCGATCCGGAATTCTCGTATCCGTAAGTTACATCACATTGCACTGAAAATATTGTGATTTGTTCATAGAACCGGTAAAGTTTTCAGGAATCCCTATATACTGTACAACTCATTGGTCCGGAACTGGCTCCAGTGTGGTTCGGTGATACATAGTCCCCACGAGGCGAGGTACTCGCTCATTAGAGAGGGTTCAGAAAAGATTTCTGAAGTATCTCTACATGAGGAAGTATGGTAGCTATCTGTGGCTTAATCCCGCCGCATTCCTCTCGGGCATGCTAAGGACCAATAGTTAACAGATGGGTTCACGATTGAGATGAGTAATTCATAAAAATGGCGCTCTATAAATTATCCAATTTATTATTATTATATTCACTCTTGCCCATTTCTTCAGACTTATTACGGGATTCTTTGAGAACTCTGCCATCTTGGAGAGTATCCATTTTTATGTTCTGGATGGTTGTCTTCGACAGCGTCAGCACAGACTGTTTTATCTCCCAATATGCAGAACAAACCTACCTCTAGTGATGCCGGTGGGGAGAGCAATCAAACTATTGAACATGATCACTTCGGAGATTGTCATTTTTCATGTTGATGAAACAATATTCAAAAAGAAAATTCTCCTAAAATTGGAAAGTATTTAGCTTCATTAACAGTGTCGGACTTGTTCATGTGTTACAATGTAGATGAATTCTAACAAATCGGCGACTTAAATGTATTTATAATTGGAAAATAAAGAATTCTAATTGAATCACAATACAATCTAGCTATTCTCTGTTTTACTTCAAAATATAGAATTATTATCAAAGAGTTTTATATCTACATTCTGATACATAATGCTTCTGTTGCTAGGAGGGGCAATGCCACCAGGGCACCAAGGCATCCAAGGCGTGTTTCCTGGGCTCCAGTGGACGCGTGCTGACGGTAGGATTCAGCCGCCACAGCGACCGGCAGTACTGCGTATGGGACCAACACCAGCTGACACGCCCGGTGGCCTGCGAGACCATCGACAGCTCCTCGGGTGTTGTGTTCCCCTATCTGGATTATGACACCAACATGGTAATACCCCGTACTTTGAAAAAAAAAATTATATCATGAAATTTCTCAATTGTAATGTTTCCATATTTGATTCTGTTCAATTAACCATTATAGAGAGTGTCAAATGCAAATATAAGAAGTAAATGAAATTGTTATGAATAAATTGACGACCTTCGTGGTAGAGTGGTAAGAGTTCTGACTGCCACACTGAATGTCCTGGGTTCGATTCCGAGTGATGGCAGTGTGAATATCACACTGTATTTAGTCTGGTGTAGAATTCACGTGACAATAAAATGGTTATATCAAATGTCATGAGAATTGATATAATTGCTGAAAACAAATTGTATACAGTAATTAAGTTCAAACGACCTGTTGTATAGTGAAAAAAAAAAATAATAAAAAAAGGACATTAATATGGTTTGGACACATAAAAGAATGATAATGTATATAACGGTACAAGAAATAGAGGCAGACCGAGGGAAACCTGGCACAATCAAATGAATCAATTATTTGTTGGAGTGCATGATACAATGTATGAATGATGTAGAGGCGAGAGAAGTATGTCAGGAAAGAACAGTGTGACGGTCCATTCCTTCTGCCTACTACTTCAGAGAGATGGTGTGATAGTTAGTTTGTGTGAAATTTCAAAATTATGTTTTAAGCTATTATTGATAAGTCTATACATTTTATTGAAATTATCAAATGTTCAAACTATATTTTTCACTCTTAGGTGTACCTGGCGGGGAAGGGAGATGGCAATATTCGCTATTACGAGGTGGTTGATGAACCACCGTACATTCATTTCCTCAATCAGTTCCTCTCTGGGAATCCTCAGGTTAGTTCTCATTGGTTTTATCTCGGGACTGTTGGTTGTTCTGTCAATTTATTATTCACAACCATTTGTTCTTATTCACTTCTATTGGGAGAAGACTTAGATAATTTATGTTGTAACATTCTCTTCTGTCATTTTATAATAACATAAACATAGTATATTATAATTATTTTTACTATAATAAATTATATTAAAATATATATTTAAAAAAAAATCTATTGAAATGTTCGAAGTACCTAATGTTTTAGATATTTTCAATATAAATTTAGGTTTACACATTTCTGAATTTAATTTAATTTAATATTCTTAGTTAATAATAAACCCTATTGATGATAAATATATGATATTTTTGGATTGAAAATTAAAACAAATTTTATTTTATTTTTATCCAAGTGGCTTCTCTTAATACACTCTTTTAATCAATATAGTTTTGCAAAATTATATCAAAGCTAAAAAAATAATAAAGAATTTTTTTAAATTTTCTTAAAGAGTTAAAGATATGCATTTGTTTTAATAAATTACATCAAACATGATTTGTGTAATATTGTTGAGTATTTTTATTTTCAATGAATGTTATCAAAACATATTTTGTATAAATTTTATCAAAACATTTCATTATTGTATTGTTTCAGCGTGGACTGGGTTTCATGCCCAAGCGGGGACTAAACGTGTCTCAGTGTGAGATATTCCGCTTCTACAAGCTGCACACTTCTCGCGGACTCTGTGAGCCCATATCTATGGTGGTTCCTCGTAAATCTGATCACTTTCAGGTAACGCATTCGGGGACTATTTAAAAATATCTATTTATCTTGCCGGAAACCCAATTTTAATTGTGGTGAATTTTTCAATGAATACAGATGAAAACATGTGTTTTCTAGAAGTTTTATTATATTTTATGGGAATGACATGTTTCACCTTTCTAAGGTACTATCAAATGATTATTTTTCATAGAGACGGTTGTGTGAAATTTAAAATTTAAATATTAAGCCATTATTGATTTGTCTATACATTTTGATTTTTGACACATTTGATAATGCCTTAAAAAGGCAAAACATGTCATTCCCATCTTCTTCTTGTCCTGTTACACTTCCGGCCTCAAGGAGCCTTCTACACCTGACTCTATCGCATGCCAGATGCCTAACATCATCCCAAGTGAGGCCTGCTTCTCTGACCTCGTCCTGCAGGGCTCCTCTCCAGGTGGCTCTAGGTATGCGTCGCTTCCTCTTTCCCCCCATAGGGAACCAGTCCAGTGCGCCCTGCGCGATGCAGGCTGGGTTCCATTTCAGAGTGTGACCGATTCACAGCCGTTTGCGTCTAGCGACTTGTTCTCGGATTGTCTTTTCACCTACCATGGTCCAGAGAATGGAATTTGACACTGTTTGAGGCCAATAGATCTTGAATATTGGGCGAAGGCACCTATTTATAAACACCTGGAGTTTTGGTAGATTTCCAAGTCTCACATCCATACAGCAGTACGCTTTTAACACTTCTGTAGAATATTTGGAGCTTAAGCTTTCTCAAAATGATACTGGAATGCCATACAGGGCGAAGCATTGCGAAAGCTCCCCTTGCCTTGTTGAGTCTGCTGGCTACATCCTCTTCCGTACTTCCCGAGCCTACTATCATACTACCGAGGTAGCAAAAGCTGGTCGTGGTCACAAGGGGGACACCGTGGAGCAAGATTGGGGTGGAGTCATGTCTGTCATTCCCATAAAATATAATAAAACTTCTAAAAAATAGACATTTTCATTTGTATTAATTATATATTATGGAGTTTTACATTATTGTTCAAAACACAGTAAGTAAATTTTAAACTTGTATTTCTGAATTATTATTTATATTTTCTGATTTGCCATGTTTACTCAAATACTTTTGTGCTTCTTCCTCTGTCTACTACCTCTACTGTTTCTTTTCCCCAGCCCCAACTGTATCCTGCCTTCCTTATACTATTTGCATAACATTTTTGTTATTATATTCCATTGCAGTTAAGATGATTCTATTGCTGTTATATACTGTGTGTTTGTATTTGTAAGTGCTGAGCATAGAATGGAAAAAATCGTTGAGTAACTTAAATGCTGCATCCTATAACAGCCTAGGATAAGCGGTGGGTACCCTTCTGTGTGGTAAACGGAGTATTTTAGTATTTTTTCTCTTTCTG
Organism: Lepidostoma basale; assembly: GCA_022606425.2. NCBI lineage: Eukaryota > Metazoa > Arthropoda > Insecta > Trichoptera > Lepidostomatidae > Lepidostoma > Lepidostoma basale. The sequence continues at coordinate 199,887 of JAHDVF020000730.1, read as the reverse complement.
ATGCATAATATGATAATTATATAATGTTACAGGAGGACTTGTATCCCGATACGGCAGCTCCTCTTCCTGCTCTCTCGGCCCGTGACTGGTTCAGCGGAAGAAACGTGCAGCCATTGCTGTTCAGTATGAAGACAGGTACTTTCATTATCCGTTTTTATGACAGTAGCTATGATATATTGTAGTTTAATTTATTTATTCAACCTAGATTGATTATTTTATATTGTTATATTAACATCTTATCCCTTATGTAGAAGATAAATTATTTACAAATAATGTAGTTTTAATTTAATAAAAAAGCAAAAGTTTAAAAGTCTCTTGAAGTTTTAGATATCCCAATTGGTGTTAAACATAAAGGGCAATAATTGTGCAAAGGTGCAAACTGATTGAATAATATAATGTAGTTCAAACTTCACCCTAAAGATGTCACCCATGCTACATGACACATGTACAATAAACAGATTTTTTTTTAAAATCGTTTTCTTTGTTTTATGTTTAAACTATCTAGCACCTTTGTAATAAGCAGTCTTCAATTAGATAGAACATAATATTTACTTTTGATGAAAACCGCTATTTTCTATTAATTTTATTATTTTTTATAATATTGTTATCTGCTTATTGAAATTTTATTTCTCTTTAATGACTAAAGTATTCTTTACATTCCTTATAATAATCTTAATATTTAAAATTTAAATAAACACATTATAATTATATAATTACATTTCTTTAACCACTATTGTGTGACTTGCTTCATTTGCAGTTTAAAAAATTGGTCACGAACTGCAGTTAACTATGTTTACTGCTCAGATAGATATTCCCAGTTCCTCATAATATCTACAATTTAATAGTAAGGAACTAAAGTAAAAATGTTTATAAGATGAATTAACCGCCCCACCTTTGGGTTATTTTCCGAGAAACGTGCAAAAAACAAGCAGGTTTTTATTAATGAAATTTAATTATATACTAATTTTATTTATTTAAATTACGAAACGTCAAATACTCGGCCGCACACTTCGCCTGACCCTTGTAAAACTATCATATTTATGAAGACTTGTGCTCAAGTTTTGTTGGCACGCGCGCGTATCCCTAAAACTTTGTATATTTTAGGTACATTACTTTTTCTCAAACCCGTACGTGATACGGGATATCGTAGAATGGTACAGTTAAAGTGAACGTATCACGTACGTTCAAATAGGTAGGGTGGTTAAAATATGAGCTGCAAATGTAGTCTGCCGCAATTCGAAACCAATTTGTTTAGACTGCAAATGTAGCTAGGCGCACTATAAAGGTTAAAAATTGTTTTAATTAAATCTGTGAAATTTTAAAATAGAGTTTTTGGGCTTTTGCTGTAATGGCTATATCCACCATGTAGACTTTATTGAGCCTTCCCCCTTCTGCTCCCCGTACTATATGAATGTGTGTTTGCAGCAACCGACCCGGACTGTAATGGTTTGGGAAGATTTACTTCTGAAATCCGTTCAGGAGGTAGGACCCCCGCCCTGTTCTCTACTCTCATCCTCCATACTAAATCTCCATCGATACTCACGACTAACTGAATGTCCTCACTCAACTGACACCACATTGTATCTGTCCAACTACTGACAATTCATATTAATCCCCAGACATACGTTATTTGTATTGTTACTTATATAATTTAACAAACAATATTCTTTGATAAGAAGCCATTACTTGGTGGTTTGACATATTTAAAAATAAAATTTAACACTTTTTTCCTTTGTAACCACTTTATTTTGAGTAAGTTGGGCCAATCGATTTCACTCTGTAGCGAGCTTCTTCAGGGCTATGCACAAACTATAAATCAGTTTGTGTTACACCCCGAAGAAGCTCGCTACAGAGTGAAACCTGTTGGCCCAACCTACTAAAAATAAAGTGGTTAATAAATACATATGTACAAAGGAAAAACAAGTGTTTTATTTTCCTTATAAACAATATTCATTATATTTATATCATTTTCATATGTGAACTAATATTATTGAGGATCAAACACATCATACATCTAAAATATCACAAATTAATTATTTGGAATTTTTCTTTACAAAATTATATTTTTAACGTGATTTTTTTAAATTCATGTTTATCAGTTTTACGGGAATAAATTATTTCAAAGTTTGATTGTTAACTTGTTGATTATTTCTAACCCTGATTAGGGTTATATACTAACGATATTATGGGAAAGAAAATCATTTTGATTAATTAAATGAATTTTTTTTATTTAGATACTTAATGACCCAAAAATATATTGGTTTTCTGGGTTCAAGCATGCTAAATATATAGGCAGTCAACGAGTTAAGAAATAATTAATAAAATCATTTGATATTTTTTTTATTGTTCATATAAATTAATACCAGGCATTAAAGTGTTAATTACTTATTACGCGAATCTTTTTTCTGAATCATTAATTATTTTTTTCACAAGTCAATTGCAAATAATAAAAAAATATAGTATTTTCGTTTTATTGGAAGGAGAATTTGTAGGACTTTATTTATTTATTAAATATTTTTATTAACAAAAATATTTCACAACATGAGGTTAGGATGTGACCTCCATCCTCAGGTGTAAATATAACTATATATTTACACCCGAGGATGGAGGAGGATGACCACCATGACGATTAAGGAGTGTATGTGTGTAAAAAATATATTTTTCAATCTTTTGATACATATTTGTAATAACATTGTTCTGTGGTTTTATGAAATCATTTTTAATAATCAGTGCTAAAAAATGATGCTTCTTTTGTCAACTCATATTTTTTCATTACTAATTTATATCTAAGGCAAACCACAATATTATGACAATTGTTTACATAAAATATTTCGTGAGAGATTTCAGAACATTTTTTAAATTTATATATATCTGATGAACTTTTAAATCTAAATGCTATAGTTTCAACCTTTTTAACAATGTCTAAAGTGTTAGTTTATTTATATTTTTGTTTTACGCATATAACTATCAGGATTAGGTACTCGATTAAAGTTTAGCATAACAAATTATTATTATTATTATTATTTTGACAGCATGAGCTAAATCGATGTAAAGGGTATTATAGCTATATTCTCGTGACATGTGATAGGTAGCTAATCTATCGCCATTTTATTGTCACGTGAATTCTACACCAGACCAAAGGCATTGTGACAATCACACTGCCCTCGCCGGGAATCGAACCTGGAACTTATGCACTTACCATTCGGCCACGAAGGTCGTCATATGCACGAAATATGCACTAAAAGCTTTCTCAATCTCTTGTACTGTTAATTAATGAATTTTGAATCTAACATACTATCCAATTTAGTTAAGATTGTATTTTTTATAAAATTAAAATATATATTATTTACATTTACATGTAAATCTAACGATCTTTTTTTTTTTAGATAATAAAATAATTTTACTGAAATCTCTTCATGGAACTTCATTTTAAATAATTATTAAATATAACAATGTATTTTTATTATTCGTCTTTTTTAGTCTTTGGCAGACTAGACTAGCCTGTTGATGCCAGCTAGCTTAGCAAAACTATTCGTTCAAAATAAAGACAAAAGTGGAAGTAGTCCTTAAAAAAACATTGTTTTATTTAATTATTATCTAACAATCTTTGATTTGATTTGTTTAAGCTGGTAGTTCCAACTTTTATACAAGTACAGGCGTTGGTGATTCATTATTATATACTAAAAGATTGTTCTTATATTTAAAAAATATATTTGATTAACTTGTTCCTGTTCCCTTACAGGTGTGAGCATCGCGACCCACAAGCCCCGCGTGTACAACAAGGAGGCCCCCGTCATGCAGGCGCAAGACAACAACAACAAGAAGAAGTTCGCCTTCCTCAGCTGCGAGACCGTGCCTGACTACCGGCCCCTGCACTCCTGGCAGATCAGGAACGAGGATGATAATTCCATACAGGTACTTTTCAGGAATGAAAATATAAGAAGTGAATGCGGTGCGTATGAATGTGCTATGAACAAAATAATGAAAGAGAACCTTCAGGGTGGTAGTCAATGCACTTATTACTCGGCCACGAAGGTCAGAATACGTACGTGTTTTTACTTTAGATATCAAGAACCTAATAAGAGTTGACTTTGGGTGTGGGCCAGTGGTTTCGGGTGGGGAACATAGAATCACCATTTGGGACCATTTTCAATTTAACCAAACTGAACCACAGCAACACGTGGCTGGGTACAACTGGTAATCAATAAAATTAATTTGTCAGATTATGTTTTATTTAAAAGATATTAAAAAAAAAACTTCACATAAAACACACCCTATATTAGCGATATTTAAAGTTGAAGAGTTGTGTTCAGGTGACAGAGAAAAGCCAGAAGACGAGCGCCAATCAGGCCACCAAGTTTCACCGCCTGCAGCAGATGTTTGGCGCCCAGCCTCTCAGTGATGAAGAGCAGGTTCCGCTATACCGTCAGATCAACCAGGGGGATGTCTTCTCCACTGAGAATGAGGTATATATATAGCCTAAATAATTATTTGCATTTCAAATGAAGCACCTAATTTGTGGTGTAAAATTTTGCTGTTAGCATTTCTCATTGATGTTGCAAGCAATGATTTTAGCATTCTAAGTGTTTAACTACCAACTGATTTTGCACGAACCGGAGCTTCGTTCAGGGTAGCAAAATAAAACCTCAGTTTGTTTTGTTATCTTGATGAAGCTCGGGTGGAACGAAACCAGTTGGTAATTTAATTAAAAACACTTCACTTATACCATTTAATCCTTGGTATATTGCCATGAATATGGTATATTGTCTACAGACCGAAACATGTTTGTGAAAAGTGCAATAAAGTGAAAATCAGTTTATCAGTTTATCAGTTTATTTCATTTCATCAATAGACATTACAAAATTAATTTTTAAGGCATCTATTGAGAACAGGTAAAATAATATATTGGTAAAATAATAATATACTACCAGAAACGCATGAGAGATGGTTGAACATTAGGGAGACAGGATACCCTCCAGAATTAAGAGTATTTGCCTTCTGAACGTACTTTCACTGATATGAAAGACGTCGATTTCCGAGGAGACCGCGTTCAGCAGATTGATTGCTCTTCCCACCGGTGTCACCAGAGCCAGGTTGGTTCTAGCGGCGGATAGGTAAAACAATCTATGCTGGCGCTGTCGGAGATATCTGTCGGGAACAAAAAGACCTACACCCTCCAGCACGGCTGAGTTTTCAAAATATCCCCTAATAAGCCTAAAGAAATGGGTTATGAGAAACCCGTCTCTTCGAAGCTGCAGAGAATTAGACCCCAACATTCCCAAAAGAAACGCTGTGGGATAGAGCCATGGATAGCTACCATACTCCTTCATGTAGAGATACCTCAGAAATTTTTTCTGAACCCTCTCCAGCATAAGGGAATATCTCGCCTCGTGCGGACTCCATATCACAGAACCACTTTCGAGTCTGCTCCGAACCAATGAATTGTATAGTACTCTGAGCACATTGGGATCTCTGAAAACCCTTCCGGTCCGAATTATGAAGCCCAACATCTTCAGCGCAATGCCACAAATTCTCTCAACATGAGCATGAAAGGTTAATCTACTCTCATAGATGACCCCGAGATCTCTCATAGTGGATACATGTGCCAACTGCTGGTTATTCATCGTGTATCTATGATATATAGTTCTCCGTGCTCTCGTAAAAGATAACATTACGCACTTAGAGACATTGAATTTCATATGATTACTGTGACTCCAGGTAACAATATTATTAATATCCGACTGAAGGCGTAGACAGTCGTCAGGATTATTTATGTCTAGGAATAATTTCAGGTCATCGGCAAATAAAAGAAATCGCGAGAAGTTTATTACCTTCGCAATATCGTTTATGAATATAGTGAAGAGGAGTGGGCCAAGGTTCGAACCCTGTGGCACCCCTGAATAAACAAAAAAAGGTTCCGATTGAAAAATTCCGTACGAGACGAATTGTTTCCTCCCCTCAAGGTAACTAGTGAAAAGCATAATAAGTTGAGAAGAGAAACCAATTTGAGATAGCTTTGCTATAAGAATGTCATGGTTCACAGTATCAAATGCCTTTGAGAAGTCATTATATGAACAGTCAACTTGGTGACCATTGTCCAAGGCCCTTGTTATGTATTCTGTGAAGACCATGAGATTTGTTTCAGTAGAGCGCCCCTTCCTGAACCCATGTTGTTCTGTTATAATATATGGGTCAACTCTGGGAAATATCAATTTATGTAGAATAGATTCGAATAGCTTGGCTGGAGCCGACAGTATTGCTACAGGTCTGTAGTTTTCGACTGACTCTTTTGTTCCGCTCTTGAAGATAGGACTGATCCTAGAAACTTTCCAGAGATCAGGAAAAGTATTTGTACTTAACGATAGGTTAAATAAAAAGTACAGCGGATATATTAAGAGCTCAGAGCAGCCTTTAAAGAAGAAGATGGGAAGAAAATCCGGACCAACCGAGTGCGAATTCTTCATTGCTTTGATGGATGATTTAATATCATTTGTGTCTATGTTAGATATGTCAAAGCTATGAGCGCACTTACTGGTATTCGAACCGGTCGCTGAATTGAAATTAAGCCGCGGGGGAATATTGCTATAGACAGATTGAAAGTGCTTAGCGAATGCGTTCGCTATGTTTGCGCCCTCAACCTCTCTATCCCCATGCATCATGGTATTTAGGATGCCACCGTCTTTACGTAGGCTTTTTATGTAGTTCCAGAAAGTCCCGGGGTCATTCATAAGATCGCCCTCAATGGTGCTTACATATGCTCGAAAGGCTGACCGAACATTCCGTCTCACCACCGAGCGGTGCTTACTGAAAAGTTCATACTCATCCCGAGAGCCAGTGGCCTTCCACTTCACATGATGTGCATGTTTGATCTTAATTTCCGCGATGATTTCCCTAGAAAACCACCTCGGATATCTCCGTCCACCATTGCTCACGCGTTTTCTGGGAAAGCACATATCAAATAAACTGTAAATCACACTATAAAAATATTGTAAGGCATCATTTACGGAGGACAAGTTGTACAGGTCACTCCAGTCAAGTTGAGTCATCAGCTGGTATAGCTTCAGAAAATCACCCCGACTGAAGTTCCATCCCCTGAAGATTTCATCATGCCGCGGTACTCTGGTTATATTAGGATTATTTTTACCAGAGCACTCAAACTCCAATGCGGGATGATAATTATCCTCAGGTACTAATGGAGACACTGATCTAGAAACTTGCAATTTGATATTGCTCAAAATCAAGTCCAAGGTTCTGAAATCAGAATTCAAAATGCCATTGTGCTGCGCAAGCCCAAAGACCGCGCATAGGTACTCCAAGTCTTGCTGGACATTGTCGATCCCATGAGCGGAGTGTAGGTTAAAGTCGCCCATCACGATGACACTTTTACCTCCGACCAGATTGAAATTTGTATGCATCGCATCAAAGAAATGTTTATAGACTACCCAATTAGACCCCGGAGGAATGTATGTTACACAAATAAAAATTATATTTCTAAGTCCAGTCAGTTTTACCCATAGGTCCTCATTGATTGATTCAAGATTTGAGACACGCTCAGCCCTCAGCGCATCCCTCCTCTCAATCGCCAATAAGCAACCGCCAGCGCGAGTGCGGCTGCCACTGTTTTCCCGATCTCTACGAAACACATAGTAGTTCTCTGTATCAAAAAGCTCCGAGGAGATGACGCTCGAATTCAGCCAAGTCTCGGTGAGAGCGATTACGTTAGCATCACTCACCGAAACATTGGAGAAAAATTTCGCGCATTTCGTTCTCAATCCACGAACATTCTGATACAGGAAGGATACGTGATTTGGCGAACCGAGTCAGCTGGCTCTCGGAAGTCGCGGAGCCGAAACAGCGGTCTGCCACTCCTTGATGAAGGAACGGCGAGGCCAGTGCTTAGGCTCCAGAACCTCCGAGATAACCGAACTCGGTATTCCGACTTTAAACGATGCATAGGAACTTCCTTCCTTGGGCTTAATCTTATGCACCGTATATGATGCCTCACACAAACTGTTCAGATATGCGGACATTTCATCAGCCGAGGTTTCGGGGTGGAAGGGAAGAAAATGATAGTATTTAAGCCTACAGGTAGAGGAAGAGGATGGGAAGGGGGGGGAATTGTCAACCCTCCGAGAACCTCGGACTGTGGCAGGCCGTCTCCTTGACACGACACTCCACGGGCCACCATCACCGGCCGCCTGCCCGTCGACGACCAGCGGCGCAGAGGTTGTCCCCACAGCGACATTTAATGGCTTAAGGGGTACTGACGGAGCGAGCTCTTTCCGGGAATCACGGACGTCGGTTGTCGCGTTCGCAGATTTTTTCGCAACTGACACTCCGGATATAGGGCGTTTCCCTTTAATCGCAGCATTCCCCTGAGCCACCCGTGATGCCTGTGCAGCATACGTAGTAGGTGGTGTAGCAGTTTGCGGCGACGGTGTTCCACCCTCCCCTGTATGTGCTGCCGCGCGTACAGCGGCACGTGTTGAGGTCCGCGTAGCCGGACGGGATAGAGTTCGCAGTCCATTGCTCACGCCAGCCGCAGCGTTAGGAGCCGAAGGGCCCGCTCGAGAATCGTCAGCAGTCCTCGGTAGCACCGGGCCTGCCGTAGTCAGAGGGGCCGTGGCAGAGGGTCGGTGACAGTCGCACACTTTTAACGTTTCGACAAACGTTGTAAGCTTGTCGAGTTTGGTATGCAGCTCGTGAATTTGCTGCAGGAGGTTGTCAGATGTTGGCACATCCATGGCAGACAGGTCACTCGATTTATAGCCTTCACGTGTTAAAAGAAATCACGCACAAAGAATGCACAGATTTTGTAAAAAATATAAAAACTGTATACACTTGATTTAAACGCAGAATCTTCTTTAGAAATACAGAGTTTAAGTTGGGTCGATAGATATATGGGACCCTAATAAATTTGCACTCGACGCAATTTGCACAAAAAAATAACACGTGTTTGGGTTCGGTGCCTAGCACGTTGCACGTTTGTATGACGAAACTGATTTTAATGGAGAATAGCGATGCAGTTATTTGTTATAAAAACACTATTTTATGCACTTAATCACTAATTCATATATACAATCAGTACCGGGTTATACTAAGTGAGAGATGGGCTGAATTATAGATCAATCGGTCTAAAGAAACCCGAGATATTAGGAAAAATGTAGGAGCTACTCCAAAATACGCCCGGAGGCTGAAATGGTTTGGACTTATGTTGGAATGTTTCTTAAAAAATATTCAAATATTCACTCGCAACATTATTGCAATATAAAATATAACTCTTGCATAACTTTATATTTGATTTTGAACAATGCCTTTCAAATTATTATTTTTTTTGTAACCTTTTAACTTTAATAATATTCTTTCAGCTTCGTGTTGCCTTCAATCGTCAGGGCGAAGAGCTTCGCGTGGTGAAGAAACAGCTCCTTAGCAGCCAACAGCGCGTTAGGGAGCTGGAGGCGCAGCTAGCTCGGCTTCAGACTGCCCAGTAACTCCTGAATTAACTCACTCTCTGTGCATTACCACGGTGGCCAGCCAACGTGATGTGTTCCATAATATCCGTTTTGGCTTTAGCCATATTGCTAAGAAAAAAAATATATAGCTAAGCGTATTTTCACAAAATATTGACATTGTTCTAACATTTTTCCTTCAGCTTTTGCTAGCAAATGTTATTTTTTTATATTTTTTAATAATTTGGTAAGTGCATACCAAACTTTTAGATTTTTTTAAATCAAATTTTATTTCATCGAATTAAATATAAATTTTTGTTTTTATGACATTCCAACATCACAGTTTTTCACATTCCGGGATGAAAAATATAAAATTTAACAAACTTTATATTATCATTTTTAAAGTGTATATTTCTTTCAACAATTTATTTACTGATTTTTTTTTATAGAATATATATTAAAATAATGTTTACGTATTCTATTTTATATCATGATACAAGTACATTTCCTTTCAAAGTTTTTCTAAATTTACATTTATGATATTAAATATGGCATTCCATGTAAGGATAAAATTCTTAAAACATATTTTTAATTAACAATACGATAAGTAAATATGGTTAAAGAGTTTTTTATTTAAAGTCACCATTCCTTATCCACCGGTGGATATTATTCTAAATTTATGCTAATATGTTGCAGTTGACATCTATACCATTGAACTTATGTTAAGTGTTGTATGTTACGTGAATTAATTTTTATTTTATTGTTTTTTTTAGACTATGTCACTTATTTTATTATTTAATATTATATATTTTCAATATTGAAACTTACATTTGAATATGTGAGTTTTAATAAACGTCTTTTGTTGCCTTTAATATGCAAATTATATGTGTACAGGTTTTAAATTTGCAATTTTATCTTTTTTTTGATAAAATTTTCCATTTTCTTTTGTAGATTGAAAGAAGGATTATTATAAAAGAAAAATTACAAAATGTATATTTGTAAACAATATTTTTTGTTTTTGATGTGGTTTTTATAAGTTTTTATTGTATTTTTAAAATGAATTGCACAGTTAATCATTAAGCATTGATTTAGTAAACGCACAAACATTTTATTCTATAGGATTCAGTGTAGTCTTGTGTTCAGCCATTTTGATTAAGTATTTTTAAACTTAAAATAATTCTTGTATAATTATGTATTTTTATTATTATTTTTTTTGATTATGTCATCATTTGAACGATATGGAAATTTTACTCATTCTGACTTGTGAAAAGTAATCATGTTTCTGTATTTGACAATAATATTTTTATGTTTTGTATCTCAGCCAAGACTAAATCAAGTTTATTGGAGATCATTATTTTTTTAAGGGTATATGTATAAACAATTATACATATTTTTAAACAAGTGTAAATTGCTACAAATTTTATCCATGGAGGTTTGTACCATGTTTTCTATTTTGAAGTACAGTGAAACCCGGATTTTATATCCCCTGATTTAACGTTTTCCCGCCATTTGCATGTGTATTTCAGTCCCAATATATGTTAGTTTACTTTATTACTCGTTTTCCCTGTGATTTATGTCAAAAATATTCAATATACGTGAGTTACGCTCTCTTGACAATGGGTTGGCGCAATAGACAAATTATTTCGGCCGCGATTGGTCAGCAAGTGACGTTGTGATTGGTCAGCGTACGGCGCGCAATGTGGTGATTGGCCGACATCTTTTAATTTTAGCTGTTCCGTCCTGTCATTTAGTTTTCGACTCGATCTGTAACGCTTCTTTCTTTTTGACATTCGTGATCATTTTAAAACAGTTTTAACGTTTTTTGTTTTGTTTTATTTGTTAATTTTTACAATATTTTCTTCCTTTTTACACCTTCATTCATCTGACGCATAATTTGGAGATACCTATCACTACTTTGGCTGTAATTAAAATTCTGGAATCAATTGAAAAAATGTGGTCCCATGGGGAAAAAACAAATGTTTATAACAACTTTGAAGTATGAAAAACTTGAAGAGATTTTAAAAGAGTGGCTCGCGTCAGTCTTTATCTCATCTTATACAAAAAAATGCAACAAACTAATCTACATGATTTTAACAAAAAATAAATTTCAAAATGTAATTTTTTCAATTTGCTTATTTGCATTTTCCTTCCATTTAAGTTTTTTTTATTCAGTCCCTTAAAAAACGTAAAATCAAGGTTTCACTGAAATTGTATGCAATCATTGTGAAGTTGGATCTAATATTTATTTATTGTATTTTATGAATATTTTGGTGTAATCATGAAATTTGATATGAAATGTATTTTAATGCTGATGCTTCGCAGTGTAGCAATTAGTTATAAGAAAAAGCGGAGGGTTAATTTTATAGTTGAAAAAATATTTTTCCATATATTTGGTGTTAGAGGTTAAGGCTTTAAGATTCCGAAGATGGAGTGATTCGGGGGGGAAGTGTGGAATGGAGCTATCGGCGCATTTATATTTTGTAATGCTTTTAATATAGAAACGATATTCTTAAAAGTAGACTGAGATTCGTGCAAAGAATATTGTCATTTTAAATCAATGATTGTTTCGCCCCGCGGTTACTTATTTTTGTATTTAAACAATTTTACGTCAAAATATAGAACGCATCGGCGGACGACATATTGCCTGATTAAATGTACGCGTAATTAGATGTAGTATTTTGCGGATTGATTAGAGAGTTTGTTGGGGAAAAGAAGCAATATTCTCATTATAATATTTAATATCAATTTGAACAAAACATTTACAGACGTATAGTTACTCCGTAAGACAATTATGAAACTCCTAGTGAGTAATAAGGTCTTCTTAAACAGTAAAATTCTGACAGTCGTATGGTGATTGGAGAGGTACGCGGCTGCCCAGGACACCCGTGATAGGGCAGCGCCGCCATCAGTATTATTCATACTAAAGAGTGATAGATAATGTTTATTATAGACGATGACATAACCTATAATGTTAGATACTAATAGCAGATGCGAGGAAAAAACACAATACTGTAATCATTTCCATTAGAAGATTCAATCATTTTGGTTTATTTTCTATATTTTACAAACATGATATAGATATCTATAATATCTAAAGCAGACATTAAAAAAAACAGATTTTACAAATCTAATGAAATAAAATAATTGACTTTCATGAACAGAAAAAAATTCTTAAGATTTATATTGGAATGCTTTCGGGACAGTTTATGAATGCAGTATTTACAAAACTTTACTTTACCTCAGACACAAAGATCTCTCTTATAACACAATCTTAATCATATTTTAATCTAAATTTAAGAATTTAACACACATTCAACTTTTATTACTAAAAATATCAGAAGACCAAAGATTTTTTTAAAAGTAATTGGAGTTATACTACATGCAAACATCATAAATATAGTTTGTATATTTATGAATGCAACTGCGATATGAATCTTTGATTATTTTATTCTAGAACCATTGCATATTTTTCGTTTCAATTTTAATAGCAATTGATAAAACAGAAACTACAGATTTTCTGTAACAGAAATCTGAAACAAGTCAATATTAGAACATTATAAATATGCAGATTTGTCGATGGAACATCTATCTACATAATAATTATATTTGTTTTTGTAAAAAAAATCCTATTTTTAATTAAAAGACAGACAAGCCACATGAAACAATAAATCAACACTTATACATCACAAAATTACACAAACAATTATATTCATACAACAATCAGATATCACCGTGGATTTTGCAAAATATTTACTATCAAATTTAAATGGAAGCACTTTATATTAATTTTTCAATATTATAGTTAAAAAGAAATCTCATCATGATTATATGAGTTTTATTATTGATAACATAATGGAGTTAAGATGTTAAATCTTTCTGTAAAATTCTATGATATTTTGGCATTCTAAAAATACTGCACTCCACGTTGATATCTGTCCCACTTATAAGGTTATGCTTTCATTCCTTAAATCTAAACCAGTCAGGCAGTAGATTTATCTGGCTACAAGGTAGGTCAGCAGCAGCGCTGGCAGTCCCATTAGCCAGGAGACGGTGATAGAGGAGGAGGAGTTGCAGCCGTCTGTGCTGCAGGTGTACACGCACGAGCGGTACTCCAGCTGGTCGCCCTGGTGCTGGACGTAGTTGCAGTAGTTACCCATGTCCAAGGCGGAGCAATACCGCTTAGTGCCTATTCCGCCTGGAATCATACAATATAGATTTACTTACACCATTAAAGAATTCAAAATCAGAGATTCCAATCACAAAAATGCTAAATTTGTTTCTTAACCCTTCATTTCATGATTTTTAAATTGGATCAAAAACAATATTTTTAGTTATCAAAATAGAAAAAGGGAAAAATAAAGCTATATTTAATAATATATTTATTTTATTATTCCATACAATAAATGATTGACCATGATATAAATACTCATCTGGCAATGTAGTTATTTATTATTTATTCAAAAAGAACTTTTTTTTAAAACTCCGAATGTGTCCATTAAACTGGCAGTAATCGAAGCAGGTCAACCGTCAACTGAATGTCAAAGTAAAATATATTTTTTTGTAAATTAGCTATACTGGCGACGGCTTGTATACCTTAAAAGGTAGAGGGGAATGTAGAGTGTAGTGTTTATTCAAATAGTAGATTTTTCGGTTTGTAGCATATTTGCTATACCTTGAAATGAAGGCTTAAGAGACACAAATATACACAAAATCACCACAAATAGTTATATAATGAGATTTAGAATATTTACAAACAAAACACAATGCACAAGAGAAAATAGTTCTTAGACTCCTGGGTATGGTTCGATTATCTTTTGAAACAACGATACTTCTGCTTTTAATATGTTACTGTAAACATTTTACTCCTATCTCAAAAATAAAGTGTCTTCTATAGACTTTACTAGTCTTTTTACCACAATCTTTGCAAGTTTACAAACAACTCACACATTGTTTGACCAATTTATAAAATAAGTAACCATTTTCAAAAATGGCCTTTAAATTAAGAGAATTAAGATATTCTTGTTAGATTCTTAAACGGATGTATTTGTAAAATGATTAGAATTCAATCTATTTTCTATATCAACAAGTAATTGAAAGGTTTTGGTAAAGATGGGAAGTTTCTAAAAAGATTTTGAATTTGGCATTGAATAAATTTCTAGAATTAAAAAAATTTTCTGATGGAATACATATGTTTGAAATTCCTGAATAATTAGCTTATCACTGTTTGTGTATTTCGCAGTGCAGTACGTTTTGGTCTATGAACATTATAATTTGGAAAGGATTGCTTAACCAGCTTTTGACTGTTGAGGCCTTTGTAAGTGTTGTGTGAAGCGAGAATTATATATTTGTGCTTGTGTAAGAATATTTACAATTACATCACAGAAATCCAATCAGCGTTGATATTTAAGCATTTCTACAAGACAATTGAACGCAGTATTTGGTCTAATTCCTAATGTGTATTTTCAATTAGACTATCGTAATAAGAAACTGTTTTATATTCAATTTTTACTGATTCACATTTCAGCAATTACGTATGTTTCTACATTCTGCATTAGTAAGTAAGCCATTTTTTGTAATAAATCTGAGGGTTCTCGTGTATGACCGAGTTCCGCTTGCCAAGCATGCACAATACAATTTAAATACAATACAAAGTGTTTTCTTTTTGTCCTCTTCCCACTGTCGCTGAAAGCCGCTAATTGGTGACATTGCAGTCAATCAGATTGGTCATTTGAATATGCAAATGTCAAGTTTGAGTTATCATAATTGATTAATGATTCACTACAAAGCTGTTTCAAAATTCACTACAAAGACATTTCAAAATGTTACCAGAATAAAAAGCTCTTTTGTAATATACGTTCAAGCAAATTTATTATTAATAATAAATTTTTAAGTATAAATTTTATAGTCTCAGTGAAAAATCATAGATGGCAGTAGTGTGATTAATCAATATGTCAAATTTTAATTCTTTCAGATTAAACTTTGATCTTCTGCATATGGAGGTACAGCTATTGTGACTATTTCTCTTATAATCTGATGGGAACATTATTGGAAAAATGATTTGATGGTTAACGCTGTATATGGGAGCTTGATCTATGTGACTCTTGAGTGTTCTTCTGAAGGTCTATAAAGATTATATTAACCCTTAAAAATGCTAAACAATGATATATTGTTGTCTAATTTACAACTTAGGCAACACATTTGTTGCCTTGTTAATAAAGGCTTTGATCTAAATTCTTCCTTGATAATTCTAATAATCAAAAAGGAAAAATATGTTTAGATTTTTGTTTTCAATTGGTTGTCTTTAAGTGTCAAACAATTTCTATCCTTAACATATTGACTGACAACTAGAAGATAACTCATAGTTTCCATTATTGCCCAGGACACCAACTATGAGTTATTTCATACTTTGTCTACTCGCCATATTTGTGCAGCTACGAGGAAATTTGTAGAGTATCGGTGTAAATATGAATATATTCAGATTCAGAAAGATAGATTAAATGTACAACGGCAGTCAATGTGTCAAATACCTAAATTCAGTTTTGAAAGTGACAAAGGAGTAAACAGTAACTTGACAGACATTTTGTTTGAGGAGATTAATTTGCCAAAACTTATCTGACCCAGCAGCGCCGTGCTCTTGATACAATAGCTGGCTTCAAACACCTCATCACACTCGTCAGGGGTGAAGGTGTTGTCTGGTTCATTGATCAGCACATCCGTGCAATCGATAGCCTGTGCCGAGTCACACTGGTAACATTTTATCCCCCGCACTTCATGTCCATTTGTGGCAGCATTAAACAAGGTTATTGTGTTAATGTTAGGTTAGGTTAGATAAGACCATTATTAAAAGCACCTGAAAACATATTTTAACAATTGACACATCTCAAGTTACAAGTTATATTTACAATGTGTTATTATTTATTTGAATCACAAAACATGAAAATACAGTAACCATTTATTTTTTTAATAATGCTGAGAGTACAATAGACAAGTTTAAATATAATATGAAAATTAGTATTACACTAGAAATAATTAAAAAGGTGATCAAAGGTCCTAGTATTACAATGTTCTGTGATTATTTTTAAAACATGGAAATATTAATATAGCAAAAGAAAAGGTTAGTAAATTTAACTGTTTTCTTCAGTTTTTAAAATTATGTTTCAACTTAGTTATTCAAACAGTGGTAATTTTACAATGTGTAAAATATTTATTGTTTCTTTAACAATGATGTAAAACTCCATTTTAAATAATTAATACAAATGAAAACATTTATCTTCTAGAAGTTTTATTACAGTTTATGGGAATGACGTGCTAGAAATTATCAAATGCCTTAGAAAGGTGAAACGTGTCATTACCATAAACTATAATAAAACTTCTAGAATACGGACATTTTCATTCATATTAATTAGTGTATAATATTGTTAACGTTATAATAAAAATTGATTTATTGATTAGAGATTAGATATGATTAGAATTCATTTATAGATTAGATATGATTGCACTTCTTAATATTTCCATGATTTCTATATTAGTCGCCTCCTGCACCATTAAGTCCCGGTTATTCCTTGAATTGTAAGGTTAGACATTATTAGGTTAGTTGCACAAGCATATTTAGTTCCAAGCATTAGCCCATTAGTCCAGCCCTTGCTTGGTACCTTCGAAGCGTCCAATTTGTTTGATACAGTAGGTGGCTCCGTACACATTGTGGCAGTCGTGGGGGACAAGGTCCTCGTTGTCCTCCGGGAACTCATTGCAGAGGAAGGGGTTCTCGGGGTCCGTTCCCACACACTGGTAACAATCTATGGCCAGGACTATACACCAACCATAGATTAGTACATTGTCAATTATGAATGAAGTAAATGTGAACCATGTAATCAAAATGTAGTTAATTTAACTGAACTTCATTTGATTGTATACAAATTAAAATTATACATATTCACAAAGTAAAAACGAATACCTTTTTAAAAAGGAGGAAATAACAAAATGAGATTTATTAATTTTTAACATTCATTGAAAACATAACTCTCGGGCCTCTTTTCAATTTCAATTTACTCAAAAAAATTATTAACATTACACAATAATATCAAATCCAAATAGTTTGTAATCTCAATATACAAAATAATAATAACATTAAAAAAAAAGACAAATAATATAGAAAACAAATGAGGGTAAGTAAAAAAGAAAAGTAAAACAATAATAAAATAAAAAAAATAAACGTGACGATTAAAAATATACGAGTATATTCGAGAACAATTTAGTAAAAATAAACATTTTTGTACAACAAGAAGAGAAGCAAATAGCAATTTAATACATTAGAAATAGATGCTTTCTGAGGGTAGCCTCACTATCGTGAAAAATGTCTTCTATATTCACAGACCGTGGCACGGACGCTCTTCGATGAATTTGAGTTTAAATCTGGCCATCATTCCATTAATTAACATTACTTTAATTTATATATTTATAACCATTCTTCTCTCATCCGTTCGTTTCATACTTACAAACCATTTTAGTGACTCTTTCTTAATTTTATTTAGGACACATTCATCCGCCTTACTTCTTTCGGTATTCTATAATTCACAGTTTTCCAAACATTCTTCTTAGTGATCTCATTTTTAGGGCATTTATCCCGCTTCACTCTTCTGCCAATTTCAAACTTCACTTCCATAGGTTGGCAATAATTATGTAAGCATTGTATAAATAAGTAGTCAAAATTCTTTAATTAGTTCCATGTACTTTACCCTTAATTATTATTGTTAACAATGTATTAAGCCACATCAATTACCCTTATTATCGTATTCTGCTCCTTTAAATCAGATATATAAACAACGACGCACTTGATTCTCGCTACAATTGAAAACGCCTTAGCAAGTCGAAACATGCGTTTCACATAAAACAAACAATAATAAAACTTCTAGAAAACAGACGTTTTCATTCGTTTTAATTATTGAATATTGAGTTTTTAACATCATTATTCAAGAAACAATAAATTACTTAAAATTTATTCGTTTCAGAATTCAACAAATAACCTTGTAAGATAATAACAAATTTACACAACTGTTTCAAAACATCTCGTAAATAATAGAGGGGTTATTCAATAAATAAAAAATACCAATTAAATTTCGTTGCTAAAGGATGTCTTTGATTTTGTAACATTATTTCAATTAACATATCAATTATGCGTGTATTTTTTTCAGTAAGGTTCCGAATAATAAGGTCACCAGTTATTCTTAAACCGTTTATTATGAATCTGAAAAAGTAAACAGTTATTCAAGTATTCAAATAAGATTTATATGAATGCATGTGAATTATCATATTATATTTTGGCAGACTGGAGCGGAAATTGTGAACTGGAGCGCAAGATAATTTTTATACCTACTAGTTGCCATTTGAAATACGTCAGACTAATATTAAATTTACTTTTTTATTTGACTCTGGAATGAAGCTTCAGAATCTACAAAACATTTTAATGTTATAACCACAAAACAACAGTACCTGCATATATTAAACATTCAAAACAAGTACTTTTACTATATATATTACGTATTTATTCTTTATTATTTGTTATTCTGGTACACAAATAAAAAAAACAAGGTTTGGATTGAAAGCTTTTTTGTATTTTGGTGTTCGTAGCAACACTCGCCACAAAAAAAATATTATTTTCACCTTCACCGTTTGTTGTGGATTCATATTTGAATAAATACATTTTCCCTTCGTATTTTCACAACACTTCATTTTACTTTTTGTAGACATGTTTCAGACATTATTATTATTATTTTGTTGAATAGCTGTTTGAATCAATACAGTGAGAGCCAAATCGATGTTAAGGGTATTGCGTCTTCGAACTGCGTCTGTGAACAGACAAATTTTCCCAGTTCATAATATTATTATGGACAATTTAGTAGGAAGGAACTAACGTTTATAAGATACATTCATATATAAACTGCAAATATAGTATGACGCAGTTTGAAACCATTTTTTCGTACTGCAAATGTAGCCAGGAGCATTATATCGGTTAATTATCATGATGTGATAGGCAGCTAATCTATCGCCATTTTATTGTCACGTGAATATCAGACAGTATGAGAATCATACTATTATAGTCGGGAATCTAACCCGGGACCTTCGGTGTGGCAGTCATAGATGTTGTCCAAATATGTGATACAATCTTTATTGATTCACAAATTTAAACTAATTTTTGTACATCGATAGGCAAAGGTCACCTGAACCATTTCAGCGTAAAGTAAAATAAAGTATTGTGAAATTATGAAGTGTACATATATTATATTTAAACAAAGATTTATATATTAACTAGTTGTAACCCGTGAAATATTCAAGGAAGTAAAGATTTTCTACCTTTTAAAAACCTGGTTAACAATCATAATAAGTTTTAACTTTTAATGTAAATAGTTTTTTTTCCACACACGTTAAAAATTCACAATGAACAATACCAAACTGTTCTTATTTTATTTTCTACACTTATGTCATACAATAATAATCAGAATAAAATTCAAAATTAGATTCAGAATTAGAACAAAATTCAAAGAAGTATTCCTCTCTTGCTCTCTCGTATTCAAAATATTCTCATACTCTTTCTTAATGTCACGACTTGACTATTGTAATGGAATTTATGCAAACATTCCAAAACAACAATTAAACAAACTTCAATCTGCGTTCAATGCAGCAGCAAGACTCATTAAAGGCATTCCAAAAAGTTCCATATAACATAACATCTCAAAGAACTTCACCGGCTTAAGAGTCCAGAAAGAATCTAGTAAAAACTCTGCTGGACAGTTTTCAAAGCGCTACATGGAATGGCTCCAAATTATGTATCCGAACTCTGTATAACGGACAGCCTAAATACAAGGAAATCCACACTTCGATCGGCGAACTCCTCGGCAATAGGAAGATTAGTTGAGCCAAAGCGTTGCCCTAGTACAAATTTCGGGGATCGAGTGTTTGCGGTAGCCGGCATCAGGTTGGAACAATCTTCCTTCACACCTCAGATGCATAAATGATCCGACAGATTTCAGATCTAAGCTGAAAACCCATATTTTTCATATTTCATGCACAATTTAAAACTTGCATATTTTGTTCTATTATACTTTCTAATCGATCGCGAATATCAATCAGATGCAGCGTTCACATTTAGATTTAAAACACATCTTAATGCGCCCTTGAGGTGATTACATCACAAAAACGGCGCTTTAAAAGTTAGTATATTATTATTATTATTATTAATGCCAACCGGGGTTTTGTCTATTTATATTATTATTTTGAGTTCAATTCGATTACCATTTAAACATTGAAAGAACCCATAAAACTTTAAGCAGATATTGCTCCAATCGATATTTTAAAAATGTAGAATTTGGTTTACATACGTGAATATTTCACGGATTGCTACTGGTTACGTAATATTATATCCGTACAATTTTTTCCTTAATTTCGTAACTATATAATTTTTAAAAGTATCAAAATTTTCTTTTCACTGACAAAAAAAAAAACAACGCTAAAAGTATCTTCTTCACGCACTGTGGACACAGGGTGGGCTAGTATTATGAATCGATGACTCAAGGGGTCCTTGGGAAAGACTTGGGAAGCTCTCGAGCGGAAGAGCTCAGGTGGAGAGCCTGTTCTAACTTTAGGAAATTGGCACAGTGAAAAAACCTTCACGGACAACACCGTTCCAGTCAATTTAACGTTATCTTCGTAAATTTAAATACGAAAATAAAACTTAATATTAAATATTAAAAGTTATAATTTTTTTCTTGAACAATTTTTAAATCGACGAGCTTGTATGAATGCAGAAGAAGAGAGGTTTTGTTGTAGAGTAGTGAGGCGATCAAAAAGTTCATATAGCTTAATTTTTATTTAAAAAAATGAAACTAATCATTCAAATATTTTTGGTTAGTCTTTACCTTAACGAAAATAATTGATAGATAACCTTGTGTCACGCTTGAATAAAAGTTATTTTGTATATAAATACAATGTTATATTTTATTGAAGTATTTTTATTTCGTCTTGCAAAAAGACCTCGAAAGATGACTAGGCAAAATAACAATAATGATTAAGTACGTGTTGTTTAAATTATTACGAACGGCAGAAGTAATCTATGGGTCCCAGAGATATTGAAATATCCGTAGGTGTATTATTTTTCATTTAATAGTGTTGATATACAATGCCGTCTCGAATATATGTTATCAAGCCGCAATGTTAAGTTTATAACTCTGGGTCCATCGGACCTGACAGCTGTCAAATGTCCGAAAATTTTGGTAAAGATATCGCGAATTTTTCGAAACAATTAATAAACATAAACATTTTTAACGATATTATTGCATTAGGCATTATTATTATGAATTTTGAGCTTTCTGTGCTACAAATTTTGAAGTTAACATACCTATTATGAATTTTGGGGTTATATCGAAAGATTATTTTGAACATTTTACATACCAAAGTTGTACACAAACTATATTATACAATTCAATGTGTGTTCAATATATTACTAGTACTTTTATAAAGTAAACACACTGAAGAAAATGCATGCAGGCACTGCGGAAACACAAATGTAGTATATTAAAATATTTGTAACACGTCTATAAGCAATAATAATACGATAGTAGTCGTATTTTACATTTATAATCGAAATAAAATACGAGATCACGGCCCGAGACACATACTAACGGCCCACAATAGCTCCATGTTGCAAATATTATATATATGATTACGGCCTGGTAAATACTTTCAACAATACTTTCAAGACGGCATTGTTGATATAGCCTTAAATATGTACCAGACACAGAATGAGGTCATTGTATTATTTAATTAAAAGCCCTTATTCTGTGATCCCCGGTCGAGCGGGGTCGTTTAACGTGACCTTTAATGCCTATCATATCGGCTGACGGTGTGGAAGTAATCCAATATCCGCTGGGACTCGGCTAGCGCGCGAGATAGGGAGGCATTGGACCAAAACAGATGCGAACTAGGCAGTTTGTAGGGAAAAAAACGAGAGATTTGCTAACGCGAATGTGAACTGACATGGGAAAGTAAAAAGTGAATTGTTTGCACGTTCTGTCATCCGCGAAATATAGGTCTGTCTGGAAAAAAAATCTATTGGATAAAAACATAGTATTGTAGCACATAAAAAATATGTACAACAAGTCGTAGCATATAAAATAGGTCAAAAATATAGAGTGTTTTTTTTAAAGGTTTGGTTTTTAAACTGGCAACATTGTTTTTACAGATAGTCAATTTGAGAGTTGACAGTTGATTTGTAGTCAGTACGTTTTGCCATTTTACCATGAATAGACTGACGTCAGAACAGCGCTTGAAAATTGTGAAAAATTATTTTGAAAATCATGGTTCGGTTCGCTAAACTTATCGTGCACTGCGTCCATTTTACGGTCGACATAATCGTCCATCTGAGCAAGTTATTCGGAAGACCATGGATCGTTTTCGCACCACGAACACTCTAGTGGATAATACGCATCCACAAAGACGACAATTGTCGAAAATTGGATTTCACGATTGCGCTTCATTCGAGCTAGCCGTGGTGCTCATATGCCCGAAATCATATTGAAATAATAATGGCATAAAATTATATATTAAATAAAGCCAATATCATAGACATTAACACTATTTTAATGTGATTTTTTTTCATTTTGAATATGCATTGTATATCTCTAAAAAAAACACCCTATACTTTAAAACATTTGTGTAGATTATATTTACATGACTTTATTTTGTTTTATCGAAATAACCGGTTTCGCTCCCGTCTGAGTTTTTTGGGGTTACAAACTGACAAAGTTCCGGCGGAGGCGAAACCAAATCCAAATTTAAAAAAAATATTTATAGCAATGACACATCACAAAAATATACATTAAATAGGTTAGTTCACGAGGTAAGTTAGATGGTTTGGACACATGGAAAGAATGAATGGTAAAAAAGTATATATTTATGATGTAAATGGAACTTGAAATAGAAGAAAGACCGAGTAAAACGTGGCACGGTCAAATAAATCAAATATTGGATGCCGGCCAAGTAAGGAGTCGAAGAAATCTACGTGCCTGCATGACACGATGTATGAATGTTGAGGAAGCTAGATAAGTATGTCAGGAAAGAAAATTGTGGCAGTCTATTCTTTCTGCTTTATCCCTTCGACGAGACGGCGTGATGGTTAGTTAGTTAGTTCACATTATAAGAAAAGATGAGTGCATATATTCTCGAGGAGTATTAATAAATATATCTATAGTATAAAAAGCTATGAAAAAAACAGAAATTAATCTAAAATACCCGCAGTTATTATTAATGATAAATATTAAAACGACATTTTACCATTTGAAGGCAACAACACATTGAAATCTTGTTTATGTATTTCTGTGATACTGAAACCATTACAGAAAATTATGCTTGTGAAGTAACGCATCTTTAAGTATCATCAATTGCTTGATGATTTAAACAACAATAGCCCGAAACAACGCAATTATTTTAAATTCCACAATTATGTATTTTACACTTACCAATGTACTACGCTATTGTAAGTATGTACGAGTACATAATGACTTACATCCGAAGGTAGTCGATAGAAATAAGTTTAATTTCTATATTTATCATACGGAATACTACACATTTTTAATTTATAAAACAAATATTCGTAAAAGATTAAACAAAACATTATTCAAATAAAAATATCACTTAACGATAAACAGAGATTTCAATTTTTAACTTGATTATGTTTACATACCTGATTTTAAAAGATTTTTTAAATATACTTTAAAGGATACAGAATAATCAATAAACAAAACAGCTATAAAATGCCTAATGCTCTAACGCAGTTATTTATTAATTAAAAACTAACTAACTAACCATCACGCCGTCTCCTCGAAGGGGTAGGCAGAAAGAATGGACTGCCACACCTTTATTTCCTGAGATATTTCTCTCGATTCCTCAACATTCATACATTGTGTCATGCACGCGCGTCGATTTCTCGGACTCCTCACGTGGCTGACATTTTTTATTAATTAATACAAATGAGCACGTATGTTTTCTAGGAGTTTCACATCACACCGCGTCTCCCGCGCGGGCGAAAAGAGAAGGATGGAGTGCTGCATCGGTTAAAGTGTGGCAGTTTCATTCTTTCTGCCTACCCCTTCGAGAGACGGCGTGATGGTTAGTTAGTTTATTATATTTTATGGAAATTACATGCTTCGCCTTGCTAATGGATCATTAAATTTCCGTCACATTTGATAATGCTTTTGCAAGGCGAAACATGTCATTCCTACAAAACATAATATATCTTATAGAAAACGGACGTTTTCAATAGAGAAAAATCAATTTCGGATATTTAATTTCGGTATTTACAGCTAAGACAGATATGTTGTAATACATTCATAAATATTCTTGCATTTATCTCATTATATTAACCCCTATTGTGCGGCTGGCTCCATTTACAGTAAAAAGAGCATTGGTCTCGATTGCAATTAGCCATATTTACAGCTCAGACAGATAGTTCCAGTTCATCATAATATTACGTTCAATTTATTAGTAAGTAATTAAAGTATAAAGGTTTATAAGATACATTAGAAATATGAGCTGCAAATGGAGTCTGCCGAAGTTCGAAATCAATTTTTGGACTGCAAATGTAGTCAGCGACACTATAGTGGTTAATGAAAAGCTGTTATCGGGTCCCCGGTGCATTTAGTTTTCAGTCATGTGTATTGGAGCGATCAGAATGCAGACGACCAGTCATCTGAAAACTGTTTCCATCTCCTTTCGGATAGTGCACTGTTAAATATGCAATCAGACTAAGTATATTCTATACATATTCAGATCGTCAATACGTAACGGTAAGTTTGGAAGAAGTCGTGAGCCAGATGGTAAATATTTTTTTTTTGAGAAAAAACAAGAGTAATAATTTCTTTAAAGTATGGAGTATCCATTAGAAAAGATAGCATAACTAATGGAGATCTAGTGCCAAATTTTAAACATGGAAGTGAAACTTAGAGCTAGCAGAAGAAGGATGAAAGTAAGATAAATGCCATAGAAATAAGATCACAGAGAATCATGTGTCCAAAAACGATTTATGATGTAAAAGATTCCCGTACGAAATAATTAGGAAGAAATGTAAGGCAGATGATTGCATCAAGTATTCTAAAATTAATAAAGGATGACTTACATAGTTTGTACATATGGTACGAATGGATGAGAGAAGAATGGTTAAAAAAATGTATACAAACAGTGTGAATGGAAAAGGAAGCTGAGGGCGGCCGAGGAAAATATGGCGTGACCAAATTAATCAATTACTAAAAGGTGGCCACATTCGAAGTCCAGAACAGTGATAAATTAAAAAATAAGAGGTCTGCATCTAGCATTAATTTTTAATAATAATAATAAAAAAAAGCAATAATCCGGTGGTGGTCTAGGGGATAAAACGCTTGGCTCCTGATCCAGGAGACTTGGGTTCGAGCCTGGACACGACCAGATTCCTTCTTTATAATAGAAGAGTGTAAAATAAATTCTAAAATCATTGATTTAAATCATTGTTGTTAGTCTTTTTTTTAATAAATAAATAAATAAAACGATGTTTTTTTAACTACTTCCACATTTGCCTTTATTTCGACAGCGACCGGTTTTGCCAGGCTCGCAGGCATCGACAGGCTGGTCTGTCAGACCAGTCTGTCGATGCCAGAAGTGGAAGTAGTTAAGAAAACATCGTTTAATTTAATTATTATTTAAAATGAACTTCCATCAAGAGATTTCAGAAAAATCATTTGATTATATTAAAAAAAAAAACTAATCTATTAAAAATATCGCGTTCAGATTTAGTCATATCTAAACTGTAATTACGTTAAAACATTTAAAAAATTTAATATCAAACCAAAATGAAAACAGAAACTAATTAATGTAAAATCTATGGTAAGAATACCTACAGGGAATGGAATATGTATTGTGTGTATAACATAAAAAAAGAAAATTCAAAATCGACAGAAATATATACAATAGATTTTTAGAATTTGTAATGTAAGTAAGCGAATTTTTAATATTAAACAATGATTCTTTATAATGTATCGCAATCATATTGAACTAACTAACAATCATATTGAGTTATATTAAAACATTGATTTCGGTTAAAGGTTTTTTCAAATTAAGATAAAAAAACAAAAATGAAATAATGAACTAATTTAAAACATAATCAAATAGGTATAGGATAACATAAAAAACTTTAACAATATCGAGATCGAAAGAATTATAAATAATATATTTTTAGAAAATAATATATTTTGTGTTACGAACAAAATAATGAATGGGTCATTTAGATGGTTTGGACACGTGGAAATAACGAACGAAAAAAGAATGCTAAAAATGTTAACGATGTAAATGGAACTAGAAATAGATTAAGATCAAATAAATCAAATATTGAATGTTGGCCACATGAAGAGTCGGAGAAATCA
Source organism: Lepidostoma basale (assembly GCA_022606425.2). Classification (NCBI taxonomy): domain Eukaryota; kingdom Metazoa; phylum Arthropoda; class Insecta; order Trichoptera; family Lepidostomatidae; genus Lepidostoma; species Lepidostoma basale. Next base: position 172,997 of record JAHDVF020000730.1, on the reverse strand, counting down.
GTGTGCGTGCATCACACGATGTATAAATGTTGAGGAAGTGAGAGAAGTAAATCAGGAAAGAAGAGTGTGTCAGTGCATTATTTCTACCTTCCCCTTTGGGAAGACGGCGTGATGGTTAGGTTAGTTATTATATTTTTAGACTTTCAAATTTTAGAAGCTAAGATGGCATTGCACAATGGTGATCTTGTATAGACCCTTGAGTGTGGAAGTTAAGTATTAATCTAGAAAATGAAGGATGAAAATATAATAAATGCAATAGAAATGAGATGCCTTAGACCAATGTGTGGTAAATCTGTATACGATAGAGCAGTGATTCCCAAAGTGGTCTATTTAGACCCTCAAAAGTCTACGACAACTTGCAGGGGTCTACGACAATTGTAAAAAAATTGCGGGTCCATGAGATGTAAATGGGGGTCCACGAGATGGTTCAACTAAATTGAAGCAGAATATCGAAATCGTTGGCGACCTTTTCTTTAGCTCATTTGTGAAAATCGGACGATCGAAATCTTCGGGGACCATTTTTTTTTCTTTTTAGCTCATTCGACAAAGATCGGACATTCGATTTTCCCAATTTTCGCCAAACGTTTCGACCGGCAATATTTCCCCAATGAGCTAAAAAACAAACAAAAAAGGTCGACAACGAATTCAGATTTTTTTAGACTGAAAAAAAAACCTATTTTAGGAAAGCAGGGGGTCTACACAAAATAAAAGAAATCGGAAAGGGGTCTACGGGACCAAAAAGTTTGGGTACCTCTGCGATGGAGTGTCAAATGCAGATTTAAGAAGTGAATGCAGTGCGAAAGAAAATGTTATGAAAATACTAATGAAAGGGTCAAAAAGATGGTTTTGACAAATGGAAGGAATGAACGAATGTATAATGGTAAAGAATAAATATGTTAAAAATGTACATAGAAAAAAAATAGAAAGAATCAGGAAAACGTGGCACAAACAATCAATCAATTATTAAATGTCATTCACGCAGGAATCGGAGAAATCGACGTGCGTACATGGCACGATGTATGAATATTGAAGTAGCGAGAGAAGTATGCCAGGATGGTTATTTAGACAGTTAGTTTAGAATTTTCGATGTCCTGTGTCTTGTCTAAACAGGATGTAGGAGAAAAAAATAACCTTGGCCCTGAGTTTCACTTTATACTAATAATATTGAATATCATATATTTTGGATTAAATTTACTGAATAGTATGGATATACAGGTATATTAGAACTGTTAAAATACAAAACAAACAAATCATCACGCCCTTTGCACTAGAGGATAGGCAGAAAGAATGGACCGCTACACTACTCTACCTATTAAAATTCATCCACATTCCCACAGCGAGTCATACACACACGCTAATTCTTCTGACTTCTAACATGACCGACTATTTAAATTTAGTCATCCTTGACTCCGCAATCCATTCACATTGTTTACGAATACTTTTTTAAACCATTTTTTCTTCATCCATGCGTTCCATAAATTAATATCGCAACCAATGTGATGATCCTTTCGTACCTAATATTGTTCATAACACTTTCTTTAATAATTATTTTAAATTCTTAACTGTTTAAATAAAAACACCGTTATAGAATATCATAATTGATAATATTTCTTTCGAAATTATTTCGGCAGCTGTTTCTCTAACCGATGTTAGCATCGTCAGATGTTAAAATCAACTAATAAAAGGTTTTAAGTTGATTGTAACACCTGACGATGCTAACATCGGTTAGCGAAACAGCTCTCGCGACAATTTCGAAAGAAATATAATCAATTGTGATATTATATAACAGTGTTTTTATTTAAACAGTTAATAATGTTGAAATATCAAAGTGTTTCCGCCAAAACAATGGATTATCTCATTTAAAATTCTATCATACATCGTTTTACCATAGATACGTCTAAGGGATGTCATCTCTACCGCATGTATTCTGCTCTCATCCTTTTTATTTTGCCAGTTCCATACTTCGATTCTATACATAAGGGTTGGAACCAGAACTCAGTTAAATTACATGTGCTAACAATATCACAGTCTACGTTTAATAATTTATTATTTTGTTGAATTGCTCACTATGTCCTTACAACGCGAGCTAAATTGATGTAAAGAGTATAGCTATCACATTGAATATCAAGGTGATAGGTAGCTAATCTATCACCATTTTATTGTCACATAAATTCTACATCCGACAGTGTGACAATCACACTGCCATGGCCGGGAATAGAATATAGGACCTTCGTTGTGGTAGTCGTAGCACTTGCCACTTGGCCAAATATGTCGTCAATTCGTTCATATATTATACGTTAGTTCGTTCAATGAATAACTGTTAGTCATTCGCTATTTAGTACTTATGTCGTATCTAGGAAATAAAACGTATTTGTAAGAAAAACCACAGAATGACAAAAAACAATGCATATAATGTTGGACGAGTCGGAATACAAATGCTCATTTCAAGGAGTGTCCAGAGAAAAAAAAATCGATATTTTTCTTTAGCCAAAACAACTGTAGGTTTCATTCAGCTTATCAAAAGTTTAATACTTTTCCCATGGCATGTTTTTTTTCGTTAATAATTTTAATCAACAAATATACACATTAAAATACAATAAAGATAACAAAATACGGTGAATAAACCATTTAAGCATGATATATCAAGGATTAATTGTATCTCAATAGAGACGAAGATGCAAATTGGAAACAGAATATGGTGATTGAGGTGTTTACAGAACTTATGACCTGTCATTGGTTGGGTTAAGCGCACGCTTTATGTAATACAACATTCCCCATTCCATCTCTCTTAGGACCACCATGTCTGACAAATTTTTGGAAGTTGTATACTCGTATATGTTGATATGTAACACCAAACTTCACATGTTAGTTTCAATCTACACACTAGCGCCATTTATGAAGATTGATATATATGATATATCAAATCTACCTATAATAATTCGTGACATAAGTTGCTCAATAAATATTAATTCATATCATATATAATGATTTCATTGGTTCAATGTTATATCATAATATTTAATGATATTAATTAATGTTCTATATATAGTACAATGAAACTTCAAATAGGAAACTTGCTAGAATCCACTGTATTATAAAAAAAAGTGTTTTTAACATATATTAGGTTAAATCATAAATAACTTCCGATTTTTTATCACACTTTAAAAAATGTATTCACCACTGTTAAATATACCATTCGCCCATCTTCTTGGCAACTATCTCACTAACTGCGAGTAAATCCAAAACAATATAAACTGTACCTGAATCAGAAGATATTATTATGACTCAATATTTTTAATTTAATTATGTCTAGCAAAGAGAGTGAAAAAAATAATATTATTATAAAAAATACACATTAACATTCAAAATTTTAACCAGAAAACCACATTCAAAATTAAAATTGTGTTTCTTAATAAATATTTCGTTTTTGTTTCAGTATGCAAATCTGAAGTATAAAATATGTCAATTTTTTTTACATCGGTAATATGTTTTCATAAATCTTAGTTAGGTACTGTCTTAGGATTATGAAAATAAATTTAAGCGGTAAATAATGAATTAGAAGTTTTGAAATACGAATTCAAATAACAAATGATTTGAATGTATTCCATTGTATTTATCGCTATAATTTGTAAACATAGCGTAAAATCATAGGTTAGGTTATTGAAATCGAATGTTTCAAACAAGTAACCATTAATTTCGTTAGATTTAATCATTAAGGTAAAAGTATTACATATAAAAAGGGGTGTTTTATGAACAGGTTAAATAGTTTTATAATAAAAATAACAATTTTTCTAAAAACAAAAACATTTTACACGCCCATTTTTAAAAACAATGTCGCTTGAGCAAAAGTTTCAACGAAAGTTGACTGTTTACTTCCAATTTACCTGTTCTTGTTGTCAAGGCAAACAATGCGGCGGTGAACAGTACTTTATCCATGTTGCAGATCATTGTAAATTATTTATTAAAATTGCACTATTGCTTCACTGAGACAAACTTGGAGGTACGCGAACTCGACAGAAACAGTTCAAACACGATGGGAGCGTCACAGACACGTCACCCAGGCTCGCTAGCAAGTTTACTATTAACCGCTGGTCGGTGGGCAATACAGGCACAGGTAGCCAATAGGTGAGGAGGAACGGAGGTCAACGCCAATAGTGCCTCAACTGTTTTATGTTAATGCATATAATATATTTTTACAGTATCTAAAATTGTAACAAGTAAAAATATAGTCCATTGTTTTGGCCAAAACAATATGATACTTTAACATTTTATAACTGTTAATAAAAACCTATCCAAAAAAGCTAGAATGGCAGTGCACAATGGTGTTCTACCGACCCTTATGTATGGAAGCGAAGCATGGAACTGGCAAAAGAAGAATGCAGTAGAAATGAGATCTCTTAGACGAATGTGTGGATACTCTGTGTATGATAGAGTGTCGAATGAAAATATAAGAAGTGAATGCGGTGCGAATGATGGTGTCATGAACAAAATAATGAAAGGATCATTAAGATGGTTTGGACATATGGAAAGAATGAATGAAGAAAGAATGGTAAAAAAATTATATGTTAATGATGTAAATGGAACCAGAAATAGAGGAAGACCGAGGAAAACGTGGCAAAAAATATTGAATGTCGGCCATGTGAGGAGTCAGAGAAATCGACGCGCGTGCATGACACGATTTATGAATGTTGAGGAAGCGATAGAAATATGTCAGGAAAGAAAAGTGTGGCAGTCCATTATTTCTGCCTAACCCTTCGGGAAGACGGCGTGATGGTTAGTTAGTTAGTTAATAAAAAAAACTTTGTTTTTGTATCACAATTGTCGGTGGCTTTAATATCTTCTCCTATAAACAGTAACTAACCGTTCTTTTAATTAAAATATTTAGATACTTAACTCAATTTCAGCAAGAACTTCAAAATTATATCAAAGAAATTTTCAAATTGACAAAGGAACACATTAAGATTCGAAATATCACGAAAATTTGACATTTGATATATTACTGTAACACCTGATGATGTCAACATTGGTTGATGAAACAGCTGTCGTAAAATAAAATACAATTGTGATACAAAAACATTTTTTTCCATTAACGGTTATAAAAAGTAAAAATATCTGTACGGGTAACCACACGTAAAGAGCTGTTTAATATACTGTTTAAAATTATTACTAACTAACTAACTAACCATCACGCCGTCTCCCCGGAGAGGTAGGCAGAAATAATGGAACGCCACACTGTTTTGTCCTGACATACTACTCTAGCATGTTCATAGTGCTGATTTTGAGGGTCCATGACTCCACTCCGTACACCGTACAAAAGAATTTGCTGTATAAAAATACATATAAAATTAATAAACCTAAAAAATAAAATACAAACAAAAAACCATCACGCCGTTTCCCCTTAGGGGCGGGCAGATAGAGTGGACCGCCACACCACTCTATCCTAACACAACTCTCTAGCTCCCTTCACATTCATACAACGAGTCATAGACGCACGTCTATTCTTCCGGCTTCTAACATGACCAACCGATTGATCATGCCATGTTTAAATAAACACCAAAATAAAATAAACAATTTGTATTTTATTCCCGGAATAGAAATTATAGTTGAAGCTAACTATTACAGTTCCGTTTGTACTAAAGCTTATTTTATTAATAAAAGCCCTTATAGAGCTTGGGTACAAGTGAAACAAGTTGGTTTCTAAATATGTTTTTATTTTAAAAATATGCATATTTTTTAATATTCGAACGGTGGATACGTGTAACTAACTAACTAACTAGTACGTGTAACATAAATTAAATAAACACAAAAGTCCGGATCGTCCATGTCAACATGTGCAACATCGAAAAAAACATTCTGTGTTATTACATTATGTGCTCAATTAAAAAAAACGGTGGATACGTGGAACATAAATTAAATAGACAATATGTGTACCATCTAAAAAGAACATTTTGTGTTAATTTTTTTTATTTTGTTATTTTATTTTATATCATGTACTTTATATTATTTGTTTTAGATTTATTTTGTGGGTGTTGGACGATCGAAGTGTGCGCGGGAGATGCCTATTGGTGGCGATGAGGTTCGCAACCCATCACACCGCGTCTCCCGCGGGGCGAAAAGAAAAGGATGGAGTGCCGCATCAGTAACAGTGTGACAGTCCATTCTTTCTGCCTACCCTTTCGGGGAGACGGCGTGATGGTTAGTTAGTTAGTTAATATTCGAATTAATATTGGAGTATCGTGAGAGGTTTCTCATTTTTGATACCCCACCATTTATGAACATTACGATTCCGTTGTTAAAATACTATATAAAGCGATCATTTTATTTTATACATTTACAGTAGAACGTCGTTTATCCGGACGACAGTTAACCGGAACGTCAATTATCCGGACAAGCTGAGATGATGAAAAAATGCAAAAAAAGACGAGGAAATCTTGTTAAAAAAATCTCTGATTATTTTTCCAGTACTGTAGATTAATGTAAACCTTTTTATGTACATGTACTACATACGTACATTATGCTTTTTCAGTAAGTAAACGAACCGAGGAAAAAAATCGATTTACACCTTATTTTGCTAAAAGAATTTGCGCCTGTTTGATTATCTGGAACACCTCCAATCACAATTAGTCCGGATAAATGACGTTCTTTTGTATTAATTTTAAATGTCTAACCCCAATGTGAGTGTTTCATATTAAAAAATACTTTTGATTCAAACCTTTACTGTTGTAAAAAAATAATGTTTTGACTTATAGAGACACAAAATTAATAAATAGTTATAAAACCCAATAAAACAACGATAAAACGTGAGATTTAGTTTTTATTATTTTGTACGATTTGAAAAATTATAAATATACCATATTATATTTATATATTAAAAAACTAAAAAAATTTACTTCAAACTTTTTACCTATTGTGGTTTTGAGTTTGACATTCGGATATGCAATTTGCTTGTTGAGAAGGTGAGTAATGTCCTAAATTCTCAATACCCGACAATGCGTCACATCGATGCATACGAACAATAAAAAATATTGCCTTCAGTTTCAATGTTATTCTTAAGGTCGTCGATAGAAAAACGCATTGAAGGTGAAAGAAGCGCATCGACCGCGCTCCACATTTTGAGAGTCGCCGGAATAACAAGACGCGACTACGTAAGGGGAGGGAGTGAAATACGCGATGACGTCACTTGACTGTCATTCTTGCGGTGATCGAGTGATGCATTTGTTTTGTGGTTTCGTTTTGGACTCATCATTCCTTGATTCTCTTATCAGCGATATTTCATTCATGCTTAAAAATTGTAATTCACGCTTGATTCATTGATATTTAATGTAAAACAAGTCGTTTAGTGCGTAGGTCCTATGTTGTTTAGGTACCTAACCTAACAATCTCGATTTCCTATTTCAAAGATGCCGCGAATATGGAACAAAAGCATTGTTCCATTTATTTGAATATTGGCGCATTTGAATTTTTTTAAAGTACCTACGTAAATACGTTTTAGTTGGAATATTTTAATTCTACGTTGCTAGGGTTGAAGCAGACACGTAAAGAGTTGACCAAAATCGATAAAAGTGGTAGAACATCGTCACCTGAGAGTAAGAAGGTTCCAACTGACAAAAGTAAAAAGCTGAGAAAAATGAAGTCAAAGTTTTGTTGGTTTCGGGGGTGTATCTTGGAATAAAGGGGTTTTATTCCAATTTCCAGAGATTCTTTTACCGAGAAACATGTAAATTTTGTCTGGCAACAGTTGGAATAATAAAGTTCTAAGTTTAAATGAATCCTTTTTCAGTGAATCGTGTGTTTTGAATGATCAGATGGAACTTGATTCTTTTCGTAACATCAAAATGACGATATTATTACATGTTTTTTTTAATTGTACGTATAGATAAGGTTAGTAAGAACCCTTTTCACGAAAAAAAGCCAAATGTGAAATTTTGTTAGTTGGAACCCTCTTACTCTCAGGTGACGACATGTAAACAGTGGTGCAACATGTAAAATTCAACATGTTAGTAGATAGCGTGACATGATAAATGCGTATAAAGGACAATGTAAATAAAACATTTTTTTTAAATAAAGGTAATTTATTAGAGCAAATATAATCACCAAATAATGGACTTTCACAAAACATCAAACAAGGGTACAAATTCAAAAAGAAAAAAAAAGAAATATTAATTACAAAACAAACCATATAGAAAAAAGGAGTTCTTTTTGGACTTACTAGAATTTTGTTAGTTAAATGCGTAGTAAAAAAAAAACGGGAAAATATAATATTTGTAACCTTTGTTATATTTGTGAATCTAAACTATTAAAAAACACAACAATAAAAGACTACAGTTCTAGTGTTATATATTGAATAGAAAAAATCTACTTAAATTTGTAGTTACAAATTAATTTCACAGTTGAGAGCCATATGTTCCATCTTGTGGTAAAATTGTTAAGACAAAGATTTATAAATTGGAAGCAGCAAGTTACGACTATCAACAGCGCTCAGTGGAGGATATGAGCATGGACCCGCCGCCTCATCGCCCCATACACTGTTCTTACTTCACCAAACACAATATTTGAGATCCTAATAGACTCATTTAGACCACAACATTTTAAAATCGGACACAATGCTAGATTAAAATAACGACATTGATAAAATTTTGAGTTTATTGACATTTTCCTTGCTATTAAAACTTTCTATCAATGTTACAGTACATTATTATTGTACTGTAAAAAACGTAAAATCAAGAATGGCGTTACAAATGTGCGTGCCCAAATTATTCTTTTGTCATTGCTTTTGAATAATACACACTATAATAAACTTCAACAATTGATTGATGGATCCGCGTAATGCACAAGTTCAATTTCAAAGCCGACGTAGATACTGAATATTGCAAGTTTAACTGTAAAGTACGCCAACAGACTGATTTGGATCTAAATGATCTCGTAAATAGAATATAGATACATATCTTATTTATCTACGAAGCAGAGAATTTTTAATTATTATTAATTAAATAATATTTTCAAATGGAAAAAAGCCGTTTCATTTAATGTAAACTTTGTCAATCTTTAATAGTGATAGGAATTAGTTTAATTTTGATGAAAACAAAAAAAAAAAAATACATATCAGTACTCCCCATTAACAGATTTTAAGAGATTGACATCTTGTGTCATATTGAGATACTTAAATTCAAATTACAATGGCTTCGTTACGCAAAGTGAGTTAGTTTTCTATTTGTAAATATAAACATATGAAGAAATGATAGCAATATACGGAGGAAGATGTATCCAGCAGACTCAACAAGGCAAGGGGAGCTTTCGCTATGCTTCGCCCTGTATGGCGTTACGGTATCATTTCGAGAAAGCTCAAGCTCCAAATATTCAGCAGTAGCCTTAAAAGCGTACTGCTGTACGGATATGAGACTTGGAAATCTACCGCGGACGTTATTGGTAAACTCCGGGTGTTTATAAATAGGTGCCTTCGCTCAATATTCAAAATCTATTGGCCCCAAACAGTGTCAAATGCCGTTCTCTGGAACATGGCAGGCGAAAAGCCAATTAGAGAACAAGTCGTTAGACGCAAATGGCAGTGGATCGGTCACACTCTGAGACGGAACCCAGCCTGCATCGCTCAGGGCGCACTAGACTGGTCCCCTATGCGGGGAGGAGAAAGCGAGGCAGACCCAGAGCCACCCGGAGAAGAGCCCTGCAGGATGAGGTTAAGGCAGCAGGCCTCACTTGGGATGATGTTAGGCATCAGGTATGCGATAGAGTCGGGTGGAGAAGGTTCCTTGAGGCCCTATGCACCACGGAGGTGACAGGACCAAAAGAAGAAGAAGAAGAGTAAGTGAAAATAAAATAATTTAATTAAAGAGGTCCACAACCTATTGTATTATATGTTCGGGGTACACCAAAAGTAAAAATTATATAATCAAATACATAATTAAAAATATTGATTCTGAAATAGAAGGTATATTTTTTACCAACGAGTGCGAGAGGAAACTGAAATGGCTGAAAATCACAGATACAATAATTTATTATACAAATTTATAAATAAATAAAATTAGTCGCCGATAAATCTAGAATTACATTTTTTTTAACAAAGTCATCACTCTAACTTAGAGTCAATTTATGGGCAGTGGTGGGTACTATATACAGACCAAGATTTTGTTAGGGCGGAACATTTCAACTAACCCTAACATTTCGGGAGCTCCGTCAAAAGTTCAGCAAAGCCTCGGCAGTCTATAGCTACTACAAAACATCAAATAATTCAAATTTGACAATTATCATATTAACTATTAACCGCAGTCACATAAAGTTGAAGGAACCCTCGGTATAATTACAATTATGGATGTACTAAAATTTACTATAGATGAATTAAAAGTTACAACATGTAATGATGAAGGAACTATGAACTTGATTTAAGATACAAAGTCCTTAAGTATTAAATTAATATTGCTTTGAAACTACATATAATTATATAAAATGTAAGGAGTTGCTATCGAGCTCCTTACAATTGAAAATTCACCATTGAGAAGATGCATCTAGATATGAATCTCAGGTCTTCAATATCACATATCTTATTCCACACTCTACAACAAGGTTCACAACACATTTCACCTGATTATGCTCAGCGAGGTGACAGAAACTTTCCTTCACAGCTGCTTACCCTCTTCTGGGATGATTGTATGACGGTACGCATGAATACGTGCTCGGGTGTCTGCAAGTATAGGACGTGAAGACTGTACCCAGGAGATTGACTTAACACCCTTCACTTAAAAATCGATTGCACAAAACATTATCCAATAAAATGGCCACATACATAAAATATACGTACAAGCGAAAAATAAATATATCTGATTAATCTGATAACAAAAATAAAAATAATGAAATACCAAATAAACGATTCATATACTGCAAATAAAATTTTGAAAAAAGAAATCAAGTACGAAAAGCATTTTAACCCGTTAACCGTGTTGACGAGATATTAAGTCATTCCAAGAAAGCAACAGCAGAGGTTATAACGAAATATTCCATCAAAACCATCATAATATTACCCTCTATTAGAGGTAACGATCTATGGCTTATATTTTTGCAAAACCAAATTACACACTTGGTTAACGGGTTAACAGTAAGACGTAGCCCAGATTTGCTCTTGCAGCAAATTGAAAAACATGGATTGAAGGATACAGGGCTGTGATACTGGAAGATCTTTTATTTCAGAAAACAATGTAAAAAAATGTTAAACTATGAATTGGTAACTTAAAAAGATTGTTAATGTAAACTAGACGATATAATTTTGCGAGCAATATACTCCTGGACTATAAAACTCAGTACATACAAAAGTGTTTGAACTTTGTAAATGAAAAAAATAACGCGTAACCTTAACAATAACCCGAAAACAAATGACGAAAGTACATACTTAGCTAGTATGATATAAATTATTTCAGACATGAATTTCTACACTAATATGGTAAATCAGATCGATTATTAAATTAATTTAATAAACGGATTACTAAAATTTGTGTGGGGCCATTTTGCCCAGATCTTTCACGGTCTCCCACGTGTCATCGGGACTGCTCAGCGGACTCGCTGCGTCCGCCTTGCCGTATCCCTTCCTCACCCGGTACTTTTCCTTATCTGCGTACTTCACAAACTGCGATATCTTCAAGCGTTTGGCGGGTTTGGGGGCCAGCTGGGCGGGCTGCTTCTGGTACGATGAGCCTTCCTTTGAACGTGGTTTGGACTTAGTTTTCGAAGAGTCTCGTTGGGATCTCATGTCCACTTTGAGCGCACGGGCTTCAAACACTCGCTGTTTGTTAATTCTGTTCGACTCCATTAGACTACGACTGCCTTTAGCACTCTCGGGTTCGTCGGGTAGTTTACACTTGGCCGAACGTGATCCGACTTTCGAAGCGCTCTTTCCATGTTTTGCCACAGTCGGTTTTTTTATTGATATAAGCGAGAGGTTCCTTTGTGTTTTGGAAACAAATGCGGGGTCCGAGTGTATCTTGGTTCGTGCCGAGAGGAATTTAGAGGAGTGGAGGCGGGCGGGGGCGGGGCCGGGCTCGCTCAAAAGGTTCTCCTTGCGCTCGCTGGGAGGGGGGCGGCGGGATGAAGGGCGAGGGGCGCGGGAGGTGGAGGCTCGCGGCACACTCAGCGGCAGCTCCAACGCCGAAGCCTGAATCAAAAGGACAAATAATTAATGGAGAATATTGTGCACCACCGCCACACTGACTGTTATAACAGGGGAGAGGCAAAAGAGCTTATTAACACTGTATTAAATACGATACTTACACAATGCAATGTATTTATATTAACATTTTGTAAAGACAAAACATAATTTATTAAAAATGACTTTTCCTTTTACAGAATAATTGTTTATCTTTCCTATGAAGCACTTTATTTGTGGTGTGGCATAATTTAAAATAATTTTAAACACTTTTATACATTTTTTTCACACCACTTTATTTTGTTGGACTTGGACTTCGATCTTCTGGCTTACAGAGGTTCAGCTCTATTGGCTATTCCTCTTATATATGTAGGAAAGATGAATGTGATTTGGTAGTTGTTTTATGATGGGGCTAAATGTATGGCCCGGAGTGTCCCTCCGAAAGAGGGCGAGGGGGGATTTAGGGTTTATGATAAAGTCTTACATTATTGTCAAGGAATGGAAGACCGGTTAGGGTTGGGATTGTATTTATAAAAAAGTCTGTTCACGAGGGGAAGATAAGAGGAGCAGTGCCTGGATGGAGTTGTGGTAGGAGATAGCATCCTGCGTGAGACTATTTTGTTTGGCGGAGTACGTAGTGGGCTATCGGGGCGGATTTTTAAAATTTTTTTTTATCCGCATTGATTGCGGGAGGGGTAAAGGATTGAATGATGGTGGATAACTTGGTGGTAAAGGGTCATTATTGATAAGGAAGATGGTAATAATTTAGGTCGTGGTCTGGAAATGAAAGAGATGAAGTTGGAATAGTGCAAGGAATAATAAATATTATTGAACCATATGGTTACAAAATAAACTAAAGAAATCAGTTGTGCAGGAGCAGCAATGGCAGGAGCGAAACTGGTTGGTTCGATAAAACAAAATAATGTGGTGTAAAAACAAATTATAACAGTGTTTTAAATTATTTTACTGTCTGTTTAAAATATTAACAGACTATTTAAATTAAAAAAGTTTGATTAGGCAAGGAATCCTTTACATGCGTGCAATTTTCAAAATTTGTTATCTTGTATCAAAAACTACTTCCAATATTCCCTCATACAGTATTATAAAAACAAAATCAAGTCTAAATAAATAGCATGTAATTGATTACTTTGTGTTTTAAGAACAGTGTTATGAATTAAAATATATAAATACATATTAATAATTTCATGAATTGCATATTTTATTATTTCTAAACTAAAGTTGTAGGTAACATGCTAAAGCTATAAGAGTTGTACAGATGAAAGAGCATAAGTAATGATTAATAATGAACAAGACACATTTCTGAGATTAGCTGGTCGCGCTATAAGATAATTTGAGATGGCATTTGGTACCAATTGATTAAAATAGCATTAATGCTATTCTCAGAAACATATAATGGTTGACTGGTGATATTAGAAGGCAGAACCGACAAGAAATGAAAATGCGGTGACTTAGAACAGCGGCGAGCATCTTACCGTGATATAAAATATTTAATAACACTAAACTTTAGAATTTCTCTTCTGGTTTGGGCAAGAAATTTTGATTTTCACTGAAATTAAGAGCAGAACAAAACAGAAAGATAAAATTTAAAAAAAGAAAAGGAAAAAAAAAAAAAACTGTGTCTGTGAATGTAGTGATGGCGCTCGACTGACGCAAGAGTGAAGATCGGTGTTGAGTGAATGAAAAATAAATTTGATGTGTGAGTAACCGCTTTGTAAGTGTGTGAATACATATAATATAAATATATACTAAACTAACGAACTAACCATCACGCAGAAACAATGGCCTGCCACACTTTTCTTTCCTGACATATTTCTCTCGCTTCCTCAACATTCATACATCGTGTCATGTACGCGCGTCAATTTCTCTGACTCCTCACGTGGCCGACATTCAACATTGGATTTATTTGATCATGCTTCATTTTCTTCTGTCTTTCCTCTACTTCTAGTTCCATTTACATAGTTAACATATGCTTTTTTTACCATTCTTTCCATGTGTCCAAGACATCTAAATGATCCTTTCATTATTTTGTTCATAATACACCATCATTCGCACTGCATTCACTTCTTATATTTTCATTCAACACTCTCATACAGAGTATTCGTACATTCGTCGAGATTTCATTTCTACTGCATTTATTCTACTTTCATCTTTCTTTTGCCAGTTCCATGCTTCGCTTCCATTAATAGGGGTCGGTACAAGAACACCATTGTGCACTGCCATTTTAGCTTTTTTGGATAGGTTTTTGTTTGCGCTTTGTTGACTGCCCCAACCCTTCTTTCAATATCCCTCTCCACTCGTCCATCTTTTGTAAACATACTACCCAAATACACAAACTCGTCTACTTGCTACAAATTTTCACTCTTCACGCTAATGTTGCAGACTCATGATTTCTTCTTTTTAAAAAATCATTACCTTGGACTTGTTCACATTCATCATCAGATCATTTCGCATGCACACCTCATACACACAATTCACCAGGACTTGTAGTTTATGCTCGTTGTCTGCAAGCAGGACAGCGTAAACCGCATACAAGAGACAGCTTACTGACACTCCGCTCATTTTGGCACCTACATCCAACCCTTTCAGCTCTTTCATACTATATACTATATACTACCAAGTTTAAAACATATATTTAGATCAATAATAAAACATAAATTATTTACATACAGCTGATTTAATGAGCAGAAAAGTGAAATTAAAAATCTAGGATTAACGAATGTCACATAAGTTTTGCTATCCACAAAGCAGCACCATGTATCATCGCCTTTATTAAAGGGATAACATTGCAGTGACGTGTTACTGGATTGTGGAAAACTATATCCTATGGATAAGCTGAATATACTTTTAGTAACTTTACACATTACATCGAGAGAGAAGAGACGAGACAGTTGTAAAGGCAAAACAATGTATTTAGCGATTAGTAGAAATAAAAATAAGAACGTTTATTACAAGAGATATGTTTTTCATATAATATCAGTATAAGAACAATCAATAATCTTTTCATCAAAAAACTTGAAACAATTGATAAATATGAACATCACTTAACGAATATAGAATGTTTCCGTATGAATCACTTAATTTGTGGTGTGACATTATTAAATATAATATAATACACTTTTAGTATGCTTTTAAACCACTTTAGTTTTTAACAGTCAGGGTTACAAAAGACACTAAATATAAAATCAGAGAACAACAAAATACATAAGAATATAAAATTGGGTGCGGGGGGGAGAAGGGTTGAGAAAATGTGCACGAGGTCAATTAGTATGGTAGAACGGTGAGTCATGAGCAATAGGGAAATACATTTTACATGCTATTATATTGTGTTGTTCTTTGATTTTATATTTAGTGTCTTTTGTAACCCTGATGAAGCTCCGGCGGGAGTGAAGGTGTATTAATATTATATTGAATATATAAAGAATTATATTTTGATTTCTGAAACTAGTTTAATTTTAAAAGCTTTAGTTCCCCAATTAAGAACCACCAGTTTCTCTGAACTCCTAAAGGTTGTGGAAGGGCCGTACCTGTGCGGGGCGTTGGTTGCGTTGCTGGTTGCGCAGCCAGTCACGGATGCCCGCAAGGTTGCGGTGCTCCGAGTTGGGCACGCGGCTGTTAGGGTGCTGGCCGGTCAAGTCGAGGATCGATGCGCCCAGAGACCGACCCACCTACACAAAATATGACAATACTTGTTAAAATAGCTGTTTTCTAAAATTTCATAATGCCATAACAAGGGGAAATAAATATTCCATAGTGATATTTTTGTGCAAAACTTCAGGACATTTACAGAGTACTTATCAACAAAATATGATTCTATAATGATGTTTGATTTACTGAAGATATGCTTTAAGTTTTTATAAATGCGATTGGTATTATCTAAAAAAGATTTATAAAAAGTGAGATTACAGTTTCATCGATAGTACGATCACATCTGTCAAATATTAAATGTCAGCCATGTAAGGAGTCATAGTAATCAATGTGCACGCATGAAACAATGTACAAATGTAGTAGCAGACCATTATTTGAATTTACCCCTCCGGGAGACCGCGTGATGGTTAGTTAGTTAGAGATAATAATATCACTATAACTTCTGTTGGAATTTCAATGTATGCCAGGTTGTTCCAGAGTAAGTTACGGCAAAGTAGAGCCTATTAACTGTAGAAGAGTGCAATGATAACAGTGCCGATTGTTTTCAGTTGAGGTTGTCAGATATATATTAGGTAATTGAATAAATTTTGTCCGTTTTTGAGTAAAAAATTCGTCTTTATGTATTTGAAAGAATCAAAGTCCTTGAGTAAATAATCCTTGACCCTTTGAAGCAATCCATTCATCGTGGTAATTTTTTAGGTCATCATAAGAAGTGAACCGGGTACCAGTAAGGGCTGATTGCATAAGCCGGAATACATAGTAGCCAGAAGGAGCCATGTCTGGTGAATATGGCGGGTGGGGAAGCACTTTCCAATTCAACCCTTCTAAGTATGCACGGACAGGTTAAGCGGCATGGACCTGCCGTTGTACTGCTGCAGTATCAATTTGTCGTGTCTATTGTCCAATTTTGGTTGTTTTTGCTGAATGGCACGGTTCAAACGGATTAGTTAGAGTCGGAAAAGATCGCCAATCATAGTTTCAGATGGTTTCAGCAGCTCATAGATACGTTTTTACAGCACCTTTCTTCAATAAAAAGTGGTGAAGTAATACTTCCCGCAAATGGGACTTTTTCGGCATAAATTCAGACTGTTTCAACGCTACCAAAACAATTGTTGTTTACATTTGAAATAAATATGTTATGTACTGTTTGACAGCTGACATACAGATCTATAAAAATATGGAATTTCCGGAGACAAAAAGAGTCAAATTGATTACGCTGCGCCATCTCATAGAAAACGACCAAGACTTATTCAAGTACTAAATATATCAATTGATAAAGCTGCTACATTACCTCTTCGAAGAGCTGAGGGGTGTACTTGGGCGGAGAGAGGGGGGAGGAAGGCGGGGAGGCTGGTGCGTCCCTCACGGGTGAAGGTAGACAGTTGACCAGGCGGCCTGTGTTGTAGTTGCACTCCAATGTGTAGGAGCGCGTCAGCCCTGTGGCCTTCAGCACCGCCACGCGGCCTGAGCCCTCGCGGGACATGCCATCTCGCCGGTCCCTGGAACATAATGTCATTCATTAATTTTTATGAAATCATTTTTAACCGCTTCTGTGCCAAGAGCGAGATTTCTCGCATTCTTGGCCGTACCCAGCAGGCCGGCCATAGAAAAAAAGCGAGATTTCTCGCTCTTCTTTGAGCCTCTGTATCATACATGTCCCGTTTTTTTTATTAATTTAAAATATGGAACACACAGAGACATCTATTGGGATGATTTTGTAGTACTTCACTAAACAGATGAAATTACAGTTTTCTGATAATATCGATTTTATAGAGATCTACCCACGCACTTCGTTTGACAGACAACAGAGTCACTAAAATAGGGTTGTCAATTTTCGCGCGTATATTGCCGATATCTGTCGCGCGTCAATAATTTTGTTATGATTTTTTAATTTTTGTTAGTTTTCGATACTTGTGCAGAACAATTATCAATTTTTTAACTTGTTTGTGTGTTTTCTGTGTTGTTTGTACATTTCTTTACTGTGATTTTCGTGTTTCAACTCTGCTTAATGTGTTTTCTGTGTTTTTGATTTACCTAAATTATTGTGACCGCCGACAATGGAGGGTGAACCAAATACATCTGGACATGAACAACTGGATGAAGATTTCATGGAAGATGCCGGCCGTACTGCGGATTCCGATGACAGTGATGTCGATTTTGAGATTAGTGATGACGAACAAGATTTTCCTGATATTTCTCTAATCGACGAATCCATGCCAGTTTTCGATTGGAAAACTGATGATTTTATTCCCAAAGTTAATACTTTCGATTGTGCAAGTTCAGGTTCCAATATTGAAAATGTTGGAACCAGGGAAGTAGACTTCTTCAAACTTTTCATGTCTAATACCCTAATGAGTTACATCTGTGATGAGACAAATAAGCAGTACCAATATGTCAAGAGCAACTGCAATGAGTTGTCTTGGAGGCTAAAACAATGGACTGACACAACAATTGAGGAACTATACATTTTTTTGGCTTTGTGTCACTTGATGGCCTGCAATTGGAGAAATAAAATTCAAGACCACTGGTCAACTGACATTCTACTTTACTCCCCCATATATTCAGATACCATGTCTCCAAATAGATTTCCCTTCGCATGCTCCACTTTAGTGACAACACTCAGCAAACAGGTGGGGACAAAATGTTCAAAATAAGGTACATAGTGGATAATTTGAATATTTGCATTGATGAAAGTTTGCTTCTATTCAAAGGCAGACTGTCATTTAGGCAATATATTCCATCAAAAGCAAGCCGTTTTGGGATTAAATTTTTTGTAATGTGTGACTGTGCTACGGGATATGTTCTGAACTTCATTATTTACACTGGAAAAACGACAGAATATGTACCACATCCACATGTAGGCATATCGGGGAGCTTAGTCATGAAACTCATGGAGCCATATTTGGATAGGGGACATACACTATACATTGATAACTGGTACACTAGTCCTCTTTTACTCCAAAGGCTCCATGATCGGAAAACGAATGCTTGTGGTACTGTAAGAAGAAATCGAAAAGGTATGCCAAAGTTCACTGAAAAACTGAAGAAGGGGGAAATGAAAACTTTTCATACCGACACCCTTTCGACCCAAATTTGGAAGGATAATTACCTATTCTAACCGAACAACATACACCTATTCTAACATACACCTATTCTAACCGAAACAGGCAAAACCACATACCGGAATGAACCAATAATCAAACCTGAAAGTGTTCAAGACTATAACAAGAACATGGGTGCAGTTGACCAATCTGATATGGTTTTGTCGAGTGTCCACTCATCGCGGAAGACAATGAGGTGGTATAAAAAAATATTCTTTCACCTAATGGACCTAGCATTACTGAATGCCCATTTACTTCACCGAGAAAAAACAGGAAAACGTGTGCCGCTAGCACAGTTTCAGATGGAGGTGATAAGGCAACTGATCCAACAACACAATCCTAATATACCCTCGAAATGTACCCATAGGAAAAGAAAGGCGGATCTGCCATCACGTCTAACCGAAAGGCACTTTATGGACAAACTACCTCCAACTGCAAAAAAAGCAGCACCTACGGCCAGATGTGTAGTATGCCTATCAAAAAAGAAAAGGAAAGAATCGAGGTATCAGTGCAAACAGTGCAAAGTGGCTCTCTGCATTGAACCGTGTTTCGAACAATACCATACATTAGAAGACTTTTAATTTTCTTTTCAACAAAAAAAATATATTAGTTTACAATAAAAAAAAAACAATCGATCTTAATACATACGAGTATGTGTCAAATGTGACAAGTTGTGACAACCCTGACATTTTCTGAAAAATTAAAATATGTTTATCTAAGTGAAGGGAAGCAAATACATCGCACATTGAATAATTTTGGTAAGTTATGTAAATATCCTTTCAAGGTATAATGTTTTTAATTTATAAAAATAAGATTTAAAAATGATTTATTTTGATTAAAAATTCATGGCCTGCTGGGCACAGCTTCACTTCTACTCGTACATACTGGCATTTAAAAGGTTAAGAAAATTTATTTTTATATCTATCAGAAAACTGAAATTATTTTCAGATTTTTTAGTAATTAATATACATTTGTAGACAAGTTATTAGGAGTAGATATAAGATTTTCAGATTTATTGCGTTTATAAACGTACATTTTTAATTTCATGTTTCCTACGGTTTGTCAGGACCAAATAAGTTCGGAGGACTTCCGAGATGAAGACAACGAGGACAAAAGCAGGCAAGACACTGAGAGATCGCGTGAGGAACACAAGAATTTGAGAGATATGTGAGGTTAAAGATATTATAAGATGGAGTAGACAGCGAAGGAGGGAATGGTACGGTCATGTCCAAAGAATGGACACCATAATCATATATATTGCACTACATAATTAGTCTCACGGAACTTGTCCTCGTGGAAGACCTGCTAAAAGATGGATGGACAGCTGGAAATCTACCTCACAAGAGGAGCAACCCCCTGTAGAACAGACCACATAGGTCTACAACAAGAAAAATGAAGAATATGTTTCCTCCATTTTCCTGAACAGTTGAAAAACAAAATTCATAAAAATATCATTTAAAAATAATAAAATTAAAATTTCGTTTACAATATATTATAGGTTTAATTCCATTCGGTTTTATGGCTTCGATCAGTTTCGGCAGCTGCCATGTGATATGTGAAATTCATATAAAGTTAAATCGAATGAAAACACTTTTAGCGTTAAGACAATTCATTCTGCAAGTCATTTTGTAAAAACTACTTCTGTGATGGGTCAAAGTATAACTGTTATACAGTAGAACGTCGTTTATCCGGATTAACTGGGACCGGAAGAGTTCTGGATACCGATTTTTCTGAATAATCAAACAGGTGCTAATTCTTCCAGCAAAATAAGGTGATTTTTTTTGGATTCGTTTTAATTAGTCATACGTAGATCACGGTACAGAACCCTTCATCATCTCGGCTTCTCTGGATAATTGATGTTCCGGTACACTGATGTTCTACTTTATTATGAAACCTGAAGAGGTTAAAAATTGCAAAAAAAAATCACTGACCTCAGATACATGTTCCTTTCTGTGAAGTTGCAGCTGGTGTAGTGGAAGTGGGCACTGTTGATGGACATGACCCGTGGCAGCAGCATGCACTCTATACTGCTGTCCACCTCCTCAAAGTGGTTCCCATACATGAACACGCCTTTCTTGGAGGCGTGCCCGTGCATGTCCATGTACAGGAATAGACCCGAGTCCCGCTCCACGGGGCGGGCTTTCTGGGCAGGCGTGTGCTTCACCACCTTGCGGGGCTCCTTCTTTATTTTAGCCTGAGATATAGAGAGTACCCTCATAAAACAAACCATAATTCCACTAAAAAATTGTGTGTACTTGTGTACGCACATAAAAAGTTACAGTTTTTCGGGAAAAATGACAAACAATATGGGAAAAATTGATTGATTATTTATCATTAATGGCTAACTTCATCATGTAACTTTAAAAACTGTGATTTGTATACTAATATTCAAATTATTGTACTAATATATCTAGAAGTAAAAAGATATATTAGGTACATTAAAATATTATATGTGTTGCAAATGTAGTCAGGCGCAGTTCAAAACCATTTTTTTGGACTGCAAATGAAGCTAGCCATACTATAAGGGTTAAAGTTGTCATTTTTATATATATTATTTATTACTTAATTAATTTTATTAAGCAGAAACATTTTATTTCAGTATTAACTATAAAATGAGGTTCGCAACCCATCACACCGCGTCTCTCGCGGGGGCGAAAAGAGAAGGATGGAGTGCCGCATCAGTTAAAGTGTGGCAGTCCATTCTTTTTGCCTACCCTTTTGTGGAGACGGCGTGATGGTAAGTTAGTTTTAAACTATAAAAAAAATGTATATTATTTTTTCTTGGGGGTCAGAATCTATAAATTATTATCAAATTTAACTGGGGCATGGTTTGAAACTTTGAATTTCTAAAAATATGTATGTAATCTTCTAATTAAAATTATTTTGAATTTCAATGTACAGTAAAATTCGTTAGCTAAAACTGTACTGCGATGAAAAATAAGATTTTTATAAAAAAACATAGACTAAAAAGTCACAAGCAACAGTTATTAATTTTTTTTTTCTATTTTTCTTTAGAAAATAAAATGTATGAAATACATGTGGAAGCATATCATTGGCCCAGCTGGATTATTTCTTTATGTAATTATGTACCTTGATGGTAGTACTAACCAGCGCATTCTTATTGACATCTCTGGTCTGTATGCGTATGGGGGGCAATAAGGGCGGGGGGGTGCGCAAGGGCGCATGGCAGTTCACGCACTGCGAGGGGCCCTTCTCCTCTTCATTGGCCGCGCTAGAGTCCTGGAGATAAAAAATTTAAAAAATTCAAAATGAAACAAAAAACATTTAAAAAATACAGAATAGGTCACATTCGGTCAGAAGGATAGTAATTCTACAACGGTAACAAAAAAGAATGGAAACAATTTTTTAGAACAATCGAAGGTGGGTTATTACGAAAGTGTTAAGTGGTTTAAACATAAAAAAAGAAAGAGTGAATTTTTTTTTTTATAGTAACATGTGTCATGTAGCACGGGTTGCATCTTTAAGGTAAAGTTTGAACTACACTATATTATTCAATCCCTTTATACAGTTATTGGCCATTATTTTTTGTTTTTGTTCCCAATAACACCAATTGGGAACAAAAACAAAAAACTTACTAACTCACCATCACGCCGTCTTCCCGGAGAGGTAGGCAGAAAGAATGGACTGCCACACTGTTCTGTCCCGACATACTTCTGTCGTTTCCTCTACATTCATTCATCTTGTCATGCACACACATTGATTTCTCCGACTCCTCATGTGACCGAAATTTAATATTTGATTGATTTGATCGTACCACTTTTTCCTCGGCCTTCCTCTATTTATAGCTCCGTTCACATCGTTTACATATACATACCTTCTTCACCATTCTGTTTTCACTCATTATTTCCATGTGTCCAAACCATCTTAATGACCGTTTCATTATTTTGTTCATAACACTTTCATTCGCACTGCATTCTTCATTTGACACTATCGTATACATATTTACCACATATATGAGAGGTCAACCTAAAAAAGAAATCTATTTCTATTGCATTTATTCTACTTTCAAACATCTTTTTGCCAGTTCCACGCTTCACTTCTATACATAAGGGTCAGCACAAGAACACCATTAAGCACTGCCATCTAAGCTTTTTTGGATAGGATTTTGTTTTCGATAACAACTTTAAGTGCACCATGTACTCTGAGCCTGCCCCAACCCTTCTTTCAATGTCCTTCTCCACTCTCCCATCCTTTGTAAACATACTTCCTAAATAAACAAATTCATCCACTTGCAGATGGGAACAAAACCAAAATTTTGACTTTTTTGATACTTGGCACCTGTAATGCTCAGCCCTCAATTCTTTATATTGTGTGATGAATATTTAAAATGGTTTACCTTGTATCTGGCAGGAAGCATATTGGATATCCCGGGCATTCTTGTCTCCAGTTCCTTGATGGTCCTCACGCAGGTCATGCACCAGGACTGGCTGAACTTCAGGGACTCGCTCACCGTCATATCTCCAGAGCTGGAACAAACACATATTGTACACTTCATTACAGGTATTCTGTTTCCATGTTATGGGCCAGCCATATAAAATTTATGACTAAACTCGCTTAACTTTATGCTCGTTTCTAGCCAATATCATCTATTCAAAACTAATTCAAATAATTTAAAATATGGGACACATAGACATTTATTGGATAATACCTAAAAAATACATCAATCAAAATATCATCCATTGTTTCTGGCAATAGATGAATCCGTCGTCGAAAAAATGCCTCGTCTTTTGAGACAATCCAGACACCGACCCAATTCTTGATATCTGCATAAGAATGGAAGTGCTGCTCTTCTAATTCATGTGTCATGGATCTGAACAAGTGGTAGTCGGATGGTGCCACGTCTGGTGAATAGGGCGGATGCGGTATAATCTCCCAACCGGTATAATCTCTCATAATATAAATAGGCAAAAACCCATGTCATCAAGAAAGAGTATGAGAATATTTTGAGTCAGAGAGGAATATTTCGATTCTCTCCGAAAGTAATTTGAAATGCACAAGATGCAATTTTGAACGTGTGTAAAAAAAAAAGATTTGGATTAGAAGTTAAAACTTATTACTGATTATGATTGTACAGTGAAGTTTATAAGAGGTTAAAAATCTTTATTTCCGTGAATATTTCATGGGTTACAACTAAAACTATAATAATACAGTTTGCAGATATTATAGAATTTTTGATAATATAATTAACTTATTATGAATTGTGTAAAGAAAGTTATATTTTATGATAGTTTTTAAGCTGTGACAATTAGTATATTTTGTGAAAGTTTTAGTTGTGTATACATTTAGAAGTCTTAATAATATTCTTTGATTATACATACAAAAAATATTACACAATGTTTAATCTTCGCTAAAAATTCATGGCCCTCCGGATCAACTGTATTCATACTTTCGGCACTAGGATTAACGGGCCTGCCTATACGAATGTACGTGATACGTCTGCGATATTATCGCCCAAACATAACAAGCCGTATCCCGTACGTCCAGGTACAAACAAGTATACCCGCAATCACAGAAACGTTAGTGATACGTCAAATTGTTCCTACTCGCCCTACGCATACGAATACGTTATACGGCGAGTTTAGTATTTCGAGGTCAGTCGAAGTTTATGGATATGTTCGTGATTTTCTGGTACATTGTAAATAAGTATTGTTATTGAGAAATTTTATAAAAAAAAACGATGATTTTTTACTTACTTTTTGAATAATAACCCAAAGGTAGGGCGGTTAAAGGAACATATTTTTTTAACATTCTACAAAACACAGGGTATAATCACCTAATAGTGGAGAGTTTTAGAGTGTCTCCTAGAGGGTGCGTCCCACACATGACAGAATCGTCATCATCGCTGGTTAGCTCGTCCCTCTTGGTCCTCACTAAGGGAGAGGCGGAGGGCCGGATTAGATGATCCACGGCGCATTCATCGTCTATGCTGGTAGGGTTGAACCCGTCCCGGGACTGTTGGTTCAGGTTTAAATCTTCAACCTAACCAAAATAAATCAAGCATAAAAATAGACTGCATGTGGTAAGAATAAAAATTAAAAAAAAATTAAATACATTTCTTTTAAACTAATCAAGTACGCAATGTCAAGATAACTGTATTTTTGTACATACACATAATATCTTCTTGCAATTTAATTATTATTTTAAACTATCTAACTTACGATCACATCATCTCTCGGAAAGAATGGACGACCTACACATCTTCCTCTTCCTGACATACTTCTCTCGATTTCTCAACATTCATACATTATGTCATGCACGCATGTCGATTTCTCTAACTCCTTACGTGGCAGATATATAATATTACTGTTTTAACAAATATTAATAAAATATAAAATAAATACCGCTATTTTCAGGTATTTAAGTTAGAAAATGTGTTAATGAATTACAAAAGTTTATGTTAAAACATTATTACAGACAAATTAAACATAAAAATTAGTGGCAAAAGAAAATGCAGTAGAAATGAGATCTCTTAGACGAATGTGTGGATACTCTGTGTATGATAGAGTGTCGAATGAAAATATAAGGAGTGAATGCGGTGCGGTGCGAATGATGGTGTTATGAGCAAAATAATGAAAGGTTTGGACACATGGAAAGAATGAATGAAAAAATAATGGTTAAAAAAGTATATATTAACGATGTAAATGGATCTAGAAATAGAGGAAGACTGAGGAAAACGTGGCACGATCAAATAAATCAAATATTGAATGTTGGCCACGTGAGGATTCAGAGAAATCGACGCGCGTGCATGACACGATGTATGAATGTTGAGGAAGCGAGAGAAATATGTCGGGAAAGAAAAGTGTGGCAGTCCATTCTTTCTGCCTACCCCTTCGGAGAGACGGCGTGATGGTTAGTTAGTTAGTTTAAAAATTAGTACAAAATAGCATACAAAAAAAATGTAGGTTGTGAAAAGTTGCGCAAGCTACAAAACTTGCAGGGGATGAGTGAAGTGAAAAATGAAGAATGCAGGTACCTGATCAGCCAGAGTGGGACTGGTGATGATGATGGAGGAAGACGTGTCATCCTCGCTGTCTACTTTGACCTTGGTGCGGGCATTGGAGGAGGCTGGTTTAGTCTGCAGCGGAGGCCGCCCGAGGGAGGAGTGGTTGGACCACCGAAGTCCGGGCTCCTTGATGCTCTGGTTGCCTTTCTTGCGCTTGCTACTGGCCTGGTAGAACTTCAGATTCTCCTGAAAAATCATAATTATCAAACACAATTTTTAATGCTTCAACTCCAGCGCTACTGGCCTGGTAGAACTTCAGATTTTCCTGAAAAATCAAAATTATCAAACACAATTTCTAATGCTTCAACTCCAGCACGGAGTCGGAATTAAATTTATGTAATTTTATTCATTGTTAGTTCAAGCAGAATCTTTAACAGGTGTCTGAGTATTTAGGTAGCATTTTCACAGCGATTGGTTGAACAGACAGTGACGTCGAAAGAAGGGTTGGTGCGGGTAACAAAGTGAATGGAGCCGTAAATACCGTTATTGGAAACAAGAAATTATCAATGAAAGCAAAAATGACCATTCACAATGGAGTTCTAGTTCCAACCCTTATGTATGGAAGCGAAGCATAAAACTGGCAGAAGATGGATGAGAGCAGAATAAATGCGGACGTATGTGAGGTAAAATGATGTACGACAGAGTTTCAAATGCTGATATTAGAAAGGAATGTGGAGCGGAAGAAAGTATTATGAAAGGATTACTTTGTTGGTTTGGTCACATGGAACGTATGGAAGAAGAAAGAATGGACGTTAGTGATGTGAATGGAGTACGGTATCGAGGAAGACAATGGACAACTTATACAGAGCTGTTTTAACAAATAAATTGCTTCAAGAGCGCTGTACATAAGAGGCTAGATTACAATTCATCTTGCAGCTACCAATCACATGGACGATTGGAATTCTAGACCCTTGTTCAAAATTTAGATAGATTTTTTTTACAAATGAACGAAATATAGTAATATGTTACAGAAACATGTTTTAACTAAAATTAGCATGGATTTTACGAGATAATTTACTTTACTATGTAGGAGGCTAGATCACACCTAGTCTTGCAGCTATCAAGTGCATAGATTATAGGAATTCTAGACTCTTAATTTATCTATGGTCAAATGCATTATGAGATTTTATGCGCAATTGCAATGAAAATACTCTATTATTTTATTGCGCTTGTCCACGTCTTCATCTACTAGGTCTAGATTCCACCGTCAGGATTCTTTTTCGGTTGTTTTTAAAATATTTTTTTAAATTCTACTGCAAGTTTCTTTCTTTTCGAAAACGAGATATTTCAGCCTCCCGAAGCTGTTTTTCAGGGACACCGGGACACGCTGCCTGAAAACGGGACTGTCCCAGTGAAAACGGGTCGTTTGGTCACGTTAATCATGTCAGATATATCGCACCGTGAGTGTAAAACCGAATTAAGTGCAAATATACATTTTGGAGATATGGGAGTTTAAAAGTTTCATATTGCTTGGAAAAACTATTTTTTTTAAAAATAAACCAATGATTTTCGGTTTATAGGTATATTACTATAAACCGAAAATCATTGGTTTATTAAAAAAAACAGTTTTTCCAAACAATATGAAACCTTTAAACTCCCATATCTCCAAAATGCATATTTGCACTTAATTCGGTTTTACACTCACGGTGCGATATGATTGTTCAAGTCATTGATTTTTTTTTAATATTAAGTGAATCTATTTAAATAAATATAATTATACTTGGTATTACAACACTTTAAATCACTTAACACAGACAGTTTTCAGTTTTAACATAACCTTTATCGATGTGCACACTTTTAAGTAAACTTTTTAAATTGAATCTATTTACCTGATCAGGGTTGTCATAATCTTTATCCAGAAGATAGTCGGAAGAGTTGCAGTCTGACTCACAGCCGGGTGGCATCACAAGGTTCTCTGAACTGTCGTAGTTATCCTCCTTCTCAAATCCATAATGGTAGTACCTGAACGTGACACATTTAGGTTAATGAGAACAGATGTACAGATAAATAAACCAGCTCTATCGGCATATACAGTACACTCCCGATTTTCTGGGGTCAGGTTGACGGGAAGCGGATTTTCCGGGACACTCGAGTCATTGAAAAAACATTTTATACAACCAACAATTTTTCACAATAATAGTTATAATGCAAACATAAACTATAATCTGTCACAATGACACTAGGCGTTTAGTTCACAATTGCGCCACCGCCAACATACATTTGTGTTTGCAATAAAGCACCCGCAACGTAGTTCATACTCATAAAACATTGTCGTTAATTTTATTTTACTGTGAACCGTCTATAATAATGGATAAACGCAAACGAGTCGTACTTTCAATAGAACAAAAACTAAAAATAATTTAACTAACTAACTAACTAACCATCACGCCGTCTCCCCGAAAGGGTAGGCAGAAAGAATGGAGTGTCACACTTTTACTGATGTGGCACTCCATCCTTCTCTTTTCGCTCCGCAGGAGACGCGGTGTGATGGGTTGCGAACCTCATCGCCACAATAATTTAAATGTTTGAAATTGGTATTACCGTTAAATATTTATTGAATCAATATAGTGATCAAACTATACAGGACATCATTGATAAAAAGAGAAAATCAATAGATTTTGCGGGAACATCGGATAGCGCCAAAGGAATTTTTTTTTCCCCCATCCATCCCGGAAAATCGAGAGTGTACTGTATTATAATAATTACATAAATTACCTATTATAAAAGTCTGGATGAACAGACATAAGAATCTTTCATAATATTTGACATATAATATGAATATATTGATTGCTGAGTAAGCACTAGGGGTGTACTACTGAGATTGTGTTAAGTGCTCTATATGCGTCTACCAGGTACGTGGGTTTTGTGAATACTCAGCAAATATACAAAAAGAGATTGTAATTACTTATTAGGAAATAAATAAGACATAATTTGAGCATCTTACTAGCTTACTTGAAAAATTTTCACAATGAACGTGTTAATGTGTTGAAATTAAAGTTTATAGATTCAAAATCTTTGGCATGATGTAACAATTAACTTTATTAATAATGATTCGAGATATTAATATGAAAGAAAATGAAGAATGGACTGCCACATTTTAGCCGATGCAGCACTCCATCCTTCTCTTTTCTCCTCACGGGAGACGCGGTGTGATGGGTTGTGAACCTCATTGCCACCAATAGGCATCTCCCGAAGTTCTGGTTGTATTCTAGAAGTTTTATTATTGTTTATGGGAATGCCATGTTTCACCCTTCTAAGGCATTATCAAATGTCAAGATATAATAGATATGTAAGACTTTGAAACGTCAATGAAATATGTAACTAGAAATATATAAATCCATGTTCAGTAAAATTATATTTAAAAAACAAAAGAAAAATAATCATCTGTGAGAATAATAATGTACATGGTTATAAAGACATACCTATGTATACGCTTTAAAACTGACCTGATAAGTGACCTGGCAGCATAGATCGTCGGATGCAGTTCCAAAGATGGCGCCAGATACACTCGGTTGAGGTTAACTCCGCGAGTATCAGTCCTGTACTGCCCCCTCGCCACCCCATCTGGGTTCAGTATGGGCAGCAGCTTGAAGACATACAGCCGGCGGAGTACGAGGGCGAGAGGATCGTGCCGGGAAAGTAAGAGGTTCAGGAAACCATTCAATACAAAGCTGGATGGAGTTTCTCCAGGGTGGACACGTGCTGAGAGAATAATCACCTAAAATGGAAAAAAATAATGAAATTCGTGATTTGCCATGAAGTCTTGTGGCTTCTAAGAGATTTTTCATTCACTGTAGTGCTGACAATTCAGCACTACAGTGAATGAAATTAGTTAGTTTAATAATCACTGGGTACCAATGTACCCAGTGATTATTAACTAACTAACTAACCATCACGCCGTCTCTCCGAAGGGGTAGGCAGAAAGAATGGACTGCCACACTTTAACCGATGCGGCACTCCATCCTTCTCTTTTTGCCATAATCAAGTGATTTAACTGAAATCTCTTGATGGAAGTTCATTTTAAATAATAATTAAATAAAACAATGATTTTTATAACCACTTCCACGTTTGTCTTTATTTCGACAGCGACCGGTTTCACCATGCTCGCTGGCATTGACAGACTGGGGACACTGCCATTTACTCTCTTCCTTATATACACATAGATCAGGGGTGGCAAACATGAATCTATACAAGAATAATATTAAAATACTTATGTAAAATTTATACAATAATATGATTATTGTATAGATTCATCTTTGCCACCCCTGAAGAGTGAATGGCAGTGTCACCAGTCTGTCGATGCCAGCGAGCCTGGCGAAACCAGTCGCTGTCGAAATAAAGACAAATGTGGAAGAACATCGTTTTATTTAATTATTATGTGGTGATATATTTAAAATAATACAACTTACTTTTTTATTGAGGAATTTGAACGGTCTCTGCGTTGTCTGATCAGGGAAAAGATTCTTTAACCTCTCCTCCCTTGTGTTGGTGATGCCGTGACGCGACGTGACAGTGATCAGATCCAGCCTTCTCTTTTCCAGGGAGTGACACACGCATTCCCTCCAGTAGTATATGTCATCCTCTAAGGTGGCCGAGGCGGCCGACATCCTCGCATCAATGGCTGTCAGAGACGTCTGGAGTTCAGCATACGTGTAAGGGTACGTGAATGCAAAGTACGTAGTTGCTGCTTTGTTTTCTGGCGTGCGGTATTTGAAGCTCAGAGTGAAAATGTTCTCCAGTGACTGAAAACAAATATGTAGTTGTGTTAGTTACACCATTTATAACTCAAGAACGGCTGGACCGATTTGGATGATTTTTGATTTGTTGGATTTGTCTCCATACCTAATAGCAGAATAACTATTAAAACATAAAAAAAAACATGAAAAAATGTATGAAATAACTTAATTTTCTCATCCATTTTGTATGGAGTGGCATTTTTGAAAATTGCTAATCTATATATATATATATATATATATATATATATATATATATATATATATATATATATATATATATATATATATATATATATATATATATATTACACATATATATAAAACAAAGTTGTGTTAGTTACACCATTTATAACTCAACAACGGCTAGACCAATTTTGTTGGATTTGTCTCCGTCCCGAATAGCAAAATAACTATTAAAACATCGTAAAAAATCGAGTGCATCCCATCCAGCAAATATAATAGTTTAACAGAAAGAAGTGCAACAATGCTACGCGAATCATTTCGATTCGCTTCAATAAAGCAAATCCCTTGCTGCCAAGTGAATTATATTTATATCAATGTAATTCAAATACTATTAATTTTGATTTCTGCACATTTATTGAACTTAATTCATTTTGAGTATTCGTTTTATCTTAATAAATAACTGAATATAAATCAATTAATAAGTAAACACAACATTTATTGATTCTGAGGCAGTACAAAGTTCGCCGGGTCAGCTAGTATATCTATAACTAGCTGACCCGACGAACTTCGTACCGCCTCAGAATCAATAAATGTTGTGTTAACTTATTAGCTAAATTTAATTCACCTTTTTATTGAATTACAATTAATACTTAAAATGAATTAAGTTCATGAAATGTGCAAATGTCAAAATTAAAAATATTAATTACAATGGAATATAATTCACGTGGAAGCCTGCATTAATACTTAAAATGAATTATAAATTGTTAATTAAAAACTTTGTTTTATGTATCACAATTGTGTTTTTTATTTTTTCGCGACAATATATTCAATCAAAGTGGAATCTACCAGATTAATTGTGAGGATTGTGATGCCGTGTATATTGGAAAGACGGGTCGATCATTTTGAAGAGGTTATATGAACACAACATTTAATACAAAAACAGAATCATTTTGTGAATTTTGACCATCATTTCAATTCCAAAAACACATTTTTTTTGCATATAGCAAACAATTTTTAAAAAATTTGATAAATTGGAAAATTTTGAAATTTTTAAAGCAAAGGCACGTGAATTGAATGTTATAAATAACCAAATTCCAGCTTATTCCCCCTTAGTATATATGTAGTACATTAAAAACTTTTCCTTTATACAATCTACCAAAAAAATATTAATACTACCTTCCATTTTTGTCCCTTTCTTACTAATGTAATCTGCTTCCTTATAATGTTTATCGTCTTTAATATATTAGGATTCATCGTTTTTGACTCTATATTATGTATGATTGTTCCTTCTAATTACTGTTTGAATTATTATTATGATTATTATCATTCTTATTATTTTATTATTATAAATAAATTAATTTAATACAACAACAACAACAAACCATCACGCCGTTTCTCCGCAGGGGTAGGCAGAGAGAATGGACCGCCACACTACTCTATCCTGGCACACCTCTCTAGCTTCCTCCACATTCATACATCGAGTCATACACGCACGTCGATTCTTCCGGCTTCTGACATGACCAACCTTTAATAATTGATTAATTTGGACATGCCATGTTTTTCTCGGTCTACCTCGACTCCTTACTCCATTTACATCGTTAACGTATACTTTTTTAACCATTATTT
The DNA here is from genome assembly GCA_022606425.2 of Lepidostoma basale. Taxonomy (NCBI): domain Eukaryota; kingdom Metazoa; phylum Arthropoda; class Insecta; order Trichoptera; family Lepidostomatidae; genus Lepidostoma; species Lepidostoma basale. The sequence continues at coordinate 140,513 of JAHDVF020000730.1, read as the reverse complement.
CTTCACCCATGCGCTCCATATGTCCGAACCAACGCAACGAACCATTCATAATTTTGTTCATAATACCTTCTTTCGCTCTACATTCCTTCCTAATATCAGCATTTGAGATTCTGTCATACATCGTTCTACCACACATACGTCTTAGGGACCTCATCTCTACCGCATTTATTCTGCTCTCATCTTTGTTCTGTCAGTTCCATGCTTCGCTTCCATACATAGGAGTTGGGACCAGAACTCCATTGTGAACGGCCATTTTCGCTTTCATTGATAAATTCTTGTTTCCAATAACTACTTTTAAAGCTCCATTCACTTTGTTACCCGCACCAACCCTTTTTTCAACATCACTGTCCGTTCGGCCATCCGCTGTGAACATGCTACCTAAATACACAAATTCCCTCACCTGTTCCAAGTTCTCTTCATTTACACTTATATTACAAACTGTCATTTGCTCTTCCCTTTCAAAAACTAACACCTTTGACTTTCCGACATTCATCAAAACACGTTAAAACAATTAAATAGCAGACAACATAATTTTGAATAAGTGTGATCCATCAATGAACTCCGTTTTCATCATTAGCATCATCATATTCATCATCTGAAGAGTTTGATGATTCAGTGTCCCTATCAATTGAAAAAAGAAATTCCTCGTCTTCATCTAGCCAAATATTTCGTTTATTAAGTACTCGCGGCTGAATTTCCTATGGTAACAATTCTCTGGACCGAATGTACACAGATACACCTATAAAATCAATACAAAATATACAATACGTATTTTTATTATTATTCACTAATCATAAATCGGTTATTTAATCTCCACGGAACACTCATCTGTCATCTTTTTCGAATGGTATTAATGGCGCAAATATTCTCTGCTCTCCTTCACAAAAGGGGTTTAACTTTTAGAATAGTCTCTCTTATACTGATTTTTATAACTTTGGGCATTGTTAATCTAAAATTAATAAAGAAAACCAAAAATCCCGGCGACGATTAAAAAATAACCTCAACTCAAATCTTTCACATTGAGTATTGACATCTGGCATCAACAATACACCACCTACGGGCGATACCAAAACTAAAATACACGCCATTTTGATTTTATACGTCGTTTATTAAGTCAAATTTAGTCAAACGTACGACAAATATAATTAATTTTAAATCATTTAAGTGATTTTTTCAAATGTTTTAATAATTATTCTGTTATCCGGAACGGAGACAAATCCAGCAAATATAAGATCTTCAAAATTGGTCCAGCCGTTCTCGAGTTATAAATGGTGTAACTAACACGATTTTTGACTTTGTTTTATATATATAGATTTCATCATATTTAAACATCTTACAAGCGGGTGCTTATGCAATTCCACTGGACTCTTTACGCAATGGGTATGTTCCATGCAATACTGTAGAAAAAAATATACTAAAATAAAAGAATGGTGGATAAGTTTCTTTGTATAAAATCAAATGCAGGATATGAAAAAAAAAATCATAATTCTTTATTATAAAAATCGTAGCAAAAATTATTTACTATCAGATAACGGACAAACTCATTGCGATTCCCACCCTGCTTTCTGCACACCTTTCCGCGCATAGTATGTACTGAGTAGTAAGTACAGTAGAACTCCATTTATCCGAACTCCGACTATCCAAATCTCTGATTATCCGAATGACTTTCAGAATTTCAGAAGAAAAAAATTAAGACTGAAAAGTACAGCGATTTGTAAAAAAATGACAGTCAAACAGCTTACTTTGACCAAGATGATCAGAAAGCAAAGGCTTTCATTTACATCTGTACTAATGTACAGCACTTGTAACTACGCTTAACATGTCAAAGTGTTGCCATTTCATTAAGTTCATTAAAAGCTCTTTTTCTTTAAAAATAGTTTTTTCTCCCATTTTCATCATACATACAGTAGAACAAATATTTGTGAGTGTATACTTATACCTGTATACGAAATCCTGGATTTACACCAAAGGGTGGTTAATTCAAATTTTTAGTCGTATCTCAATAGAGACGAAGACGCAAATTGGAAACTGAACATGGATGATCAAGGTGTTTACAGGACTTATGACCTGTCATTGGTTGGGTTAAGCGCACGCTTTATGTAATTACAACATTCCCCATTCCACCTTTGGTATTATGATCATGCATGACAAATTTTTGGAAGATGTATATATACTTCAAAATCCATATCTATCTTCACGTGTCAGTTTCAGTTAGTGGGTCGGTTGTATAGGTTAATCTTGAAAAATTCACAAGTGCAACCAAATCTACATAGATGGCTGACTGAAACTGACACGTGAAGATAGATATGGATTTTGAAGTATATATACATCTTCCAAAAATTTGTCATGCATGATCACAATAACAAAGGTGGAATGGGGAATGTTGTAATTACATAAAGCGTGCGCTTAACCCAACCAATGACAGGTCATAAGTCCTGTAAACACCTTGATCATCCATGTTCAGTTTCCAGTTTGCGTCTTCGTCTCTATTGAGATACAACTAAAAATACATACAGTAGTTAATTAAAATATACCCTTTTTTCATAAAAAAAAAACATATCACGGCAGATTCTTAATTTATCATTCGTCCACTTACACGAGAGACAATAATAAAATAGTAATAAAATTACATCATACTACGTTTTTAGATAATAATAAAAAAATGTACATATGGGTGGGTCAGAATATTAATGGATCAAGTCCAAATTTTGTAAATTTGGAGTTTAATGTTTCTACAGGTAGATAAAACAGATTTCTCTGTTGTGTGTTAATAACTAGTAGCTTTTCAATTTTCTCTAATGACAACACTACTTACTATTGATTAGAGATCAAAATTTGAAACCTTTCAGAATATTAGTGAATCATGGCCAATTTTACAGCTCGTTCATCATCAGAGGAATATTATGTTGACTGTTGATTGCTAAAAATGAGTTCAGGTGAAGACTTTAGTTCGTCCAGTGCATGAGACTTAACAAATTAGTGTTGGGCGTTTATACAGGTGTTTGAAGAAAACAAGTCTAAATTCAGTGACAAATGAAACCCGGGAAGTCAGAACCAAGTGACCATGACCAAAGTGAGGAAGGTTTTGAAAATGATGAAGTTATTTACGATTAATGTTGTATTTCAATGTTGCTCTATTTTGATTTTTTTTAAATGTATTTCATTTGCGTAAGGAAAAATTTCAGAATAATAGTGAATCATGTCCATTTTATTTTCTTTTATTTGTACTTTTGATATTAATGTATCTTTTTTTTGTCTATCTATTTAAATTGATTCATGTACTATCAAAATAAATGAAGTGTTTGCAGTGAAAACATCCCCGGATTTTACAAAAGTCTTTCAACTTTAGGTCTAATTATCTAAGAATCAGGATCGATGGACTTGATCCATTAATATTCTGAGCCACCCATATATAAATAATTGATCTTACAAAATATGTCGGTCTATCTTTGATCCTCTCCCAGACATTTCTTCCCGGTATGGTCTTTGTGACGGGTGCCATTCCCTGGCTGTACATTTTCCCCTGGCGGTTGAGGTTGACAACATTGATCTTGACGAGGCTGGCAGGTGGCGCTCCCTGCACGCCGAAGTAGAACCACGTCCGATTGCCATTCTCAAACTCTGTCCCCGCACAGTCCGGCCTAGTCCACACGTTGAACTCATAGTCAGGAGTCTCAATCAGATTAGTTATCGTGTTTGTGCAGGGAACTGTAAAAAATATTTAATTCATTCATAAAAATAATTAATAAGAATGACTATGTCTGTTTTCTAGAAGTTTTATTATGTTTAGTGGGAACATATTCACCTTGCTAAGGCATTATCAAATGTGATTTATAAAAACATCGTATTATAAATCAGTGATGCCTTATCAAGCTGAAACATTCATTCTCATAAATCATAATAAAACTTTTAGAAAACAGATGTTTTAATTCATATTAATGATTGAGTATGGAGTTTTACATCATTCTGCAAGAAACTGTATATTTTTTCTCCGGTGATGAAGATATATGTACAACATTCGAAACAAGTAGAGATAAAAAAAACCTGATAAAAGTTGAAAAAACGGAATTAATTAATAAAAATATCATAATTTTGATGTTCTGGTGTTTAAACAAGAAGTTAATAATTATTTATCAACTAGTATTCATCTTAATAAATATAATATCAATAGACACGCACTTCTACGAAAACCGATGAAAAAAAAAAATATAAAAACAAAAGAGTGTTTTGAATTTAGAATGAAAATTGCAAACAAAAAAAAAACATGTACTTGCCTACTTGCATGACATCTGATCATATAAATAATATATTATTTTGTGTATTTTATACACATGAAACATATAATAAAAAATAACGAGTTGAGAAATGATTTGCCATTATTATATTTTACGAAAGGCAGGTTAGGTCATATATGGTTGATATAAATTTGAAACAAATATGTTTACGAAAAGTTAGAATCTAAATTTTCTAAATAAATACAATAAAAGATAAACATTGGAGCTACACCTAAAATTACACAATAGGTTAACGTGAAATCTCACAATTCTGTTTCAGGGTTATGAGGAGATTACTTGGTTTGACAGACTTTGTGTATCATATTTAGAAAGAATCTTAACATTATTCGTTGTGTATGAAATGTAAGGCTAGCACATGTAATGATTTGGTAAACTGGATTATAAATTTGAAGTCTGTCTCACCGATATCCCCTTTGGGTATTTGTTCCACATGTCCCAGATTCCCCGAGTCAAAATTATGGACGAATATAAAGCCTCCACATTCAATGGCGTTGTCCATCGCCAGTTGAAGTAAATTCGGAACGGATTCTGTTACTACACCATCTGAAAGATAAGACACCAGCGATATTTTGACAAAATTCCAGCATATTCACTTAGACAATCGGATCAATAAGATTTTTTGGTTATAATTTGGCGACATAATATTTATTTGAACAAAATCCTTTGTATTTTCAGTCAGAAACCAAGAATTTGACATTTGCTTATAATTTTTCATGTTTTGTAATTAGAATTTGACGTTTTCATATGTTTTTAAGCCTAAACAATTACGTAATTTTTTTTGTATGTCAACATTGATTGACAAACAGCTGATTGGCATTATTGCCAATTGCACACATTGTTGAGAAAAAACGTGTCAAAAAGATTAATTATTATAAAATACCTTTATTGGCTTTATTGGTTTGAGTAAAGTTATAAAGAAACTGCTATTTAAATATAAGTTGTCTGTATTTTCGCGACACCAGTCAGCAGCTCCGCCGTACGCCATTACATACAAAATGGTTGCGAAACAAAGAAATAGAACATTGTAATTTTTCAAATGTCATCATATCAATTGTACACTAAAGCGAATATCTTAAATATGCTTTATATTTACCCTGAAAACATTAAACATTGTCATTTTGAGCAAAGTCCTTCATTTTATATGACGATTTGACATTTACAGTTCCTGAGAAATTTAATGATTTTGTTTTCCTCCCAACCTGGAGAAAACGAACGGCTGTTGCGTTAAGTTGTATCTGGTCGAGTACTAAATGTAAGTTATGGGTAAGTACTGATTAAAAATATATATATTTTTTAACTTGATAAACACATAATTACAACCCTACACGGATGAACTATTAAATAAATAATTGAATTAAGAACTAATAAATGTAAATACGCAAGTGACATAGCTTATGGTCTTTTGCTTGGGTATATAATAAAATAATTAGTCATTAAAGAATTGAAAAGGAACTACAAAAAATATAATGTTTTAGAAATACATTTTTTTTTTACATTTTGAAAAAGGATCAATGAAATATGACTGACACTTATTTGATATAACAAAATAAGATATATCGTAAGAAGTTAAACAAAAAACATTGTAGAATATCTGTTATTGTACGAATTAACAACTAACTAACTATTGTATAAAGTCGTTTACCCAGAGGTGTAGGCAGAGAGAATGAACCGCTACACTTCTCTATCTTGATATACCTCCCGAGATTTTTCTATATTCATACATGGTATAACGCACACTCGTCGATTTTTTCCGACTTGGATGTACGGTATGGGGTTATACAAAACAAAACAATAATAAAACCAAACAAAGAAACTAAAATGAGATGCTATGAATGATCGCCAATGTATTCCAGTAGGTACGTGGTTAATGAGGATATGTACTAAAAAAAAAAATATTAGCGAAGTATTCCAGGAGTATGGTGTCAAGTATGAAAAAAGCCAGTATTCCCACGCACGTGTCACTTAGTTTTTAAAACTATATACAATATGAACAAAAAACTTAAATTATCATAGGATATTATTGCATTAAACATATCCAATAAAGGACGTTAAAAATCTTATTCTTATACTTCTTAGTGTAGGTCTTGTGACCTATTTCTTAAGAGGGATTGGCTTCCTGCGAAGTCGATTCCCTGCTGTTGATCCATCTTTTTAGTGATCTGCCCAAGGGTCGTCTACTTTGGGGTTGACTGCGCAACACAATGAGAGGGAGCCTAGATGGATCCTTCACGACTCACGACCTTCGTGGCCGAGTGGTAAGTACTTTGACTGCCACCCCGAAGGTTCCGGGTTCGATTCCCTACAATGGCAGTGTGATTGTCACACTGTCTTTAGTCTGGTGCAGAATTCACGTGACAATAAAATGGCGATATCATATACCCTTTACATCGATTTGACTCGCGCTGTAACTATGTAAAGAGCGATTCAACAAAAAAAATTCTTCTCACATATGTATATCAAAATCTTTTCCTTTACCCCCCCCCCCCCCGCCACCTAATGACAACAACCGTGTCTCAGTTTTATGGAACCATTTTTTAATATAATGCATATTCTTTATCTCAAGTAATTTATTATATTTAATATGATTTAGAAATTACTGTAACGTGTCTTACAATTAATTTTATTAAAGCAAGTTGCTTTTAATGTTAATCTCATAATAATTATCGTTCTGTAAAAATTCATTAGCATTTCGTAAACTTCTTACATTAAAAGAAAAGTAAAAATGTGTTTCGTTTAAGCACGGAAAAACTAAAACCATTTACAATCCTAAACAAAAGAACCCTCGATAATAAAATCATTGAATTAGCTACGGCCTACATAATAATAAATAGTTATCCATAAAGTTTTGGCCGCTCTACCATTGTGGAATTTTAAGTAGATACTTTTTTCAAGTAGAATTTTATGGAATTGTTTTAAAATGGTTATTTTCTATGCGGAAGGTTCGAAAAGTTAGTGCGTCCCTTTACCCCCCGTCAGTACATCACAAAGGGGAAATTAAATTAACTCCAATGCGCGCTATTGCAGTGATGTACACCCAAAAATGTTTTACAATCGGTTTGCAATATTATTCTACGCGATGTAGATATATTTTAGTACAATCTTCTTCTCCGGTCTCAATCTAATGATTGGTCTGCAGCATGGCGACGCATCTCCTCTTCCACTCCGCTCGGTCCTCGGCAACTCTCTTCAACTCCGCATAAGTGGTGCAGCCCATATCTCGGCAAATCTGGTCTAGGTACTCTTGGCGAGGTCGTCCTCTGCCAATCGATCCCTCGATCATTCCCTCCAACGCATTATGCAGGAAACATTCGTGTCGCAACACATGACCAATCCAGTACAATAGTAATTAATGAATTGTAGAAGGTTTGATGGGGCATTTGGCATAAGCTATTTGGTAGATTTATATTATTATGACGAATGAATGAGAGAACGGTGGTTAAAATGTTGTATAGATGCAATGTTAGTGGAAAGAGAGCCGTGGAAGACCAAGAAAAGCATATTCAAATTGCCATGTCAGGTAGGTACATCCGACGTCGGCTATTACTCTGGTGTAGGCCTCTCCGTCCTGTACCAGCCGGAACAACTCCCCCACCCTCCGAATTCCGGTTCATTCTTTGATATCTTCCAGCCAGGATATCTGGAGTTTTCCCACACCGCGCCTACTCTCAATCTCCCCTTTCATGATGAGGTGTAGCTGTCCCAAATATGCCACGAAGAAAAGCATGGCATGACCATTTGGTAAAACATGTGATAAAATACTAAAAGGCGATCATATTCAAAATCGGGAAAATCGACGAGCGTTCATGTTACGACGTATGAATGTAGAGGAACTCGAGGGTATGTCAGGACAGGGCAGTACGGCGGTTCATCCTTTTTGCCTACCCCTCTGGGCAAATGGCGTGATGATTAGTTAGGTAGGTAGGTAGATTGGATATTATACATATCGCACGCTTAATAGAACACTGGCTTAACTCAAAAGTTTTGCTCAATCTGTCAAAACAGTCGAAAAACACGGACGAATGGATAGCGTTAACATTGTGAACGATTATCGCACTACGAAAGGATAGCGTTAACATTGTGAAAAAAAGATGGATAGCGTTAACACAAGCCTCTGGTCTAATGTTAACTCAATTATGACTTAAACCATAATCGGTCAGTTTACTATTAAGTGTGCGATATGTCGATTACTAATCTTAACATTTCTCATTTAAAATAATGTGATCAATTGTTGTAACTTCATTGTCAATTTTGATACTGAAATGTGATATTTCTTGATGCAGTATATTCGTATATATTATATTACCATATACTATAATTAATATACGAGTAACTAAATAATACATTACTAGACCATCGCTTCCGCTTAGCTTAGAGCTCGAGAATATTTTTTTCACTTTAACAATATAAACAATGACTTTGTAACAATCACACTGCCATCGCCAGGAATCGAACCCGGAACCCAAATTGTGGTTAAATGTTATATATTGTCTGTTCTACTATATGGCTACAAAACTTGGCTTTTAAACTGGTGAATGTAATGAACCGGCTAAGGCGTTTAAGATGTAGATATACCGCAGAATACTCCGTGTACCGTGGTCCGAAAAGGTCAGTAATGCAGACGTACTTCAGAGAGTCAGAGCAAATGAAGAGAACGTGGGCACGCCTGAGAACGTGAGCCTACTCCAACAGCTAACCTGAGCGGTGAGTTGGGATAGTGCCAGGGAGAAAAATAACAGTAATTTATCATAAAAAGTGCAAATTATCGACCGGTTCGTGCGAACCGGTTTGAACTCATAGGGTGACATCCCTGTCCATTGTGATAGTAATCAAATCAAATATTTAATTTTTTGTTAACTAAAATGTAAAGTAGCGGTCCAGAAACTGAAACGAACACAAAAACATGGAAGGGTCCTTTTGAATATTTCATTAGACATTATTGGGATGTTTAAGGGCTTCTTATGTAATGAAATATAATTTTATCCGAAGGGAGACGTGCTAATGTGAATTCATAACTACTCTCCATCGAATTCTGTGATAATGAATATACTCTAGATATTTTATACATGCGTAATGGAGTTGCGTAAGGGTTTGGGAAATTTAATTAACCAAAATATGTTATTTTATTACTGTCCCATACATTTAAGATATAAGGGTATTTACCTTAACATTTATTTTACATAAATATATGAAGTGGTAAAAGGACGAAATGTAGAGGGGAATGCATGAAATAATGTGGAATGTATCAAATGTTGATATAAGGAAAGAATGTAGAGCGGAAGAAAGTATTATGAACAAAATTGTGAAAGGATCACTGCGTTAATTTGAACATGTGTAAGGAAGAATGGTTAAGAACGTATACGTTAACGGTGTGGATTGAATACGGAGTCATGTGAGACCAAGGAAAACTTGGCATGATCAGTTTAAACAAATTTTAAGAGTCGGCCATGTTAGAAGTTGATAGAATCGACGTGCGTGTATGACTCGCTGTATGAATATGGAGGAAGCTGGAGACGTGTGTCAGGATCAAGTAGTGTGGCGGTCCATTCTCTATGGCTACCCCTTCAGGGAAACGGCGTGATAGTTTGTTATTGTTGTTGTATATGAACATATTTTTATTTTTATTATTAATCCATTTCTTCAGACTTATCAGGGAATTCTTTGAGACTTCCGTCATTTTGAGTCTATCTATCTTTACGTTCCTATGATCTTCGACAGCGTCAGCACATACTGTTTTATCTCCCAGCATGCAGAACCAACCCGCTTCTGGTGATGCCGGTGGGGAGAGCAATCAAACTGCTGAACATGATCGCTTCGGATATTCGTGAAAGTACGTTCAGAAGACAAATACTCTTGACTTTGGAGAGTATTTTGTATTCCTGATGTCGAACCATCTCTCATGCGTCGCTGGTATTATGTTGTATATTTATTATATTTTACCTATTCTCAATAGTTACCTTAAACTATTAGGTGTATAACTTTGCTTCCGCCGTTTTGCAATAGATGGCAGTAGCGGTAAGTGGTAGTTGGAATAAATAGATCATAGATGTCATACAATAAGCTTAAGTATTTGTAAGCATAACAAATTGGATCGATTCGTGGATCGCTTCAAAAGATGACCAGTTTTTTCAACGCGGGATTCGTATGCTGCCCGAAAGATGGGAGAAAGTAGTGGCCAGCGATGGACAATACTTTGAATCATAAATGTATAACCAGTTTTTTACGATAAAGCCTCGAATTTCGGAAAAAAACGGCGGAAGCAAAGTTATACACCTAATATTATATAATTGTTGTTTGTAATATCTTTTGAGAAAATATACTGATTTGATTCGATTTGATAAGTGATTTCTACTTCTTATTGGCGCTATATCCTGGTTTGAGATTCCTCTACAAAAATCCTTTATTAAACTCCTGTGCATGACCATTCATCTCAAATCTCCAGATCTTCCCAGTTTCAATGAACTCTTCTTCTTCTTCTTGCTTGTTGTAGACCTATGTGGTCTGTTCTCCAGAGTGTTGCTCCTCTTGTGAGGTAGACTCCCAGCTGTCCTTCCATCTTTTAGGAAGTCTTACACGAAGACGAGTCCCACGAGGCTTATTATGTAGTGCAATATCGGGAGGTCTGGTGTTGTCCATTCTTCGCGGGCTGCTCCATCTTATAATATCCTGAACCTCCCATATCTCTCTAATTCTGGTGTTCCTCTCGCGATCTCTTAGTATTTTACCTGCTATCGTCCTCAGTGACTGGAAGTCCTCAAAACTTGTTTGTTCCTTACTAAGTCTGCCCGTTAAAAAACTGTAACTGATGTTTAATATATATCTTTTGAGAAAATAAACTAATTAGATTTGAGGATCAATTTTGTCTCAATAGAGACGAAGATGCAAACTGGAAACTGAATACGGTGATCGAGGTGTTAACAGGACTTATGACCTGTCATTGGTTGGGTTAAGCGCACGCCTTATGTAATTACAACATTCCCCATTCCACCTTTCTTATGACCACCATGTCTGAAATTTTTTTGGAATTTGTATATATGTTAATATCCAACACCACAATTCACATGTCAGTTTCAATGCGCCATCTATGAAGATTAGATTTAAGCACTAAGCAGAAGATCTTTATAACGCAATGTGAAAGGCTACCGCCTATTAACGCACTGCTAGATAACGCCTGGAAATGTCATTCCAATTTATATGCTAACTTGGACCAGTTTTTGTTTTTATACAACATTTTGAATTGATGACCCGCAATGGGTAAATAAAATCCAGTGTTCGTCTACTAGTATTTGTATACATTCAAAATGTTGTATAATTAGATTTGATTTGATTTTAACATATTAACGCCTTTCTAAGAAATAAATTATGTCAAATAGACCCACACTGAAACGACAAAAATACTTTTTAAAAATTATATCAAACAAAAATGCATACGAGTATACCATATATTTAAATGACACCCTTCGCTTTGGGTAAGAATAGGCGCACCATAGTCGGATTACATATCTCTAAACCTAAGTAGTGAGTTGAATGGTGTGTGGTTGGGGTTAAGCCTTTAAGCTGATTGGAAAGTGGAAAACTTAATGGAGGATGATGAGTTACAGAATTCGGATCTCATTCTAAAATATTAAACGTCATCAATATATTCCAATTATTACTATTTTTAGGTTTATATCCATATTAAAATTAGTTCCATTATAATTAGTTTTTGGGCCAATCTTCTAAAGGAGGATGAGTATTAATTAATTCCTAATTGGGAATTATAATACAATACATATAAGGTTGTATATAATGTATGGAAGTGAAGCTTGGATTTGGTAGAAGATGGATTAAAGTAGGATAAATGCCGTAGAAATGAGGTCACTAAGAAGGATATGCGGAAAATTTATGTATGATAGAATATCTAATGATGAAGTAAGAAAGGAATGTAAAGCGGATGAATGCATGATAAATAAAAATCAAAAATGGGTCACTAAGATGGTTTGGATATATGAAACGAATGGATGAGGGAAGAATGGTTAAAAAGATATATACAAGTAGTGTGAATGGACAAAGAAGTCGAGGAAGGCCAAGAAAGACATGGCATGACCAAATTAATTAATTACTGAAAGGCGGCCATGTTCGAAGTAGGAACAATCGACGAGCGTGCATGTCACGATGTGTGAATGTAGAAGAGGCGCGAGAATTATGTCAGGATAGAACAATGTGGCGATCCATCCTCTCTGCCTACCTCTCCGGGGAAACGGCGTGATGGTTAGTTAGTTAGTTATATATAAGGTAAAATTTTGCGGTTGTAACTCATTTGGAAAGGTATACAAGATGTCTCAAAATCAAGTTTATGTATTATATATTTAGCTTACTGCGTGAAAACGGAACGAGTTCGAGGAGCGCAGGAGGTATGTCAATCGGTAGCCTGACTTTTGGGAATTCAGTCGCTATGGAGCGTTTCTCGAGAGCGGTCCGCGAGTTGCGTGTGCAAGAGTTTTACAAAAACGGTGTTTCGGTGACTGAAGCGCGTAGAAGATTCTGCAATATTCAAGGTTTTCGTTACCGAAATGATACGCCAAGCATAGCTCTCATTCGAAAATGGGTCAAAAAATTTAATAAAACCGGTACAACACTGGTAAAACTAAAATCGGCCAAGATCACTAAGAACGGTAGAAATCGTGGAGAGTGTTAATCAGTCTGTCGATTTTCAGTCAGCGTTATAAGAAATTTTACTGTTCGACTAAATGAGTGCAGCGAACGCAAGAGTTTACATTTGGATGATATTATTTTTAAGAAATAAATTCCCAAATTGTTTGCATTTTATAATTAATAAAATTTTTTTCAATAAACGGCTTACTTTTATTTAATCGATCTACAAATTATAAACTTTCTTTTGAGACACCCTGTACAAAAACTTCATTTGAAGTAGTTTTACACTCGCATCTGTTTGAAAAGGTTTGAACGAGTTCTTATTTAGAAATATTTTGAAAGCTAGTTTCATGTCGCGGAATCCGCCTATTTGTATTCTTCAGAAGTCTTCAATAAATACCTTTTTCGGGGTAGGCATCTATAGAATTCATTTTTAAAATAAGAACTAGAAAAAGTAACCTGCTATTAAATGTCAGTTTACAAATTGGGTGTCGACTCTTCGAAATTCAAAGAGTTTTTAGAAATAAAATAAAATAACTCAACATTTTTATTTGTAGCTAGCTGTAACCAGCCACGCATTGCTGTGGCTCAGTCTGGTTAAATGTTTAATTGTCTCAAATGGTGGTTTAATGTTCCCCACCCGAGACCACCGGGCCACATCCAAGGCCACCGTCACCATCATTCAGTATCAACTCATGACCTCGGCCTCTGTCCAAGGCCACTCTCGACCCCTCCACACTCCTCCCTACCCGGGTTGCCAGGTACAAATATCCGACCACCCCATCACATACTCTAAGAAACCATCCTCTCACCATCAAAATATATCCAAAAAATAATTTTCCAAGATGTTTCTTAAATTTCGAATGCAACGTTGTGTCTACATTTTTAACCAATCGGTGAATAACTGTCGGGGATTTAAGATTAGGAACAAACGAACATTTGTATGTTTATTTATATAAATATATATGGAAAACACGCGCGTATTCGAATGCAACGTTGTGTAAATTTTTCAAAGCAGTCGGTAAATCGGGTGGTGGTCTAGGGCATTAATAATAATAATAATAATTTGGCTAATTTGTATAGCGCCGTTTTCGTGAATAGCTCACCTCAAGGGCGCTTTGACAATGTTTTTAGTCATGAGAGCTGCATGTTCCGCAAAGCGTGTGCCGCGGCACACTGGTGTACCGTGGTCATCAGTTGGTGTGCCGCGGAAAAAAGTTTTCAACTCTCATTACTATTAAATCGAAAAAAGAGAACTCCTGAGGATGATCAACGAAGAGATGAGAGCAGCCTTATCAACGATCGCTCCGAATTTTGATCGCCTGTGCTCAGTTAATCAGGCTCAAATTTCTCACTAAACATATTTACATATTAGGTATACTGATTTTAGTAATAAATAAATATTAAATGAACATTGCTTTTTTCTTTGATGTACCTTTAAAATTTCTTGATTTGATAGGTGTACCTTGAGTACAAGAAGTTTGCGGCACACTGGTCTTGGCTCCTGATCCAGGGGACTTGGGTTCAAGCCTGGACACGATCAGATTCATTCTTCATAATACTGAGCTATTTTCTGCTCACATTGAAGATTGTAAAACTAAATTCTAATATCATTGATTGAAATCCTTTGTATTAGTGTTTTTTTAAGAAGAAAAAAAAAGTCCCTTTAGGAGATTTCAGATTTTGAACAAGAACATTTATATTGTTATTTATATAATGTATTATAGATAATGGAAAAATTTTAAACGTCAAATGAATCGATAATTTCGGATTTAATTTCTTGTAGGTACTAAATCACAAATGACTTTTATTATATACACTATTAAAAGTAACCTTGCATAATATTTAAAAAACACATTAAAATTATTCAGTACATATTTGTAGATGTATGTTATGAGTATACTCCAACGCTGTTAATGTAATTTCTGGTTCATGTTTCACGCCAAGATAAGTATCACGCCCCCTTCCATCTCTCGCCTCCAGGGCGAGTTCCAGGACTCCGGGAGGGTCCCATCTCTCCTCTGCAGTCGCAACGGCAATTATTAACTAACTTAGTTGGGGTTAAATTATGCGCCTATTAGATTGTGCCCTCCCTACTCAGGGAGATATGTCTCAAGACGAAGTGGGCCGTCTCGTTTCGGCGGAGGAATTGTGATGTCCGCCGGGTACAGCGTAGTAAATTGTTTCACATAATGTAGTCTAAATGGCAACACCGAAATTCAAAATCATTATCTTCCATTCGAATCTGCTTGTAATCATTATACGGGTTGTAATAACTATGGCCAATGGAATTGATTTCAAAGCTATGATTCTAAACTATTTAATTAATTTCATAAATTAATTGTTAACAAATGAAATATGAAAAGTTAATTATCGAGGCGTGCAAGATGGATCGGCCATGTAATACGCCAAGAAGGTCTCTTGCATGCCATAATGGAGAGTATGACCGAAGGGACAAACTCTAGGGGACGCCCACGCCGAGAGTACCTGGAGGACCTGTTGGTGGACGTGCGCTGCTCATCATATGCAGATTTCAAAAGAACCGCACAAGACAGGGAAAAATGGAAGAGAATAATAGAAGAAATTGCTGCAAACCAATCCCAGGATTGAAACTTTCTAACTAACTAATTATCGAACTCCAACCAAGAGATCCGTACGATGACCCAACAGCTCCTTATAACGAGCACCGTTAGAGCCAGCCGCCTGGCATGGATTAGGCACGTATGCCGAGCCGAAGAGACCAGAGCAATCAAGATCCTGTACGGGTCTAGACCGATGGAGTAAGACCTCTAGGAAGGCCTAGACAGTGTCTAATGGACAATGTTCTGGCTGATCTGGCTAGGTTAGGCGAATCGGACTGCTGGGAGCAAAAGGCGGAAGATCGAGGAGCTTGGCGAAAAATCAAAAAGGAGAAAAATCCCCATTCCACCTTTTTTATTATGACCACCATGTCTGACAAAATTTTGGAAGTTATATATATGTCAATCTGCAACATCACCCTTTGCATGGTAGTTTATTCAATCTACACACTAACGCCATCCATGAAGATTGTATTTTAAGCATTAAGCAGAATATCTTTTTAACGCAATCTGAAAGGCTACCGCGATTTAGCGCATTGCTAGAAACCGCCTGGAGATGTCACTCCAATCTATATGCTATAATTTTGACCAGTTTTTTTTTACAACATTTTGAATGTATACAAATACTTGTAGACGAACAACTGGATTTCACCCATTGCGGGCTATCAATTCAAGAATCAATTGTACAATTGCAATGGGTGAAACACGATTGATTCATTTCTCTAGTCTATTTAATACGCACGTATATTTTTCAGACATATCAATTGTCCGGCATTTAAAATTTCTTTAAATTAGCAGCAAGTTTTTTTATTAACTCTTTTATGAACATTTCTACAATATCATATTAAAATGTATTACTCGTTTATATGAATCAAAGTAAACCTCACATAGTTCTGTCAATTTATCTAGGTTTGCGTCTGTTTTCTTTGTATGCCCTTTTAAAAATAAGAAAACCTGCTGATGAAATGGAAATAGGATTTAATGTTCTTTTTATGATTCGTAAAGGTGAAGGATATGAATTTTCGGTTGTCATTGTTGTCAGTTCTGATAATCATACTTAACTGTCATTCCACAAATATTTTATACTACTATACCTAACAGTTCAAACTTAAAAAAATGACAGAACTAGAAAGTGTTCTTCTGAAAAAAAATCTAAAACGAAGAAATGATGCGAAACATTATCTACTCACAGGAATAGGTGTACCGATATTACCATTATAAAAATATTAAAAGTGTTATTTTTGAATAGTTATGGCTCAATTTTATATAATTTCAGTACCTGCGCGAGTCGATTACGGCTTTGTTTTGGACATATGGAATGCAAGACTGGTTAAGAACGTATACTTTAACGATGTGAATGAAATACAGAGTCGAGGAAGATCAAAGAAAAGTTGGCATAAATAAATTAATCAAATTTTAAAGGTCGAACATATCGGTAGCAGTCGGAAGAATCGACGTGCGTGTATGATTCTGTTCATGAATGTGGAGGAAGTTGCAGTTGTGTGTCAGGATAGAGCAGTGTGGCGGTCCATTCTTTCTGCCTACCCTTCAAGGGTATAGCTATCATATATGTGATAGGTATCTAATCTATCGCCATTTTATTGTCACGTGAATTCTACACCAGACCAAAGACAGTGTAACAATCACCCCGGGAAACGAACCCGGGCACATCAGGGTGGCAGTCAAAACACTTACCACTCGGCCACGAAGGTCGTTTGTCATCGTTAGAAGCATCATAGTTAGAAAAAAAAAGTTTTTATCGATAGATTATTTGCGACATTTCGTATTATCTGATTCGTTTGGTATAAATCAAAGCTGCCTGTTAGTTCCCTTTGAATCCTGAATGGAATAAGAAATGTATTATTGAATCGCTGAACTCCTCTGGCCGCAATAAAGTTCCAGTGGAGTCGGAACAGTTTAAATTGCAAACAATTATCTGGCGTTATTATCAAGTTTACTTCCAAGAGGAGGTTAGAGACAAATAAAATCATTAAATTCCTTTAATTAAAGGTTGATTACCACAATGCTTTTATCTTTCGGCATTAATCCCCTGAAAGTATCCTCGACGAGTTATTCTCAAAGGATTTGGAAAATTTATTATTTTCCGTAAACTGTGTAATCAAACCGAATTAAGAGCAGATATTCGATCGAATATTGATACAACCTTTGGATATGTATTAGTGTGTTAAAGATGTATTTTAGCATATAATTAGATATAGCTTTTTTGGATAGGTTATTGTTTGCGATGACAAATTATTTTTGCAACTTTTGAGTATGCATACTTCAGGATAGTGGTTATTTAATCTTTATATGGACAAGTGTTTTTGTCTCAAAAGAAAGGTCTACGATATGTGTATACTGCCCATGATGACATACGGACTAGAGACGACAACTCATAGAGCAAAAAGTGTCCACAGGCTCAAGTGTATACAGAGGTCCATGGAAAGACAGATTCTTGGTGTGAGCTTGCGTGACCGCATAAGAAATGAAGAAATCATACGCCGCACCAGGGTTGCTGACGTCATGGACCGAGTGTCAATATTGAAATGGCAATGGGCTGGACACTTGGCTAGACAGGGTGGCAACAGATGGGCACCCAGGATACTCAGTTGGAGACCATGGGAAAATAGGCAAAGTGTCGGAAGGCCACCGATGAGATGGACCGACGATATTATCAAAAGGGTTGGAAAATCTTGGATACAAGGGGGCAGGATAGAGATGAGTGGAAGAAATTGGAAGAGGCCTATATCCAGCAGTGGAGGGAAGAAGGCTAGCAAAGAAGAAGATGGACAAGTGTATGAAAGAGCTGAAAGGTAGGATAAAACAATGGATTTTTATAAAAATCGCGACGCATCTCAAGCGGCTTGGAATGAAATCATGATAGATACCAATATAAAAGTAAAACTATGGTAAGCTTGGATCCCTCATTAAAGGCATTCCTAAAAAGTCCCATTTAACACAACATCTCAAAGAACTTCACTGGCTTAAAAGTCCAGAATGAATCCAGTATAAACTCTGCTGGACAGTCTTCAAAGCGCTACATGGAATGGCACCAAGTTATATATCTGAACTCTGTATAACGGACAGCCTAAATACAAGGAAATCCAAACTTTGCACGGCGAACTCCTCGGCAATAGGAAGATTAGTTGAGCCGAAGCGTTGCCCCAATACAAATTTCGGGGATCGAGCATTCGCGGTAGCCGGTCCATCAGCTTGGAACAATCTCCCTTCACACCTCAGATGCATAAATGATCCAACAGATTTCAGATCTAAGCTGAAAACCCATCTTTTTCATATTTTATACCCAATTTAAACGTTTATACTTTGTTCTACAATACTCTTTAATCGATCGCGAAAATCAGATAGATTTTTAGATTTAAAACACGTCTTAATGCGCCCTTGAGGTGATTACATCACAAAAACGGCGCTGAAAAAGTTAGCATATTATTATGATTATTATCACATACGTGTACTCCGGGTGATTGAAATGTGAAAACTGCGGCTCTCCGCTTACCCTTCCGGGAAAAGGTGGGATGGTTAATTAGTTGATAGGGATCAAACCGGGCGGCCAATGAAAATAACGTTCTTTCTATATAATTTATTGAATCTAGTACAAGCGATCAATACACTAGAGTAAAGTAGATCCTGTCCGGTGGCGAGGACCGGCAGAAGTTCCTCCGGATGAAGGGGCAGGCGGTAGCGCGGACTGCAGGTAGTCGGGGAGCAGGCAGCGAGGCGGGCAGCGTGCCGACAGCAGTCAGATCCGGAGGGATGAAGCTCGATCAGTAGGACCTCTCGTGTTGACTCGCCGAGCTCACATGCCGACTGCCAATCGCACCCGCCGTTATATAGGCGAGTGAGTCCGTGTGTACGAGGTGGTGGGGGTTCCATTCTGTAGCGCCATTGGTCGGCGCCTGTAGGCCGGTAGTGGGGGTGCCTCTGCGCTCTGTGGTTGGTCGCTTCGGCCGGCTGCGGCTCACTCGGAGCGGCCGAGTTCGGGGCTGTATTTTCATTCCAATTTTTCACCCGGCCTGTGCGGAGCTCCGGGCCGTCATCGGGAGGCGGTGTTTCGGCCTCTATTCATGCACGTATCATAGTTATTTGGTTATCTAACCTATCATCTTTGTAATTAATTTAAACACCAAATTTGAATTACAATTTTTGAATGTGGGTTTATTTTGCTTGATACACGAGTATTTCAATGATATTTTATCGCTACAGCAGTATGCCTGACTCAACATCGAATATTTTATTTGTATAATATTAACCCGCGTTTATGGGTTCCAAAGTTATAATTATAATTCTGTTGGTTTGAGTTATGATTAAGATTTGTAAATACACGCGGGCAGCACCTGTTAATGCGCGCTTAATTCTCGCTTTGAACTTCCTTAAATTTATAGTCAATGAAAACTGCCAGCGGCTTAGTTAAGTACCCGTATCGGGCCCTAAATTACAGAATTAAAACTTTACGAATATAATTCGTACAATATTAACATTCTTAATTCAAATTAAACAATATTCTTCTATTTTATTTCCATCTGCCTATTCCCGTCTACTTCTGGACAAAGCCTCCTCCATTTGTTTCCACTCCAATCTGTCATGTATAGACTGCATCCAGGTTATGCCTAGTTGTTGGTTCAGGTCCTTCTCTAGTGGAACAGCATGGAGAAGGGGCGTGGCTTGTAACTTCACAAGTGGAACAGCATGTAGAATAGGCGTGGCTTGTAACTTCACAAGTGGAACAGCATGTAGAATAGGTGTGGCTTGTAACTTCATGAGTGGAAGAGCATGCATAATAGGAGTGGCTTGTAACTTTACCAGTGATACAGTATGTAGATGGGGTGTGGTTAATAACTTCACAAGTGGAACAGCATGTAGAATGGCGTGGCTAGTATCATCACCAGCGATACAACGTGTAGAAAGGGCGTGGCTAGTAACACCACTAGTGATACAGCCTAAACCATTGTACAGGGTGACTCAAAATGTCCTTAAAGGTAGGTGTCTCCCTTATTAACTAATCATCACGCCGTCTCCTCAAAGGGGTAGGCAGCAAGAATGGACTGTGACACTGTTCTTTCCTGACACACTTCTCTCGATTTACCTACCGGCCGCCAGAACCAACCTGCCTCTGGTGACACCGGTGGGAAGAGCTAATCTGCTGTAGGCGGTCTCCTCGGAGATCAACGTCTTTCATATTAGTGAAAGTACGTTCAGAAGGCAAATACTCTTAATTCTGGAGAGTATCCTGTCTTCCTAATGTCGAACCATCTCTCACGCGATTCTGGTAGTATACTATACTTCTTCTTCTTCTTCTTCTTTTAATAGATCTGACGATCTGTGACACAGAAATCATATCTCGTCGGATGATGAGATCCAGCTGTCCCTCCATCTCTTAGGCGGTCTTCCAGGTGGGCGGTGTCCGGAAGGGATTTCATAGGCGGCTGTATATGCGAGTCTGTCACCATCCATTCGGGCTACATGGTCCCTCCAGTATCTTCTTCTGGATCTACTCCACTGAACGATATCCTCTATTTCGCAGGTTTTCCTTATGTCTGCGTTGCGGACACGATCTCGGAGGGTTTTTCCAGTAATTGATCTTAGGACCTTCATCTCCGATGTTCTAAGTAGTCCCTTGGTTCGCACAGTGTCAGCCCGCGTCTCTACAGCGTACGTCATGATGGGTCGCACGCATGTTTTGTAGATTCTGATCTTGCTGTCGATACGCATGTGCTTGTTTTTCCAGACCAGATTCTTCAGGCATCCTGACACGGCAGAGGCTTTACTGACTTGTTCACGTACTTCGGTATAAAGTATACTATACATAAGTATACTATACATAATATATTATTTGACCTGTTCTCAATAGATGCCTAAAAAAATATTTTTGTAATGTCTATTGATGAAATAAACTGATTTGATTTGATTCCTCAACATTCATACATTCATACTTTTTCTCCGACTCCTCACGTGGCCGATTATTCAGTATTTGATTTATTTGATCGCGGCACGTTTTCCTCGATCTTTCTTTATTTCTAGTTCCATTTACATGGTCAACATATTTCCTACCATTATTTCTTCATTAATTTTTTTATATGTCCAAACCATCTTAACGATCGTTTCATTATTTTGTGCAAAACACTTTAATTTACGCTGCATTCGCTTCTTATATTTTTATTCGACACTCTATCATACATAGATTTTCGACACATTCGTCTAAGAGATCTAATTTCTAGTGCATTTATTATTCTACTTTCATCCGTCTTTTGCCAGCTCCATGCTTCGCTTCAAAAGGGGCATGGTATGTGTATACAAGGTTTCTCTCAATAGTATATCTATGTCCCTAGCAGTATGCCCTGTGATTTCATCCTACTAGAGGCATTCTTCTTCCTGGCTATTTTTTTTCCGTATAAAATAAATATAGAATTTTTTTTTTGTATTAATTTATATAGCAAAAAGAAACGATTAATTCGAAATTATTGTAATGAATCAAATAGAAAATGAAATAAACAAGCCAATATGCAAGCACGAATATACCTAAAATGATTCATCAATTAATGTATACACAATTGATTGAAATTTTGTAAATATAAATTTTATATAAGCTAAACTTCGTAATTCCTTAAAATAATCAAGAAAAATATTTAAAAGAAGAAGTTATATAGTTATGTGTATTTTAATGTCATCCACGCTGCGGAAGCCGGTATCTATAAATAAATGTTTTTTATGAATTTAAAACTGTTTTTCCACATTTGAGTTAATTTTTTTTATTAGTCTCGAAGGTTTTGCACTTTAATCAACGGGAGAACAATATAAATCTTCAGTTAATATTGTTCTACCAATGATGAAAGTGTAAAACCTTCGAAACGCGCCGATAAAAATTAACTCAAAAGTAATTGTATCTCAATAGAGACGAAGATGCAAATTGGAAACGGAATAGGGTTGATCAAGGTGTTAACAGGACTTATGACCTGTCATTGGTTGGGTTAAGCGCACACTTTATGTAATACAACATTCTCCATTCCACCTTCCTTCTTATGATCACCATGTCTGACAAACTTTTTGGAAGTTGTGTATATGTTAAACTCCAAGATTTAGATACTCTTTATGTGGAAGTTTATACAATCTACATTCTAACGCCATCTATGAAGATTTGTGTTTATTAAGCATTAAGTAGAACATCTTTTTAACACAATGTGAAAGGTTACCGCCATTAGCGCATTGTTAGAAGCCGCCTGGAGATGTCACTCCTATCTATATGCCAAACTTGGACCAGTTATGTTTACAATATTTCTTGATTGTATACAAATACTTGTACACGGATACTGGATTTCACCCATTGCGGGTTATTTATTCTTGAATTGATAACCCGCAATGGGTGAAATCCAGTATTCGTGTACAAGTATTTGTATACATTAAAAAAAATGTTGTTAACTCAAAAGTGGATAAAAATAGTGTTTTAATTCCACCGTCATCATAGGGAGAACGATATACGAATATACCGCCAGTTAATCGGTTAATATCGTTCTCCCGATAATAAAAGTGTAAAAACTTTGAAAAACGTTGGGAATATTAGCAAAACAGTGGAAGAAATAGTGTTTTAATTCTGAAAAAGAATTCGTCAATATGGAATTCCACAGTGTTAACACCTTAATTTTTTGCAAAAATTATAAATAAACTTGTTAAATAAAATGAATTATATTTAAATAGTCCGTTGTTTTGGCCGAAACACTATGATATCTTAACATTTTAAACTTTTAATGAATAAACACAATTGTATTTTATTTTGAGAAGAACTGGCAAAAGAAGGATGAAAGTAGAATAAATGCAGTAGAAATGAGATCTCTAAGACGAATGTGTGGCAAATCTGTATATGATAGAGTGACAAATGCAAGTATAAGAAGTGAATGTGGTGCGAATGAAAGTGTTATGAACAAAATAAGGAAAGGGTCATTAAGATGGTTTGGACACATGGAAAGAATGAGTGAAGACAGAATGGTAAAGAAGGTATATGTAAATGGCGTGAACGGAGCTAGAAATAGAGGAAGGCTGAGGAAAAGGTGGCACGATCAAATCAATCAAATATTGAATGTCGGTCACGTGAGGAGTCGGAAAAATTGACGTGCGTGCATGACAAGATGTATGAATGTAGAGGAAGAGAGAGAAGTATGTCAGGACAGAACATTGTGGCGTTCCATTCTTTCTGCCTACCCCTCCGGGGAGACGGCGTGATGGTAAGTTAGTTAGTAAAATAAAATACAATTGCGATACACAAAACAAAGTTTATTCATTAACAGTTTGAATTAGATTTTAATATTATGTAATATGTAACCAAAAGTGTTAATATTTTAAAGTGATTGCAGGTGAACATAAATGTTCACACCTAAATATACAACACCACTCACCGGCTATAAATCCTTCAACATTCCTTAAATGCCTATTTACAACTGACATAACGAAATGGCGACGTTTTTCACCGAATACAAAATGGCCGCCGCTACGTGCGCCCGTCCATCACGGGGCCTGAGAAATGGCTGTTCATTACAGGGAGATAAAAATGTGTACATCATCTTGTGGCTGATGGCGTTGGCGATTACCTACGGATCACACCAACAAAATGGTCGCATTTCTCTGCGCTGCGAAACACTACACAACACATTAGACCTGGCCAGCGCAGCGGCGCAGTGACTTTGCGTTTCCCGTAGCATCATCAATTCTATAATTTTTTTAATAAATAGAAAAACACTTTGTATAATATTTTCAAAACAATTTCCTTTTTTATTTGTTGACATGTTTCGGTACTTTTTCGGTCCTTCTTAGATGCATAAATCATCACCTGAGAGTAAGAAGGTTCCAACTGTCAAAAGTAAAAAGCTGAGAAAAATTAATTCAAAGTTTTGTTGGTTTCGGGTGTGTATCTTGGAATAAAAGGGTTCTATCTGAAGCAGATGAAACTCTTTTACTGAAAAGCGTGTAAATTTTCCCTGGCAACAGTTGGAATAATAAAGTTGTAAGTGTAAATGAATCCGATGGGTGAACAGAACGATGAACAGATGTTATCATTGGTATTACTACCCGAGGGGTAGGCAGAGAGGATGTACAGTCACACTAATTCATTCTAACAGAATTCTCGCGTCTCTTCTACATTCATATACCGTGACACACAAGATCGTCGATTGTTCCAACTTCGAACATGGCCGCCTTTCAGTAATTGATTAATTTGGTCTATATACTCGTATACTATACACAAACTGATATAGCTGTTAATTAAAAAACTTTGTTTTATTTCACAAATTGTATTTATTTTACGAAAATTTGACATTTGATATATATTTTTGTAACACCTGATGATGTCAACATTGGTTGATGAAACAGCTGTCGTAAAGTAGAATAAATACAATTTGTGATATAAAACAAAGTATTTGAATTAACAGTTATAAAATGTTAAAATATCATAGTGTTTCAGCCAAAACAATGGACTATTTAAACTGATATAGCTCTGAAGAAGCTCGTTACAGAGTGAAACCGCTTGGCGCTACGATCTCCATAAAGTGGTTTATATACAATAATACTAAGTGAAAAGTGTTTTAGTGTATGTAAGTGTAAGTTTAGTTTAGTTCTATTAAATAAAAACACTGATTTAATTTTTTTTATTTATTTGTATACAATTAATCTTGTGCTAGAATTGTACTTTGTGATAAAATATTATATATATTTTATTCAATAAATAAGTATATTTTATTCAATAAATAATAAAACTATTTAATCAATAAATAGGCTATTTGTTTTGATGATTTTAGTTTATTTTTCCAAATACGATTTAAAAATTTAATACTATATTAATATTGGAAACTTTTTTGTCTATCCACAAACATGTTTCGGATGGTTCACATCCTTCCCCGGTGTAAAAAAATTAAAGACGAGAACTATATTTTACATGAGAACAGTGAAGGTGCAGAAGGACTTGAAGCGAACTTCAACACAAAACAAAAAATAAGCACTTAGTTTAAATGTTTCGATGATATAAAGACAAGAATAAAAAAAAACTTAAGTTTTTGTCTCTACTTAAAAACTCAGTATTTGAATTTCCACCCAAAATAAAATATTATATATTGAAAACAAATACAATAAATCTTTTATTCAAACAACCAAAATCTTGGTTCACTGAGGAAGGGAAAACGTTTTCCTAAGAAATTGTTTTTAGAGCAACAAAATATTGTATACTCACAAGTATTGTGAAATTTAACATACGAGTATTATAAATGTATGCTCTTTTCGACATCAACATTAGGAAGACAGGATACTCTCCAGAATTACTTATGGGTGCCCCTAATATTATACACATACAACATAATACCAGGAACGCATTAGTGATGGTTCGGCATTAGGAAGACAAGATACTTTCCAAAGTCAAGAGTATTTGCCTTCTGAACGTACTTTCACTAACATGAAAGACGTCGATCTCCGCGGAGACCGCGTTCAGCAGACTAATTGCTCTTCCCACCGGTGTCACCAGAGGCAGATTGGTTCTGGCGGCTGGTAGGTAAAACAATCTGTGCTGTCGCTGTCGGAGATATCTATCGGGGACAAAAAGCCGAACACCCTCCAGTACGGCCGAGTTCTCGAAGTATACCCTAATTAATCTGAAGAAATGGGTAATTAGATGTCCATCTCTTCAAAGCTGTAGAGAATTGGTTCCGAGCATTTCCAAAAGAAATGCCGTGGGATAGAGCCACGGATAGCTACCATACTCCCTCATGTAGAGATACCTCAGAATTTTTTTCTGAACTCTCTCCAGCATAAAAGAATATCTCGCCTCGTGAGGACTCCATATCACAGAACCACTTTCGAGTCTGCTCCAAACCAATGAGTTGAATCCATTCGACATAATTGGCAACTCTTGTGTAGACTCCGGGAATGCCGGGCTTGCCGCATCTCCTCCAATGTAGAGTCCACGACCATGGGCCCACCCGTGTCTCCAATGCAGGCGTCTACCATCTTCCTCGAAACCAGCGCATATCATTTCGCCCTTCGTAAACTTTTTACCGAAAATTTTGGCGCATTAATCCGAGTTGACAATCGGAACGCTTTTTTGGAGAATTTGGGAAAATACCAATGGCTGAAAAAAAATGTTCCATTAGAATTTTGATGGTGATCGAATGAGTCTCTTGAACAATTGACGCCTTTAAAATACTATAAAATATATAATATAATCAAATGATTTTACTGAAATCTCTTGATGGAAGTTCATTTTAAATAATAATTAAATAGTCTGTCGATGCCAGCGAGCCTGGCGAAACCGGTCGCTGTCTAAATAAAGACAAAAGTGGAAGTAGTTAAAAAACATCGTTTTATTTAAATATATAAATAATAATAATACACTTAAAATATCCAAAAAAACCTATCCAAAAAAGCCAAGATGGCAGTGCACAATGGTGTTCTTGTGCCGACCCTTATGTATGGAAGTGAAGCATGGAACTGGCAAAAGAAGGATGAAAGTAGAATAAATGCAGTAGAAATGAAATCTCTAAGGCTCATTATGCTGGAAAGCGTTCACAAATTTTTTTGAGATATCTCTATACGAGGGAGTATACTAGTTATCCGTAGCTCTATGCCACAGCATTTCTTTTGAGAATGCTCGGAACCAATTCTGTACAGCGACGATTGGAATGAATTTAGCTCTGATGGGAATTTCATGGACAACAAAATCAAGAGTTTTTTTTCTCTAAACATGTGAATGTTTTGTGCAGAGTTTGTTTGGATTGAAACAGTGTTTTATAGGTATGAACTGAATTAGTATACACACATTTTTGCATCCATACACATGTCATTTAATCCAATAAATAAACTAATTGATATTGAACATCACTTGTATTTGTTGAATATATATTGGATTTATTTACATACTCGAAAAAACTCAAACCATCCTAATGATCCTTTCATTACTATGTTCACAGCACCATCATTCGCACCGCATTCACTTCTTATATTCGTTTAAGAGATTCCAACTCATTCGTTTAAGAGATCTCATTTCTACTACATTTATTCTACTTTCAAGCTTCACTTCCATACATAAGGGTCGGGGCTAGGACTCCATTGTGCACTGCCATCTTTACTTCAGTCGATATTTTGCTATTTGCGGTAATGACTTTGAGTGCACCATTTATTTTGTTATATCTTTCTCCATTCTTCCATGTCTTGTAAACATGCTTCTTATTGATTGATTATGTAGTGTACTAAACAAATGTACTTATGAAGTGTGCAAACAGCATGCGTAAAAATTATACTGAAGAATAAAATGTGAAAAAGAAGGAAATAAAATCCTTGCCTTCATGCCATACCTGACATTTTATTTTGGTTAAATACAGAGATCTATTGAATTTAGGGACACTATATCCATTTCTTAACTTGTATTTATTTTTTACAAGGTTCTAAAAGTGTATAAATAAATCTAGTTTATTATTAACATGGCCATTAAGAGTAAGATGAGAATTTATAAAGCATGCGAGACCAATAATAACATATGGCGTCGAAGCAAGGGCAGACACAGCAAGGACCAAACAAGTTTTGAGGGCTTCCGAGATGAACACACCGAGGACGATAGCAGGCAAGACGTTGAGAGATCGCGTGAAGAACACCAGAATAAGAGAGATATGTGAGATTGAGGATATTATAAGATGGAGCAGACAGGGAAAAAGTGACTGGTACGGGCATGTTCAAAGAATGGACACCACCAGACTCCTCTATATTGCACTACATAATCAACCTCATAGGATTCGTCCTCGTGGAAGACCTCCTAAAATATGGAAGGACAGCTGAGAGTCTACCTCACAGGAGGAGCAACACTCTGGAGAACAGACCACATAGGTCTACAACAAGGAAGAAGAAGAAGAAGATTTTATTGTTTAAATTTATAACATTATATTCGTTTAATGAAAGTCACAATTGAGGGTACTCGTATTTTGTAGTTGATTAAAAAAATGGTGATTCGTATAATGCAGTTTGGTTAAGTATCCAGTCGACATAATTGGCAACTCTGGTGTATATTTCGGGTGAAACAGGCTTGGCGCATCCAATTACCAACGAAGCAATTCCCAGGAGTACGGAATCATAGACCAGCGGTCCACCGCCATCGCCGATGCATACGCCTTTGCCTCCTTCCTCAAAACCAGCGCATATCATCTCTTCCTTCACAAAATTATCACCGTATAATTTGGCGCATTCATCCGAATTAAGAATAGGAATGCTGATTTTCTGTAGGACTTCGGGGTATATAGGCTTCTGCAAAAATATTAATTATATTATAATATATACCGTTAGTTTACTAACATATTTGGAGAGTATATGAATTCTGAATTAAAATTCATATGCTAAAAATAGTTCCCGCGTTATGACCAAGTGTAATTACTAAATATGTGTAATCACTAAACATGTGTAATCACTAAACATGAGTAATCACTAAACATGTGTAAACACTAAACATGTGTAATCACTACACATGTGTTATCACTACACATGTGTAATCACTACACATGTGTAATCCATTACACATGCGTAGTTATTTGAAATTTATGTGTAGTGATTACACATGCGTAGTGATTTTGCATGTCTAGCCTCTTTTCTAAAAGTTTTATTCTGTTTAATGGGAATGACATGTTTCGCCTTTCTAAGGCGTTATCAAATGTACTCGTACATTAGATAATGCCTTAGATAGGCGAACTTTGTAATTCCCCTAAAATATTATAAATATTCTAGACAACAAATGGTTTTATTCGTATTAATTGTTTAATATTAACACATTGTTTTCGGGTATTGTTTTATGCTGATTGCAGCCTGGCGCGGGCGATATTTGGGTTCGCGCGCGAGTTTTTTCAACATTATTTTAAAAGTCTATAACTTTTGAAATATCCGTGATAATTGACTGAAACTTTAAATGCATCTTACCTTATTGTGTCTCAATGATGAAATGATGGAAAACAAACTTTGGAAGTTTTATTTTTATACAAACACAGAATTTTTATCAAATTATAATACTATTTAAAATCAATACAACTATTTAACACTAGATAACACTATTTAAAATTGTCAAAATTACTGTCAAGTATTTTTTTACTGTATGGTACCGTTCAAAACATGTACCTCTGTGAAGAGCCACACCACAGAATTTACACATGTAACAAGTTTCACTCCTTTTTCCTTTAGCAGCACACACTCGACATTTTCTTTGTGCGTATTTTTTTCCCCTTTCCCCTTTATCCTTTCTAATTTATGGACTTTTAGATTCGTAGAAAGTCTGCCTGGAGGATCGCGATTTGGAGTGTGCCGTGTCAAACTTACTGTCGATGTTCCAGGTTCCTCACTTAGTTCGCTTTCAATACTGCTAGTTATCCAATGACGTGCTGTCTCCAATAAAAAAATTTTGTACCTTACTGAGTCTGGATATTTTGCTTTATAAATTACAAAAGCATTAAATAAGGCACAATTCAAGAGATACATGACTACCCTTTTAGTCCATTTTGTAGTCTTCAACAGAATTGAATAATATGAAAGGTATTGATTTGCCCTATCAACACCTTTCATATATTTGTTGTATTCTATTACGCAATTTGGTTTAATTATATTTTCTCTTATGTGCCAGTCTATATTATGACTTTCTAACATTTCCGCAGAGTGTATGGTGGAAATCATTCTTACATATTTTTTAGATCGCCAAATCTGCACAAGAATGTCATTTTTTCTTCGAAATATTGACTCCCCTTTTTCTAATTTTGGTTTTTTCAAAGATACGGGTAAGCCTCGATTTTCTCGTATTGTACCACATACTCTTATTTTTTTCTCCAACAAAGCCTCACTCATCAAAACACTATTGTAATAATTATCCATATATACGTGATGCCATAATTCAATATATGGGGTTAAAACTGTTTCCACTGTTTCTAACAATTGTTTACCCTGTGCTGTATATATTTCAAAATTTCCTATGTATCCTGTTGTGGCCTCGCAAACCATGCGTACAAGAATCCCATATTTAATTATCTTAGAAGAATTATATACCCGAAATGATAATCTTCCTCTCCAGGGTGTAATACTTTCGTCGAGGGATAATTCTTGACGAGGATTGTACACATTATTAAATTTTGGTACTAGGAAATCCAAAATTGGCCTTACTTTGCATAATTTATCAGAATCATCTGGAATATCTTCGTTAATCCAGCGGGATCTGCGTCAAGGTTTCTTCGAGCACACAAAAAAATGTATATTTTTAGACATTTTTTTTCATTTTATAATTGAATAATAAATCAAAAGTAAAGCCTAATAAATATAAATTTGTGAGTGAAATTATATTGTGAAGTCAGATATACTATTTAGCAACAAAATCCATTTATTACACAACACGTTTTATTACGTTATCCGACGACAACCACCAGAGAGTAAAAAACGTATTTTTACGTTTCCCGAATTTGAGCACCAAACTGAAAAAAACGTAGTTTTACGTTTCCCGACAACATTGTGTTAAGTTTAACATCAATGTTTAAGAAACAATCGATATGATATTGAAGTTATTTATTGTTTCTTGAACAATGATGTAAAACTCCATATTATATAATTAATACGAATGAAAAAGTCAGTTTTCTAGAAGTTTTATTATATTTAATGGGAATGACATGTTTCGTCCTTCTAAGGCATTATCAAATGTCATTTAATAATGCAATGTCATTTAATTTAAGAAGGGCGAAACATGTCGTTCCCATAAAATATAATAAAACTCCTAGAAAACTGACGTCTTCAGTCGTATTAATTGTAGATATTGACGTTGTTAGAAGCAACGTGTACAAGCTACACTCCAAAGCCTCCAATTACTTTAAAAATCAAAAAGAAAGTGAATATATGAAAGGAAAATAGAAGATACGAACAGAAGGACTCGTTATTCCCCATCCATGAGAAACGCTTATTGTGCCATCGGCGACTGTCTGGTTTAGTTCGGGTAGTTGTATAGGTCTCACTGTATCTCCAAAAATCAACGGAGTGTCCAAGAATAATAGGGCAATGTCGTTTTCTACACCGAATATACTGAACTCATCGTGAATCACAGAACTATTGACACGAGCAGTCTGGCCCTCATCAGTTTCTCGTAAATTAGTTCCAACACGTACAAAAGAGATGTTACTGCCAAACCTAGAATAAAACCGTAAATTATTAACCTGCAAAAAAAGTTTTTAGTGTACAAATTTATTATGATAATAATAATAATAATATGCTAACTTTTATAGCGCCGTTTTTGTGATGTAATCACCTCAAGGGCGCATTAAGACGTTAAAAAGTATAGTGGAACAAAGCATAAATTTTAAATTGGGTATGAAATATGAAAAAGATGGGTTTTCAGTTTAGATCTGAAATCTGTCGGATCATTTATGCATCTGAGGTGTGAAGGGAGATTGTTCCAAGCTGATGGACCGGCTACCGCGAACGCTCGATCCCCGAAATTTGTACTGGGGCAACGCTTCGGCTCAACTAATCTTCCTATTGCCGAGGAGTTCGCCGAGCGAAGTCTGGATTTCCTTGTATTTAGGCTGTCCGTTATACAGATTTCAGATATATAACTTGGTGCCATTCCATGTAGCGCTTTGAAGGCTGTCCAGCAGAGTTTATACTGGATTCTTTCCGGACTTTTAAGCCAGTGAAGTTCCTTGAGATGTTGTGTTGTGTTGTTATATAATTCACCAGTTAATACCGGCATTCGTTGCAATGCCCTTTGAAAATAAATATTTTGAATGCAGCGGGTTTACTACGAGGTGGACAAGGAATTAAACCATTATTTTGTTTAAATTTTATAAATTTTTCTTCTTCTAAAATTACAAAATATAATTGTCATCATAATTGATAACCTATTCCATTCTATTTGGTAAATTTACAAAACCATTTTTATAAAAATATAGTGGTTATGAATCAAAATATCGGATGAGGTAATTTTCAACATCGATCACATTTTGGAATTCTTAATCTTTCAAGGAGTGCTCCATAGACCAAAATAGATCATAGTCAGATGCAAAAAGGTCTGGTGAATATGGATGGTTGTAGTTCAGCAAGAGGCATTGTTTTTTTCGTATTGTATTTGAAATTATCCACTTTACGTCCCTTGTTCCAAGTTCCAAGTCAGGAACAACCTAAGAGCGCTACGACTGGACAGCCAGATGACCCAGGATCGAGAAACTTGGCGGAGTCATATTAGGAGAACCAACCATAAATAACGGGATATGGCTAGGCGAGAGAATTTTTTTTTTGAAAATTGAAATGAAGTTGAAATTCTTATGATTTTACGCATGTAATTGTGTTTATATTGATGGATATGGATCCCGTTTAAATCAAATCAAATCAAATCAGTTTATTTACTCAAAAGAAATTACAAACAGCATAAATGTTTAAGGCATCTATTGAGTACAGGTAAAATATTATACACATACAACATAATACCAGGAACGCATTAGTGATGGTTCGACATTAGGAAGACAAGATACTTTACAAAGTCAAGAGTATCTGTCCCCTGAACGTACTTCCACTAACATGAAAGACGTCGATCTCCGAGGAGACCGCGTTGAGCAGACTAATTGCTCTTCCCACCGGTGTCACCAGAGGCAGATTGGTTCTGGCGGCCGGTAGGTAAAACAATCTGTGCTGTCGCTGTCGGAGATATCTATCGGGCACAAAAATACCAACATCCTCCAGTACGGCCGAGTTCTCGAAGTATTCCCTAATTAATCTGAAGAAATGGGTTATTAGATGTCCATCTCTTCGAAGCTGTAGAGAATTGGTTCCGAGCATTCCCAAAAGAAATGCCGTGAGAACGATTAAGATTGTTAAGATTGATGTAAGAGTTTTAAATGACTTACAAGCAGTAAGCCGATGTCACCACTACAGTTTCTGACAGAATAGAGCCTCCACATATAACGCTTCCACCCTCAGCTTCTATACACGCCGCCATATAGGGTGTCTCTTCTATGGTCGCATTCTCGCCACCTATAATCCCAAGATCTTGCTCCGATAGCCGGAAGTCGACTGCGAAACCTGTGAAGATAATTATCTTTAGTCGAATAATATTGCTTAAATCAGACTTACTTAAATAGCCGATGTCGTCTTCTGTTGGTCAAAAGCTTCCCCACATTTCTCCACGTATTGCTCTCTTGTGCCTTTCGCATTTTCACCAGCAATTTTTCGAATTTATTCAGACCATTGTGTGGGGGGTCTTTCTGTTTCTTCTGTCCTTGTGAGGTCGCTTATACTCGTATCAGAAGAAATGAACTAATATAAAATTATTACCTGTCACAGCGATTGCTAAATATAAGATCAGGATTGAATTTAACATCGTTTAGGAAGATGCGATTACTACTGATTTTTTTCCTGACTGTTC
The DNA here is from genome assembly GCA_022606425.2 of Lepidostoma basale. Taxonomy (NCBI): domain Eukaryota; kingdom Metazoa; phylum Arthropoda; class Insecta; order Trichoptera; family Lepidostomatidae; genus Lepidostoma; species Lepidostoma basale. Next base: position 106,605 of record JAHDVF020000730.1, on the reverse strand, counting down.
TTATATAATATATAGGAAAAATATATACGATTTAATCATTATCATAATTTCTTTCCTATTTATTTCTTCTATTAAATCATTATAATTTTTAACGGCTACAGCAATCCATCAAATGATTTTATGGCTGCATTTGACATTATGTTATCTCAATGATGCTTTACAGAGAATATAAAAAATATTTATACTTATCATTATTTTTATCATTCCACGTTTTAAAAAATATTTATGCAAAATTATATATATAATATATTTTTATTATTCCACGTTTTCTCTCTCATCCCACCCTCACCATATGTACCATATTTTGCTTTGTTTTGTGAAATTGGGACATAGAAGTGAAATTGAAATTAAACTAGTCCATTGTTTTGGCCGAATGATGTCAACATAGGTTGATGAAACAGCTGTCGCGTAAAATAAAATTAAATTGTGATACATAAAACAAAGTTATTTAATTTAACAGTTTGAAATTAAACTAGATTAAATGTGTCCTAGATACCCTTTTGCCTTTGTTTTTTTTTCTGGACTGGTGCATTCCCCAGCTAATGTAAGTCCCGCGTGGATAAGGAGCGGGCCTAGGAATTGTATGAGCGAAGCTGACGAAAGGGCGCTGCTGCGTCCTATAGCAGCTTCGGGTAAGCGGTGGGTAACCTTCTATGCCTTTATTTAACTGTATGTTTGTTCATCTGTATGTGCATTAACAATCACTGTATGTTATCATACAATAAATAAAATAAACTAATATTATAGTGAATGCTTAAATAAAAATGAATTATATATAAGCGTAAGCATGCTCATAATATTATGTAACAACTTTTCTACTTCTTAACTTTGATTCGAGAAAATGGGAAAATTAACTTATAACTAACTAACTAACCATTACGAATTTTTCCCGGAGGGGTAGGTAGAGACGATGGACTACCATACTGCTCTGTCCTGGCCTACTTCTTTACCTTCCTCTACATTCATACATTGCAACATGTGCGCTCGACGATTTTTCCGAATTCGAATGTGGTCATTTAGGATTTTATCAATTTAATCATGCCATGCTTTCCTTGGTCTTCCACGGCTTTTCATTCTACTCACACTGCCTGTATACAACATTTAAATCATTCTTCTCTCGTTTGTTCATTCGTTTCATATGTCCAAACTATCTTAGGGATTCTTTTTTAAATTTTACATCATGTTATAGAAGGTTCAGAAAATATTTCTACGATGTCTCTACACAATGAAGTTTGGTAGCTATCCATGGCTTTATCCCATTGAATTTCTCTTGGGCATGCTGGCGACCAATAGTCTAAAGATAAGGAGGGATGGGTTCATACTTACCCATTCCTTCTGGCTTATCGGTGGATTCTTTGAGAATTCTGTCATCTTTATGTTCCGGATGGTTATCTTAGACAGACAGCTTTATCTTCCAACATGCAGAAATAACCTGCCTCTGGTAATGCCGGTGGGGAGAGTAATCAAACTGATGATCGCTTCAGAGATCGACGTCTTTTATATAAATGAATGTACGTTCAGAAGACTCTTGACTTTGGAGAGTATCTTGTATTCCTAAAGTCGAACCATATCTCATGGGTTCCTGGTATTATATACGAGTATTATATTTTACCCGTTTTCAATAGATACCTTAACCTAAAATTGTTGTTTGTAATATCTTTTGAGAAAATAAACTGATTTGATTCGATTTGATGAGTGATTTCTACTTCTTATTGGCGCTATATCCTGGTTTGAGATTCCTCTACAATAGTCTTTTACTAAACTCCTGTGCCTGACCATTCATCTCAAATCTCCAGATCTTCCCAGTTTTAAACGTTTAATTTTAACATACAAGATAGCATCATTTTTTGTGTAATGATATTAAGTAGATCTTTTCTGATTTTCCAGAACTTGTTTCCTTCACACTTCTCCCCACATTGGAAGTCAGATCAACACGTTGGACCTAATCCATTACATCCTCCAATTTTTAATCTACAACTACATTTAAGAGACACCTAAAGCAACTATTTTCTAAAACTTTGAGGCCAAGTCGGCACGGGTTAGAATTAACGTAGGAAGTTTATATTCTGTATTTGGGTAACTGGCAGACTATTAAACACAATTAGGGGGTATGCGTTTCAATAATCTAAAAAAAAAAAATTGCCTATATAAGGGACACCCTAGTATTACGTAGGCACTATCCTTAAGATCTACTGAATTTGCATGTTGGTATGGCATTTTCTTTCTTTCTCAATATTTATATTTTAGATTTGCAAATAATCACGAGGTATGAAAACTTAATTTAATTGATTGTAGAAGCTTTGAAATACTTGTTATAATTGTATCACTGCTTCTTAAGGTACTCGTATCTTATTAGAATAGTTTTAAATATCTTAATTATCTTTAGTATTATAATTATGATTTGTGCAATTTAACTTGGTTTCGAGTTCATTCGACGTAATTCCAACGTTTGAGTATGCATACTTCAGGATAGTGGTTATTTTAACTATATATGGACAAGTGTATGAAAGAGTTGAAAGGGTTGGATGCAGGTGCTAAAATGAGCGGAGTGTCAGTAAGCTGTCTCTTGTATGCGGATGACGCTGTCCTACTTGCAGACAACGAGCATGAATTACAAGTCCTGGTGAACAGCATTTTGAGGTATGCATGCGAAATGATCTGATGATGAATGTGAATAAGTCCAAGGTGATGATTTTTGAAAAAGAAGAAATCATGACAGTCTGCAACATTAGCTTGAATAGTGTAAATTTATAGTATGTGAGTTCGTGTATTTGGGTAGTATGTTTACAAAAAATGGGCGAGTGGAAAGGGATATTGAAAGAAGGGTTGGGGCAGGCAACATAGTAAATGGTGCACTTAAAGTTGTCATCGCAAACAAAAACCTATCCAAAAAAGCTAAAATGGCAGTGCACAATGGTGTTCTTGTACCGAATCTTATGTTTGGAAGCGAAGCATGGAACTGGCAAAAGAAGGATGAAAGTAGAATAAATCAGTAGAAATGAGATCTCTTAGACAAATGTGTGGATACTCTGTGTATGATAGAGTGTCGAATAAAAACATAAAAAGTGAATGCGGTGCGAATGATGGTGTTATGAACAAAATAATGAAAGGATCATTAAGAAGGTTTGGACACATGGAAGGAATGAATGAAGAAAGAATGGTAAAAAAGTATATGTTAACGATGTAAATGGAACTAGAAATAAAAGAAGACCGAGGAAAACGTGGCGTGATCAAATGAATCAAATATTGAATGTCGGCCACGTGAGGAATCAGAGAGCATGACACGATGTACGAGTATGAATGTTGAGAAAACGAGAGAAATATGTCAGAAAAGAAAAGTGTGGCAGTCCATTCTTTCTGCCTACCCCTTCAGGGAGACTGCATGATGGTTAGTTTTTTTTTAGTTACTTCAGGATAGCCAGCTTTTGCGCATCCATCATCCCATGAGATGATCCCCAGCGGCACGGAGTCTTCGACCAGCAGCCCACTCAAATCTTCGGAGCAAGCGTCCTTCTTCCCATGGTTAAAACCAGCGCACATTATTCATCCTATAGAAATATATGTTCGTATATTTTGACGCACTCATTATTGTTCAAAATTGGCACACTTGTTTTCTGTAGAATGAAACTTTCAATGTCTTTCTCAGGTTTTTTACAGTAATACGTGGAGAAGTATGGGGGAGCCCTATGTCCAGCAGTGGATGACAACGGCTGTTTAACCTTTCCATTACGGTGCTAAAATAAAAAACGCGCGTTCCGGTGTTGGGTAGTCAGTACGCGATAAAAAAATAGCAATTTTAAATCGGAAAAATAAGAACATTCATAGCTAATCCCATTTATTAATTATAATTGAAGTAAAAAATTATAATAATTGAGATTTATTTGCTGAAAACATTTAAAAAAAACATCTGGCAACGCTCACGGAACGGGCATAGATCCACTCTGGTTGCAAGCCCGAGAGCTACTGCCGGTGGCAGTGAGAACATCGAGCTCCTCGCGCTTCCACAGTGAAGTATGCAAGAGTGAGATGCGAATATAGTGTGGCGCACTCGCAGCGCTGTTTTTTACGCGAATTTGTTTCCGATGTTCACAAAATACCTCCGATGTACCCGATATATTCTGATTATTATGGATATTATTTTTTAAATCAATGCGTAAATACTATTATATTATGGAGGAATACCTAAAATCTTAACCTTGTATTTATTATATGTATAGAGATATTGATGGTTATTAGAAGCAACGTGTAGAAGATACCCATAATAGGGAAGGAAGGGTTAAGTAAGTAAGTTACTTCACCCTGTATATAAACCTAATTGTCCCATCAACATCGGTCCCCACCCAAGGCCACTTCTGGTTTTCTCGTTAAGTTCCCAGGACCTAGCGGTCTCCACTCAAGGTTACACCCTGTCACGGTTCCTTGGGCCACGACCTTGACCAACTTGACCTCTCGACACTTCTCCCTGCCCAGATTCACCAGGTTCATATACCAATGTTAAGGAAGCGTGAGAAGTATGTTAAATAGAACAGTGTGGTGATCCATTCTTTCTGTCTACTTATTTAGAGAAAAGGCACTACAACATTTCATTGGTAGGTAGGTTTATGTGGTTATTCAAAATTAAATAAAATAATGATTTCATATTGTTGAATTTTTATTTATTTATTTTAATTATAAATGTGTTTGATTGTGTGGTTTGAACATATTATTATTTTTATTTTTTATATTTTTATTGAACATATTATTACATTGTATAAAGCCACATCATTGTTAATTTGCCATACTATGCTCCTCTCAATATAGTATATAAAGAGTAACACGCCCAAGTAAAGCCACATTTGATAATGCCTTAGAAGGGCGAAACATGTCATAATATAATAAAACAATACAATAAAACTTCTAGAAAAACATAAGTTTTTTCATTCGTATTAATTATTATTATTATGATTGAATAAAGAGGATCCGTTTTTTTTTAGAAAAATTTAATGAATCAAATCAAATCAAATAAAATCAAATCAGTTTATTTTCTCAAAAGACATTACAAACATTTTTTATGTAGTTTAAGGCATCTATTGAGAACAGGTAAAACATAATAAATATATAATACCAGGAACGCATGAGAGATGGTTCGATATTAGGAATACAAGATACTCTCCAAAGTCAAGAGTATTTGTCTTCTGAATGTACTTTCACGAATATGAAAGACATCGATCTCCGAAGCGATAATGTTCAGCAGTTTGATTTCTCTTCCCACCGGCATCACCAGAGGCAGGTTGGTTCTGCATGTTGGGAGATAAAACAGTCTGTGCTGACGCTGTCGAAGATAACCATCCGGAACATAAAGATGGATAGCCTCCAAGATGACGGAATTCTCAAAGAATCCCCTGATAAGTCTGAAGAAATGGGTAAGTGTGCACCCATCCCTTCTTATCTGTAAACTATTGGTCCCCAGCATGCCCAAGAGGAATGCAGTGGAATAAAGCCACGGATAGCTACCAAACTCCCTCATGGCAAAGCATAGATGGTTTGGACAAATGGAAAAAACAAATGAATATAGAATGGTTGAGAAAGTTATGTAAACGATATAAACGGAACTAGAATGGAAGAATACCGAGGAAAATATGGCATGATTAAATCAATCAAATATTATATGTCGGTCATGTAAGGAGTCTAATAAATCTACGTGCGTGCATGACACTGGGGAGGAAGCGAGAGAAGTATGTATATTAGGACAGAACAGTGTCACGGTTCATTATTTCTGACTACCCCTCCGGAGAGACGCCGTAATGATTGGTTAGTTAATGAATAGTTTAATTATTTTAAGCATTTGATGATTCGTGTAATGTGATTTGGTTTTGAATCCAGTCGACATAATTGGCAACTCTAGTATAAACTCCAGGATAATTTTCCTTAGCGCATTTATATCCAAAAGACGTGATCCCTAAAAGCACGGAGTCTGCAACCAACGGTCCACCTGAATCGCCACTGCAGGTGTCTTTGCCTCCTTTGTCAAAACCAGCGCATATCATTTTATCCTTTTGAAATAATTTTTCGTATATTTCGGCACACTTATCATCGTTAACAGTCGGCACGCTCACTTTTTGTAGAACATTGGGATAAACAGGAATCTGCAAACATATTTTGATTTGTAATTTCATACAAAAGCTAAAAATACATTAAGATATTGAGAGAATAATTGGTGTTGTAAATAATGTAAGTGTTGCACTAAAACTCATCACTACTTATAGAAAGATATCGATTGAAGTAAAAACGGGATTAATTAGCAATATTTTTATAGAACTAGATTATTTTTTTACCCACGGTACTAGTGTCGGGGTTAAATGCATAACCCAGATAATCAAATTTCATGAAGAAATATATGACACGAATAAACCGAAAAACGCCGATCAGGACCTACTTATCAAATTTGATGACTCGAGGGCCCCAATTATTCAGGTTTGGTCACTAGGTCAGGGCATCGTGGATGACGAAAGCAAAGCATATAAAAGCAGAACTTCCGATCACCCAATACGTCAGTCAACTCTAAGCAGTCAGTCATTCCTACGATTTCTAACTGACGCGAGTCTACGTTAATAAGTCTACGCCACGAGGGATATCGGACTCCCTCAGGCGCCGAGCTACGAAGCTACGTCAGCCAGTATCGCAATCTCTAAACGACACGAGTCCACACTACCAAGTCTACGTACGAGAAACCTCCGACCTTCCTCCCGAGTACACAACTGTCTACACGGCTACGTCACGACTCTTCGCTCCAGCTAACCGACGCTACCGCCCAGCGAGCCATCATCCTCTACGGCTCACCACCCGGACTCCACCCCGCTGCTATCGACATCCAGCCACGCTCCATCACGAGTACATCATACTGTTTACGTGTAATTACTTGTGATCCGCAATAAACGCTGAAACCTCCGCCGTCTTTCAACTCTCACCACGAAGCCCCCACACTAGATCCAGTTAAAAATGTGTATTTGAAATTTATATATGGCAAAAGTTATGAATCTAATTCTAGTGCGAATGATAGTGTCATGAACAAAATAATGAAAGGATCATTAAGATGGTTTGGACATATGGAAAGAATAAATGAAGAAAGAATGGTAAAAAAATTATATGTTAATGATGTAAATGGAACCAGAAATAGAGAAAGACCGAGAAAAACGTGGCACGATCAAATAAATCAAATATTGAATGTCGGCCATGTGAGGAGTCAGAGAAATCGACGCGCGTGCATGACACGATGTATGAATGTTGAGGAAGCGAGAGAAATATGTCAGGAAAGAAAAGTGTGGCAGTCCATTCTTTCTACCTACCCCTTCGGGAAGACGGCGTGATGGTAAGTTAGTTAGTTAGTTATATTTATCATAGTGCGGTGAATATTTAAGTGCCTTCCATCGTATGAAAAAGAAAAAAAAAATTATACCAACTTCATAATTCAAAGTTCCCCATCCGGAAACGAGGGTGATTGTGCCGTCGGAAGTTTTTTGGTTTTGTTTGGGAAGCTGTATCGGGCGCACTGTATTATCAAATTTAAGCGGAGTATCCAAAAACAACAGTTCAATGTCGTTTCCAAATGTATCCGGGTTGTATTTTTCGTGTCTCGTGGATTTTATGACAAGAACAGTTTGACCCTCATCAGTTGCAAGTAAATTAGTTCCAACGCGGACATAATTCGTCTTTAGAAATCTGCGATAAAACATATAATTGATATAAGCGTCCTTTTAGTAGAGATGAAATGAGACCTGCATAATGAAGATAAGAACAAACTAATAAATCAGCAGTCATCTCCGGATGACTGAGGGACAATTCTTCTTCATGGTTACAATCCTGAGAAGTGGTCTGCAACAAGCAACACTCGTTTTATCAAATCAAATCAAACCAAATCAATTTATTTCATCAAAAGACATTACAAAATTAATTTTTAAGGCATCTATTGAGAACAGGTAAAATAATATATTGTGTATAGTATAGGTACTATCAGAAACGCATGAGAGATGGTTCAACATTAGGAAGACAGGATACTCTCCAGAATTAAGAGTATTTGCCTTCTGAACGTACATTCACTAACATGAAAGACGTCGATCTCCGAGGAGACCGCGTTCAGCAGACTAATTGCTCTTCCCACCGGTGTCACCAAAGGCAGATTGGTTCTGGTGGCCGGTAGGTAAAACAATCTGTGCTGTCACTGTCGGAGATATCTATTGGGGACAAAAAGCTGAATACCCTCCAGTACGGCCGAGTTCTCTCAGTATCCCCTAATTAATCTAAAGAAATGGGTAATTAGATGTCCATCTCTTCGAAGCTGTAGAGAATTGGTTCCGAGCATTCCCAAAAGAAATGCCGCGGGATAGAGCCACGGATAGCTACCATACTTCCTCATGTAGAGATACCTCAGAATTTTTTTCTGAACCCTCTCCAGCATAATGGAATATCTCACTTCGTGAGGACTCCATATCACAGAATCACTTTCGAGTCTGCTCCGAACCAATGCGTTGTATAGGACTCTGAGCACATTGGGATCCCTGAAAACTCTTCCGGTCCGGACGATGAACCCCAACATCCTCAGTGCAATTGTGACTGTCAATCAACATTGTGACTGTCCATCGTCTTTGTCTATCTCTCTGGGGAAACGGTGTGGTAGTTAGTTAGTTAGTTAGTTTGTTTTGAATTTTGAATTACTCACACACAGTGTGCTGCTGTTACCACAACAGTTTCAGTAATGACAGAGCCTCCGCAAAATGGAGTTCCGCCCTTTTCACCTAGAACTGCTGCTTGATAAGGGATTTCCTCTATGGTCGCATTCTCTCCACCTATAATCCCAAGATCCCGCACCGATGACCAGTCACCAACTGCGAAACCTGTGGAGACGATTAAATTCAGCGAATTGGACTCTCGCAAAATAGCCAAATAGATTAAACTTAATTATACGAAATCGCTATAAACATAGTAGAATCATGAATTAAACATAAATTTATACAATAGTCCTACTCGTCTTGCCCACGCGACAGTCATGGCAAGAATTTGAAATTCACTGGTCAGTCTATATCCATAAAAGTGTGGCTAGTGATAAATGCGTTTAAGTGTCAATTTTCGTATGGACAAGATATTAAAAAAATTACACTTGCAACGTATTAATGGTTGAGGTATTAGTTTTGTAAAACTCCATTATTAATTTATAATAGTAAACACGATTGTTTAGTGGTTTTACTTGGATTTAACTAACTAACTAACTAACCATCACACCGTCTCCCCGAAGGGGTAGGCAGAAAGAATGGACTGCCACACTTTTCTTTCCTGACATATTTCTCTCGCTTCCTCAACATTCATACATCGCGTCATGCACGCGCGTCGATTTCTCTGACTCCTCACATGGCCGACATTCAATATTTGATTTATTTGATCGTGCCACGTTTTCCTCGGTCTTCCTCTATTTCTGGTTCCATTAACATCGTTAACATTAACCTACTTTCTTCATTCATTCTTTCCATATGTCCAAACCATCTTAATGATCCTTTCATTATTTTGTTCATAACACCATCATTCGCACCGCATTCACTTCTTATATTTTCATTCGACACCCTATCATACACAGAGTATCCACACATTCATCTAAGAGATCTCATTTCTACTGCATTTATTCTACTTTTATCCTTCTTTGTCAGTTCCATGCTTCGCTTCCATACATTAGGGGCGGTAGAAGAACACCATTGTGCACGGCCATTCTAACTTTTTTGGATAGATTTTTGTTTGCGATGACAACTTTAAGTGCACCATTCACTTTGTTGCCTGCCCCAACCCTTCTTTCAATATCCCTCTCCACTCGTCCATCTCTTGGATTTAATTTTTATAAATTGTGCCAAATTTGTTTCGCCTTGCGAGGACATTCTCAAACTGACCATAATCGCCAAACAGTGTTTCCTTATATTGAATTTAGAAATCTTAAGGGTGGGGGAGAAAGTATATAATGCAAATTTTTGAGTTGTCAAATAAAACAATTAAAAATTTTTTTTTTTAGAAATAATTATGAGTGATAGTTAAATTTACAACTGTATTTCTAGGAATTTTCGAGATTCAACACATAATAATAAACAGTAACATTACAACTGAATTTTCGAGGAATTTTTGAGGTTCAATTCATAATGATAGAGAGTAAAATTTAAATTTATAGATGAATTACTCGGAATTTTTGAGGTTTAAATTTACCTTTACCTTTACAAAATTGTTTTATTTAACAACTCAAAAATTTGCATTATATACTTTCTCCCCCACCCTTCAGATTTCTGAATTCAATATAAGGACACACTGTTTGGCGATTAGGTTCAGTTTGAAAATGCCCTCGCACGGCGAAATTTGTCTCAATTTATATAATTTATATTCAGCCTGGTTTGATTTCAATAAAGGTGTCTAACAGGGTTGCGTAATGTCCCCGTGGTTATTTAATCTGTATATGGACAAATGTATGAAAGAGCTGAAAGGGTTGGATGTTGGTGCCGAAATGAGCGAAGTGTCAGTAAGTTGTCTCTTGTATGCAAATGAAAATATAAGAAGTGAATGCGGTGCGAATGATGGTGTCATGAACAAAATAATGAAAGGATCATTAAGATGGTTTGGACATATGGAAAGAATGAATGGTAAAAAAAAAAGTTAATGTTGTAAATGGAACCAGAAATAGATGAAGACTGAGGAAAACGTGGCACGATCAAATAAATCAAATATTGAATGTAGGCCATGCGAGGAGTCAGAGAAATCGACGCGCGTGCATGACACGATGTATGAATGTTGAAGAAGCGACAGAAATATGTCAGGAAAGAAAAGTGTGGCAGTCTATTCTTTCTGCCTACCCCTTCGGGGAGACGGCGTGATGGTTAGTTAGTTAGTTATAAAAATAAAATTCAAGTAAAACCACTAAACAATTGTGTTTACAATTATAAATTTACATGTAACGTATGTACACACGTCTTGCCCACGCGACAATCATAACAAGAATTGCAGCGTCACTGGTCATTCTAACTATACCTACCTATCAAAATGCGGCGAATTTTAAAGGAGTTTAAGAGTTAATTAACAAGAAAAAGGAAAAAATATACACCAACAATAAAATCCTGATCTGAAGAAACAAACAAATGAAATTTTTACCTGATATGGAGATTGCGAATGACAAAATCAATATCGGACGAAACATCATTGTGAAAGGTGCAGAAACTAATGCTTCCAATTTAATTTGTTGCCTTTATATATAATACTAAAACAGTACTATTCATATTGAAAAGATGTTTCTTTTATTTCTCTCTGATTTTTACAACTATGTACTATACTTTTAACGATTAAATGCAATACATCAAATTAATTTATGATGATTTTATTTGGCGTTTCAATGATGGTAGATAAAGAGTATTTTTAAAATTCTTTTGATTATAAAGAGTGTTTTTTAGAGGTTTGGTTTTTAAACTGGCAACATTGTTTCTACAAACTGTCAAATTAACAAGTGATAGTTGATTTGTAGTCAGTACGTTTTGCCATTTTACCATAAATAGACTGACGTCAGAACAGCGCTTGCAAATTGTGCAAATTTATTTAATGGACCTGTGAACTGGCCTCCACGATCGTGTGATCTCACACCATTAGATTACGTTCTTTGGGGGTATGTAAAGTCTGATGATGATAATGAGACCATCATTCGCACCGCATTCACTTCTTATATTTTCATTCGACACTCTATCATACACAGAGTATCCACACATTCGTCCAAGAGATCTCACTTCTACTGCATTTATTCTACTTACATCCTTCTCTTGCCAGTTCCATGCTTCGCTTCCATACATAAGGATCGGTAGAAGAACACCATTGTGCACTGCCATTCTAGCTTTTTTGGATAGGTTTTTGTTTGCGATGACAACTTTAAGCGCACCTTTCACTTTGTTGCCTGCCCCAACCCTTCTTTCAATATCCCTCTCCACTCGTCCATCTCTTGTAAATATACTACCCAAATACACGAACTCAACGACTTGCTCCAAAATTTCACCATTCACGCTAATATTACAGACTGTCATTATTTCTTCTTTTCCAAAAATCATTACCTTGTGTTAGTTATTTTTAAATGGCGCAAATGGGTAATCTGTGCAATCTTAATATATCTGATTGAATAAGAAACAAATAAAATATTCGATATCAAATTACCTTCTCATAACCAAGTAATTCAAGCGTTATTTTTAGTTAGTGTTCAATACCATCCACTGGGATGGTAGGCTGCTTTGAACAATAACTAGAAACAAGAAGATTGACAGGTTTATAGTAATGATTTTCGCTAACGGTCAAGATCATATTTTAGGAGTCCAAATTGACAATTCTGAACTTCTCAGCAAATTGTCACTCAATACCCCCATGTCTCGCACGAGACACACCGCGAGCCAAGTTTTCTATCTTCCTGTTTATCGCACTTACTACGCTCAGAGCGCGGCATTGTATCGATCTGTGATAACTACAACAACTAGGTATATTGGAGACATCCAGTATTTTAACTCTTAAATATTATGTATACCTTATTTGATTTCAGTTTAACTTCAATCTTGTTTCACACTATCATTTGTTAACTGTTAACTTTTATTTTATATTTGTGGTAGTAATTGGCCTTATTTTAATTATTCTAAATGTTTTTTTTATATATATGTTATTGATATCGCTGTATGTTACCCTTAATAAATAAAACAATAAAACAATAAAACTTGGCTTCTTGCAGTGAAGACGACATGGCAGTAGCTTTTACACTTTGCTTGCTGGAAATATTTTATTTTATATAATGCTACCCGTCAAATATAGAAAGAATAGAAGGTGCTTGCGTTTTATTAAAATGAAAACTTGGAAAATATCTCTAATACATACCTTGCAGACACAATATATATTATATAAAAAGGTTTTTAAAGTCTGATTTTGAAGCATGCATTTCTACGTTGTCTGGACACGAACCAGGATTATTTTGATGTTTTCAACAGGCTTGGACCAATATACATATTTCTTTATAGGTTGTTAAAGGCTAGTACCATGAACAATCTGAAATGTGTACAGTGGGCTTTTGAGAAATGTTTGACATAAGTCTGAGGGACAAAATACCCAATACCGAAATCAGACGCCGGAAAAAGCTTGTCGATGTGATGGACCATGTTACCAAGTGGAAATGAGTAGGACATGTCGCTAGACAGGGAACAGATAGATAGGTACCCAAAGTATTGACGTGATAACCATGGGAGGGAAAAAGGATTCCAGAATAGATGAGCTAATGACCTAATTCCAGTCAGGGATGAAGATGAATAAGATTCGCACAGGATAGAGGAAAACAGAGAATGTTTAATGAGGCCTTCATCTAGAAATCAAATCAGTTTATTTACTCAAAAGACATTACAAACAGCATTAATGTTTAAGCCATCTATTGAGTAAAGGTAAAATATTACACACATATAACAAAATACCAGGAACGCATTTGAGATGGTTAGACATTAGGAAGATATGATACTTTCTAAAGTCGAGAGTATTTGTCCCCTGAACGTACCTTCACTAATATAAAAGACGTCGATCTCCGAAGAGACTGCGCTCAGCAGACTAATTGCTCTTCCTATCGGTTTCACCAGAGGCAGATTGGTTCTGGAGCCCGGTAGGTAAAACAATCTGTGCTGTCGCTGTCGGAAATATCTACCAGGGACAAAAATACATCCTCCAGCACGCCAGAGTTCTCGAAGTATCCCCTTATTAATAAAATAAAATGGGTAATTAGATGCCCATCTCTTCGAAGCTGCAGAGAATTGGTCCCGAGAATTCCCAAAACAAATGTCGCGGGATAGAGCCTCGGATAACTACTATACTCCTATACCATAGAAATGCAGATATGAATGATCCATTTACTGTGAACATGATTGGTAATGACATAGAGTGGATATTAGCGGTATGTACTGAAGATATCGTGGCTTTAGCATTTTTTGGTGATTCAATTCCTGTTGAACAAAAAATAAAGATGACCTGAACACTTGATGAAAAATAATTAACTTATTGTGGTTCCAAGTGTCCCCATTTTGATTTAAATGAAAAAACCGAATTGACACCTTAAAACTACGAGTATACGAGTATAACATTGTATCAAAAACACATTGAATTTTTTGAAGTGTCTTAAAATATCGTCCAATTTTATTGGAATTCTTTTAATGATTATCAACATGGCCTTACATTGGCCAGGAACCGTATAGTTATCAATGACATCGCAGAAAGAGATGTGAAGTTTATATAAGAATACATCAATATTGTAACACAAGATGAGGAACAAAGAAATACCTATTGCAAGTCGTAAATACTATTAGAGCCATTTTCCATATCGATCAAAGCATTCATTATCAGTAAATTATTGAACCTTTAAAATTAAAATTTAATGTTATAAAAACTCATGTTTATGGTTGAGGAGTTAACGGTATTATTTTATTTATTTTACTTTTAAATAATTGTGTTAAATTTTAAACAGCATTAATGTGCGAAAATTTAAAAATTTAACTAATTTTGTTCAATTTTCACTCCCTTTGGGGCACGTGATATTATTAATTTAAAAAAAAATACCAGTTACATCCTAGCCCTAAAGGAAAATAATTAGGGGGTGAGCCTTATAATTTTTTTTGCCTATATGCTATGGGCCACCCTAATCCTAATATACAGATTGAATCATGGAGACATCACGCAGCACTATTTAACACCCTTTGTGATATAAAACCAGGGCGCGAAGTCTCCAGTTACCCTAACACTGCCATTGCTTCATTTGTAGAGGGAAGTCCTTTATCTTTTATTGATATTGATGTATTCAGTGGTTCAGAGTGGTTCTTCAATAATAAATAAACGATTTCAAATTAGTTTTTTTATTTTACGCCAAAAAAGTTATAAAGCGGATATTGATCACAGATTAGGAGTAGGTGGCTGAAATTTAGATCTATGACAGGAATTTTATGTAATCCAAAATGTCTGTAAAACTAAAAGGATAAGTATACCAGACTATTGTCAGATATGCATTTATGTACGGCTCCGAGTCTTGGACAATGCACAGCGGCTTCACTGGGCTTCTGGAAGCGGTAGAAATGGGAATGCTTAGGTGGTCCGCTGGGGTATCGCTGAGAGATAAAATAAAAAGTTCACGCATTCGCGGTAGTCTGGTAGTTACGGATATAAATAGTAAGCTAAAAGTAAGGCAGATGAGATGGTATGAGCATATAAAAGACCACCAGACCATACAGTAAATAGAGCTTTGTCTGTGAGTCTTTCTCGTCAACCATCCAGAGGAAGACCTAGCAACACGTGGATGATTCAGTGCAATATCTTCTTGCGGAGAAATGGCTTGAGTGAGGGCGATATTCAGAGCCGTGCGAGTCTACCTGAGATCGAGAGGAGCCAACCCCAACCGTCAATACAGACGATGATTTGGGAGAGCACCAGAAAGCATAAGAATAAAATATCAGATCTTTGATAATCTTAAGACGTTAACACTGTGAAAATCTATAATGACAACCTTTTTAAATTTTGCGTTTGTTTTTCCATTTAGCATTTATTTTTATCTACATTTTTTGAAGGTTGTACACCTTCATCATCGGGAGAACGACATAAACTCTCGTTCCTCCGACGAAAAAGGTGTAAAACCTTCGAAAAATGTCGAAAAAACACAAAAGTGGAAAAAAGCTGTATTTTAATTCATAAAAAATTCATTTGAAATTCCACAGTGTTAACGCCTTAAGTTTATAAAATTATATGTATGGGTTTTTTTTTTGAGGTTTGGTTTTTAAACTGACAACATTGTTTCTACAGACTGTCAATTTGACAGTTGACAAATGATTTGTAGTCAATACGTTTTGCCATTTTACTTAATTGCTCGATAAAGTTGTTGAAAATTGGACTTCATGATTGCGCTTCATTCGAACTGGTGAAATCATATTTAAACAATAATGGCATGAAATTATTTATTAAATAAAGCCAATAATATAGACATTAACATTATTTTAATGTGTTTTTTTTAAATTTATTTTGAATTTGTATACTTCAAAAAAAAACAACTCGTTAAATAACAATGTGTATAAGGTTGTTTTTTTGAGGTATACAAATTTAAAATGAAAAAAAAAACATATTAAAATTATGTTAATGTCTATGATATTGGCTTTATTTAATAGATAATTTTATGCCATTATTGTTTAAATATGATTTCGGGCATATGAGCGCCACAGCTAGCGAGCGCAATCGTGAAGTCCAACTTTCGACATCTTTATTGAACAATTGGGTAAAATGGCAAAACGTACTGACTATAAACTGTCAAATTGACATTCTGTAGAAACAATGTTGCAAGTTTAAAAAACAAACCTATAAAAAAAAAACCTATATAGATGAAATTAGGAAATTGATTAAGGTAGTGGCATTCCGCGCGCTGTACATTTGTTTCGAATCCAGGTGACGTAGTTGGAAACTCTGGTGTAGACTCCAGGGTTGTCAGCCTGGGCGCATCCGTTACCCCATGAGGTGATCCCCACCAGCGTCGAGCCTGCGGCCAACGGTCCACCCGAGTCGCCGGCACAGGCGTCCACGCCACCCTTCTGAAAACCGGCGCAGATCATCTGCACTTTCACAAATATAGCACCGTATATAGTGGCGCATTTATTCGTGTTAAAAATCGGTAAGCTTACTATCTGCAGAATTGGCGGAAATGTATATACCTGTAACAATAAAGTGAAAATAAAGCTAAACATAGTGAATTAGGACTACGCTAAATCAGAAATAATAACAGTTATGTTGCTTTATAATAGCCGGAGCCTCACCGAAGGGGTAGGCAGAAAGAATGGACTGCCACACTTTTCTTTCCTGACATATTTCTCTCCCTTCCTCAACATTCATACATCGTTTCATGCACGCGCGTCGATTTCTCTGACTCCTCACATGGCCGACATTCAATATTTGATTTATTTGATCGTGCCACGTTTTCCTCGGTCTTCCTCTATTTCTGGTTCCATTTACATCATAAACATGTATTTTTTTACCATTCTTACTTCATTCATTCTTTCCATATGTCCAAACCATCTTAATGATCCTTTCATTATTTTGTTCATGACACCATCATTCGCACCGCATTCAGTTCTTATATTTTCATTCGACACTCTATCATACACAGAGTATCCACACATTCGTCTAAGAGATCTCATTTCTACTGCATTTATTCTACTTTCATCCTTCTTTTGCCAGTTCCATGCTTCGCTTCCATACATAAGGGTCGGTAGAAGAACACCATTGTGCACTGCCATTCTAGCTTTTTTGGATAGGTTTTTGTTTGCGATGACAACTTTAAGTGCATCATTCACTTTGTTGCCTGCCCCAACCCTTCTTTCAATATCCCTCTCCACTCGCCCATCTCTTGTAAACATACTACCTAAATACACGAACTCAACTACTTGCTACAAATTTTCACCATTCACGGTAATGTTGCGGACTGTCGTGGTTTCTTCCTTGGTGAAGTATTATAGCTAGTTATGTATTTAATTAGAATATAACATTGCCAGGCATTTTGGTTAGGGCGAAAGTAGTGCCAGGTGACGTCCAATGTTATATTCGAATTAAATACATAATTAGTTTTGTCGGGGTTAAATGCATAACCCATATAATCGGAATTCGACTGCTAAACCAGCATATTTCATGATGAAATATATAACACGAATAACCGAAAACGCCTGACTCAGGATATATTTATCAAAACTGATGAGTCGAGGACCCAGATTTATTCAGTTTGGTCACTAGGTCACTAGAGCAGAGCATCGTGTGAAAATGGAAGCAAAGCATATAAAAACGGTACATCAGACCACCATGGACAGTATTCCTTTTTGCGACTTCTAACCGACACGAGTCTACGCCGTCAAGTCTACGTACGAGAAACCTCCGATCCTCCTACCGAGCTACGCAACTGTCCACACTGCTACGCCGCATAACTTCCGACGAGTCTTCGCTCCCGCCGACCGACGCTACTGCCACACCTTCAATTGCTTTTACAACCCCTTTGTTGCCCAACCACTCTCATCCGCACCGCTGAGCAGCTGCCAGGTGCCCGGGTCAATTAATAATGAAAGTATTATGAACTAACTAGAGCAATGGTACTCAACTTTCTTTTTCTTTGGGCCACATACATGTATTTGTAAAGTTACGCGGGCCGCAACACTATACTGGTATGACGAAAAAAAATCATGAAATACCCCTCCCCCTTTATTAGATTTTTTTTTTTAAGATTTAAAAAATTATAAACTAAAACAGAATAATTATAGGACATATCGCTTATCATCAAACTGTTCGTCAAAAATTACAATAGTGAAAAAAGTAATACTCAAAAGTAACGTATATGCAAGCGTTTATTTCAAAATTAGTGCGATTTTTGATACGAAGATAAATTTTCAACAATTTTAGACAAATCGGGTTTTTTAATTGTTGCATTCTATCCTCAATACGTCATCAAGGTGAGAATCCTGTATACTTTTTTTGCGTATTTAATTTTGTTATACGATAATTCTCAAAGATATGTTGATGCAAACAATTTGCGGAGCAGGAGGGCACAATCTTCTACAGTTTTGTAGTTTTCAGGAACTAATTTCCAAAAATCGATGCACTCCTTTCCCTCTCATTTTTCTTCAAAAATAGCTTCCAGATTAGTATCGTTCTTAAATTCGATAAATTCATCAAAAAGCTCTGCATAATCATATCCCAATGCAGCAAATAATAAATGCTCCTGATAATAAATAGGTTTAGGGCTGCACATACAAGCTTGGTGGGCCGCATACAGCCCGCGGGTCGCGGGTTGAGTATCGATGAATTAGAGGAATTTCGTTGCTCTATAAATTGCAACCGTATTTCCGTAGTTAGTTCTTAGACTAAAGGCCGTGCCACACTGTTTGGAACAACCTCTCCACAGACGTGGACCTTGGTGGAAAGCTGTGGAGCCCACGTTTGGTGTAGCGTCCACATACTGTTGTAAACAAGCTCTGCACAGGGGTCACCTTTGTGGAGCCCACGGTTGGTGAGGCATCCACAGTAGACACCATTTTCGTTCAATACGTCCGCACTCCACCGATGCAATGCCGCTATGCAACTGACCTTGACTGGTGGAATGTGGAGCGCCCACATTGTGGAATGCGTGTTTACAACGGCGGGATCGGTCTTCACCGGCAGTTTTGAACCGCCGGTGGAGACCGATGTGGAGAGCTTGTTTAAAACAGTGTGGCACGGCTTTAAAGAGAAAACAGATTTGTCTGGATACTTACATCACCACGCAAGGACCCCCAGCCGGAAGCAATTGTAATGGTACCATCGGCAAATACCTGGTTTTGTACTGGAAGTTTGATAGGGCTTACTTTGGGTCCTAATATCAAAGGTGTACTCAAAAATAACAGCCCAAGGTCGTTTCCTAGACTTGGCGGACTGTATCTTTCGTGAATGACAGAATGGTTTACTCGAACAGTCTGACCCTCATTAGTTAATCGTATATTAGTTCCAACACGAACGAAATTAATAGTTGAGTGAGCTCTGAAATAGCAGTTTTATCAGCATTTAATACCATAAAAGGACCGTGTTCTTATGTTGTCTAGAAAAAACCCAGTGTTTCACTTGGTGAAACTTATATATTATATGTCATATTTTTCATCTTTTCAGCCAAATTTCCGTCATATTCTTCATCTTTTCAGACAAACTTCTTCCAATGCTGAATATAGGTTTGGTTTTTAAACTGGCAACATTTGTACGTAGAATATGTATGTATTTTATCATATCACCGGAAAACTTCGAAGAACTGATAAATTTGTTGAAATATTTTTGAATATTTTGATACAATTCTATCATTATTTTCACGTATCCATTTTGGTTATAATTTCAAAAAATAAAGTTAATTTGCTTTAAATCGGATGATCTTTAAATTTCAATCTTTTATATTAAAAAAAAAATATTGATAATTTACAAAGTATAGGGTGTTTCTTTTAGAGGTTTGGTATTTAAACTAGCAACATTATTTCTATAGACTGTCAATTTGACAGTTGATAGTTGATTTGTAATCAGTACATTTTGTCATTTTACCATGAATAAATTGACGTCAGAACAGCGTTTGCAAACTGTGCAAATTCATTTTGAAAATCATGGTTCGGTTCTCCAAACTTATCTTGCACTACGTCCATTTTACGTTGGAAATAATCGTCCATCCGAGCAAGTTATTCAGATGACCATGGATAGTTTTCGCACCACGTACACTCTAGTGGATAATACGCATCCACAAAGACGACAATTGTCGAAAATTGGATTTCACGATTGCACTTCATTCGAGCTAGCCGTGACGCTCATATGCCCAAAATCATATTTAAACAATAATGGCATAAAATCATCTATTAAATAAAGCCAATATCATAGACATTTACATTTTTTTAATGTTTTTTTTTTCATTTAGAAAATGTATTGTATACCTCTAAAAAAACTCTCTATACTATGTATCTTGGGCTATGTGTTGGCACATATGACCCACAATTTGGGTAACATCACCCTTCCACCATTTTGTGGTCTTCCTCTGGTTTTTCTGTGTCAAATTATTGAGATAGAATTCGGAATGACTTACATGCAGTGAGCCGCCGTTATCACGACTGTTTTTGATAGTATCGAACCTCCACAAAAAGGAGCCCTGCCTATTGCTTCTATACATCCTGCCTGAAAGGGAACCTTTTCTATGGTCGTATTAGATCCACCAACAATCAAAGTTGATGATGGATTAGATTCTCCAGAAATGGTCGAAACTGTGGAGAAAATCATGGACTTAAGTACATGCGCTATACAATAATGAGGCCGCCATAATCAGATGTGACGAGGGTACAAAGGAAGCCAGTATAAAACAAGGGGTAAGACAGGGATGCTCTCTGTCACCTGCTCTTTTTAACGTTTACATACAGAATGCGATTGACGACTTGAGATAGAGAATGAGTCACAGAGAAGGTGTAAGGATACACGGGCAAAAGATAGACATGATAAGGTTTGCTGACGATATTGCTATGGTTGCTGAAAGTGAGGAGGAACTGCAGGAGGCCTTAGAAACTTTGCGAGACATTCTTCAAGATAGCTACAACATGAAGATAAATAAGGACAAAACAAAGCTGCTGACTGTAGGCAGAACGCAACATCAGATGAGAGTAGTGATGTCAGGAGTTCCACTAAAGAACACCAAGGAGTTTGTCTACCTCGGGAGCAAAATAACATGGGACGGTCGGTCTAAGAGCGAGGTCGACAGCCGTATACATCAGGCTAGGCTTGCATTTAATAAAAGGTCGAAAATAATAGAGTCAAATAATATAGACCTAAAACTGAGAATACTCCTCATCAAGACCTATGTATGGAGTGTCTTGATGTACGGCTGCGAGACATGGTGCCTATCCGAAAGGGATAAGCGGAGACTAGAGGCTTTTGAGATGTGGTCCTATAGAAGACTCTTTAGGAATTTCCTGGAGAGACCACATCACGAATGAGGAAGTTCTTCAAGGAATCGAAGGAGGAAGGCACCTGCTCAGGACCTTGTCCGAAAGGCGTGCAAGATGGATCGGCCATGTAATACGTCAAGAAGGTCTATTGCATGCCATAATGGAGGGTATGATCGAGGGGACAAACTCTAGGGGACGCCCACGCCGAGAGTATCTGAAGGAACTGTTGGTGGACGTGCGCTGCTCATCATATGCAGATTTCAAAAGAGCCGCACAAGACAGGGAAGAATGGAAGAGAATAATAGAGGAAATTGCTGCAAACCAATCCCAGGATTGAAACCAGAGAAGAAGAAGTACATATGTTGCTTGCCATTTCGGAAACATGGTACAATATAAAAAAATTTAACTTTACCTGATACAGCGGTAGCGAAAAATACGAGTAATAACGAATGAAGCTCCATTGCGGAAAATTTAAAGACCAGTGAGCTAGTTGACTTAATGTATAGAAATATTGTATTAAATTAAAAACCGTTGATGTTATCAAGTTTTCATTATCAAATACCATCAAAATATTTACGAGTATTTTACTAACACATCACGAATTGATATTTCAACGGCACGGATTGTTTTGCTTGTAGGTGTCAAGTAAATGATTTTATCAACGTTATGTACAGTAATATTCTCGCTTTCACTATTTAAAAAAAATATTTCGAACAATAAATTCTTGTAAGTTGGGTAGTAAAGTCGGGAAATATCTCATTTTTGTACCACTAGAATCAGAGGTAGAGAGTGGAGACCCAGCGAAGACAAACGAAACAGAGGGAGACCCCTCACACGATGGTCCGATGACATTAGAAGAATTGCTGGCGATTGCATGCAAAATGCACAAGATAGGGATACGTGGAGAAGTATGGGGTAGGCCTATGTCCAGCAGTTGACGACAGCGCCTGTCTAAGTAAAGTAGAAGTAAGAATCAAAGGTTCTCTACGCACCTAAAGCTACAATGCTGGACATGTACAGAGAATGTAAAACTCACGGGTCCCCAAACGCATTATGACTGGATACCCGGGGGAAGGAGAAGGGTGGGAAGACCAAGGCTGAGGTGGGAGGACGAAATAAAGGGGGACGCAGCGCCACTTCTTCAGGTGCCGCATTGGAGGACGACTGCTGAGGACAGGGACTGCTGGAGGCAAAATTTGACGGAGGCCAAGGCTCGATATGGGCTGTAGCGCCATTGGAAGAAGCAGAAGAATCAGGTTCTGAATACATGTTTTTTATTGCTTTTACAATATTTAGAATACATCATTTTATATTTTTTTTTTACAAGGATTAATTGTATCTCAATAGAGACGAAGATGCAAATTGTTTTCTGGGAACAGAAGGTGGTGGCCGAGGCGCTTACAGGACTTATGACCTGTCATTGGTTGGGTTGAGCGATCGCTTCACGTTTTAACAACATTCCCCATTCCGCCGTTATGACCACCACGTCTGACAAACTTTTTTGGAACTTGTATACATGGTTGATTCTACACCTATTTTTACATTTTTATGTTCACTCTACACTAGCGTCATCTATTAAGATTAGAAAGCATTAAGCAGAAAACCTTTATTAATGTACTGTGAAAGTCTATGCAAATCATACAGTTCTAGATTTCGCCTGGAGATGTCTCTCCAATTTTTTGCCTGCATGTACCAGTTATATTTATACAACAACATTTTGAATAAACTCGTATACAAATTCTTGTAGACAAATACTGGATTTCACCCATTGCGGATAAATTATTTTTATTTTACAAGGATTAATTGTATCTCAATAGAGACGAAGATGCAAATTGTTTTCTGGGAACAGAAATTGTATACATTCAAACGAATGTATACAAATTCAGTTTGTCTACAAGAATTTGTATACATTCAAAATGTTGTTGTATCATTATATTTTACAATTTCTACCTGTAAAATGAAGTGCTTGTGTACTAAAAGAGACACTGATATACAAATTGATAATCAATAACGTACCTGTCGCTTCATGGTTTGAATTAACACTAACATTTGTCATTTGACACTAAAGGTTGTGGTGGAATCCCTCTTCACCTGATCACGCCAACCAAATGAACTGGTTTCCTCCTGACGTGAGGATCCCATAAATTTACCACGAATGTTCGAGCTTCCTCCAGCCATCCCCTCTTCATATACCTGAACAGAGCTTTCAGTTGTTTTACTTTACACGAGTTGGCCTTCGTGATCATCCTGCAAAATTCTGTATGACCGTTGTAATCCAAGTTTTTAATAGGCGAAAACTGATAATCCTATTCTAAAGCTAACCTTTCTTAACCATTCCGAATATTCTAAACTATTCTAACGATCCCACGTGTGAATTACTCTATATGCCTCTCAATATTCCTAGGCATAACTAATCCAAATAACTTAAACGTATCCAAAATTTACTGAATATAATTCAAATACAATTATAATTAGAAATAATGTGTGAACCCTGGAAATAACATTCACATTAAATGAAACAAGCACGAGCCTGAAATAAAATCTACAATCGTTATTTAAATCAGTGCGTAATGAAATCATAGTGCAGCGACACATACAATTACATGGCAATTCAGTGTCTTTATAATATATTACATATACGAGTACATATAAGGAATTGGGGGTGGGTAGATAAAAAATATAGATAAGTATCGCGTGGAATCAGTCCTTGCGCCAGACTGATGGTTTTTCCTCACTGCGCCACGACATGGTCACCAGTTTTAGCCTCCTCCTCTCAATCCAGTGAGCCGGGGGTCTAAACCCATCCTACCATCTCTCTTACATGGGGCTTTTCCGAAGATGGTCCACCTCCACCTGTCTGCCGTGGTCGTCAGCCAACCTGAATAAGCTAACTCCTTTGTATATGGAACTCGTGAAGCGATCAGAGCAAGTGTAGCCGGCGCCAAGTTCGACTATCTATCACCAGACTTCACAGCATTCTAACATGAGTATGATCAATCTACAATGTCTACACTTGCTGGGCCTGAGAGAGCCGAAGACTCTAACACGGTATTCTACCATGGGCAAGGCAAGACGAGAGTAAACTTCCCAAACACTTTTCGTATCATCTCTATTCACACTTAGCGAATTAGTTAGTAAGTGAGCTACATTTCCCTAATTAGTGATCAATAATCGTTGATTGATTAGTAAGTGATATACTAAATCGGATCTTCTGAGTTTTTATTTAATTTATTTATTTTAAATATATCCAAAGCAATACAGATTTTTTTCCCAATACACTAAAGATACAAGTCAGAGATACACAATAATAAGTAATACACAATAAAATAATAAAAAGAGCGAGAAACATAAGATGCATGACAAATTAATAAAATGAATATACCATACAATTATAATAAAGATAGTACTTCCCTCAGATGAGCCAAACTATCACAAAATACGTCAAACTCCGAGGTGATACGATTAAGCAAAGATATGGCTCTACCTTTCGGCTTAAACATTGGCAGGTTGGTTCTGCATCGTGGGAAATAAAACAATCTATACATTTTCACGTGTATCTTGTGTGTGATTAAGGACAGGTAATCAACATAAAGAATAGGTGTGTATTTAGGTTCTAATGTAAATAAAATTCAAACTAACTAACAAACTAACCATCACGCCATCTCTCCGAAGGGGCAGGCAGAATAAATGGAATGACACACTTTTCTTTCCTGACATATTTCTCTCGCTTCCTCAACATTCATACATCGTGTCATGCACGCGCGTCGATTTCTCTGACTCCTCACATGGCCGACAATCAATATTTGATTTTTTTGATCGTGCCACGTTTTCCTCGAACTTTCTCTATTTCTGGTTCCATTTACATCGTGAACACATACTTTTTAAAAATAACCAGAAATAGATTTCTGGTTCCGTTTAATAAATTTATATTTTAATTTATTTTATTATTTATTCTTATCTTTAAATAAAAGACTAATATCAAGGATTTAAATCAATGATATTAGAATTTATTATTACAATCTTCAATGTGAGCAGAAAATAGCTCATTATTAAGAAGAAGGAATCTGGTCGTGTCCAGGCTTGAACCCAAGTCCCCTGGATCAGGAGCCAAGCGTTCTATTCCCTAGACCACCACCCGGTTTTAATTAATTAAAACAAATTCAAATATAAGTATATTTATGTTAGTAGAAAGAAACATCCGTTCAATTCCTGAAAAATAAGATTTTTTTAATCTAGACTTAGCTCTTTCGCTGGGACAGTCCTTCGAACACACTGACTCGATTATTATTTTAATATTTTAATTCTGCGTAGGTATGCTCCAATTCCAAAGAAGATGTTCTTGCTAATCAGAACAATAATAGCGCAAGCTGAATTTAATACTTGGACACGACTGCCTGCCAACCAAGCGTCAATTTTACTACCCCGGGTCACCACCTCCTCTGCTCCACGACCCCCGGCTCGGCTCGTAAAATTCATCCCTCTCCCCTCTATGCTTCTCTCCTCGCCTCTCCAAGCCAACGCACGGACCGCTCATCTCGGGAACCAAACTAGTAGCGTTTTTCGCTATAAATATTTAAATAATAATTAAATAAAACGATGTTTTTTAACTATTATTTAAAATGAACTTCCTTTATTTAACTTTGTTTAATTATTATTTAAAATGAACTTCCATCAAGAGATTTCAGTAAAATCATTTGATTATCAAAAATATATAACTTTTTCCGAATTACGTTACTATCCATTCTTCTTCTTCTTCTTCCTCAGCCTATTCCCGTCCACTCCTGGATAAAGGCCTCCTCCATTCGCTTCCATGTCACTCTGTCCTGTGCAATCTGCATCCAGGTTATTCCGACGTGTCTGTTCAAATCAGTCTTCTTGTCCATTTTTCATCTGAGGTTTTACGCTTACACTTTTCATCTGGGCTACGCGACCTGCTCATTGCCATTTTAGAGTCGCCTGTCGAATTTCCTGGACAGACATGGTTACCAATACTGAAGTCCTGAGGCGAGCTAGAGTTGACAGGGAGCTGCTATCTACTATCAAGGTTCGGAAGATTTCACATCTAGGTCATGTATTGCGTGGGGAAAAATACCACCTTCTCCAGCTGATATTGGAGGGGAAAATTGAGGGACGCCGAGGGCCTGGTAGGAGACAGATGTCCTGGCTGCGAAACGTGAGGGAGTGGAACGGCATCCGAAGTGTGGATGAGCTGTTCCGAGTGGCGCAGGACAGGGACAGGTTCACCGAGGTGATCGCCAACGTTGGGGGGACCCGACAGGGCACTTGAAGAAGAAGCCGCACAGAATATAGCACAGATTGTTTTATTTGCCGCGCTGCAGAACCAACCTGCCAATGGTAATGCCTGTGGGTAGGGCAATCTTATTGCTTAATCGGATCCCCTCGGAAGTCGACATATTTCGTGATAGTGTGAGTTGCCTCAGGGATGCAATATCAATGTTATGATTTTGATTTTTTCTTATTCTTAAGCTTAATTTTATTTATTTATTGTTTTTTGAACAATGATGTAAAACTCCATATTTAATAATTAATACGAATGAAAAAACTTACGTTTTTCTAGAAGTTTTATTATTTGTTTTGTTTTTATTATTGTTTTTATTACATGTTTCGCCCTTCTAAGGCATTATGACATTTGATAATGCCTAAGAAGGGCGAAACATGTCATAATATAATAAAACAATATAATAAAACTTCTAGAAAAACATAAGTTTTTTCATTCGTATTAATTATTAAATTTTTTTAATGCTTCTCTTTTCATAATGTAATTGCAAACGATCTGGAATTGTATCTCTGTAATGTTTGTGATTTTTATCAAAATAAATGAAATGAAATAAATGAAGAAGAAATAGACAAAGGATTATCGATATTTATTATTTATTATTTTCATTATTAACAATGAACTTCTCAAAATAAATTTAAAATAACAACGATATATCTTAATGTTTTAGTAATGACATGGTTTCTTCCTTTTTGGATATTGATTAAGGTAGTGGCGATCCATGCGCTATACATTTGCTTCGAATCCAGGTGACGTAGTTGGCAACCCTGGTGTAGACTCCAGGGTTGCCGGGTATGGCGCATCCGTTGCCCCATGACGTGACTCCCAGCAGGGTAGTATTCACGGCAAGCGGGCCCCCCGAATCCCCGGCGCATGCGTCCATTCCTCCTTCAGCCACACCGGCGCATATCATCTGCCCTCTCACAAATAGACCCTCGTATGTTCTGGCGCATGATTCCGTGTTTATAATGGGTAACCTGACTTTCTGTAGAAATTCCGGAAATGCGTATACCTGTAATAATAATAATTAGGTTAAAATTGTTGTAGAATTAGTTTTTTGTATACAAATACTGGATTTTTACCCATTGTGGGTTAATCATTTTTATTATCTTAATAGATGGCGCTAGTGTAGATGGACCTACCAACAGTGAAGTTATTAAAATATATTAACATATCGTCGGTTCAAAGGTAAAACTCATTAAGTGACATTTAATTTTTTTTTTTGCAATTTCTGTATCAGACTTGTGAATTCTACGTCAGAAAATAATCACCAAGTGTATTTATTAAATAATAAGAGTTATTCTTTAATAAAAACACTTGGTGATTATTTTCAAAAGAAATTGCAAAAAAAAAATATAAGATGTCACTTAATGAGTTTTACCTTTGAACCGACGATATATACAAGTTCCAAAAATTTGTCAGACGTGGTGTAAGAAGGGCGCAATGGTGAATGTTGTTAAACATAAAGTGATCGCTTAACCCAACCAATGACAGGTCATATTCCATATTCGTTTCCAAATAATTTACATCTTCGTCTCTATTGAAATACAACTAATCCTTAAAATTGTTGTAAATAACGGTGTTCTTGTACCGAACCTTATATTTAAAAATGAAGCATGGTTCAGGCAATAGAAGAATCAAAGTAGAAAAATTCAGTAGAAATGAGATCTTTTAGAAGAATGCGCGTTAAATCTATATAGCGCACGCTTAATAGAACACTGGATTTGCTCAATCCGACATGAGTCGATGGTTTAACAAAAACAGTCGAAAAACACGTACGAATGAATAGCGTTAACACTGTGAACGATTATCGTACTACGAATGGATAGCGTTAACATTGTGATAAATAGATGGATAGCGTTAACACAAGCCTCTGTCTAATGTTAACTCAATTATGACCTAAACCATAATCGGTCAGTTTACGTGCGATATTAAAGAGTGTCTAATTCAAATATAAAAAGTAAATGTTGTGCGAATGAAAGTGTTATATACAAAATAATGAATGGGTCATGAAAGTGGTTTGGACACATAGAAAAAATGATGAAAAAGTGTATGTTAACGATGTAATGGAACTAGAAATAGAGGAAGATTGATGAAAAGGTGCCACGATCAAATCAATCAAATATTAAATAAAACTTTTAAACGATGTTTTATGAACGAATTTAAAAAAACTAATCTGAAATAAATATTTTAAGATTATTTTTGTATAGAATCATGTTTACCACCCCTGATTTGTATGTATATAAAGGACTTAGTTTGCAATAGTATCACCAGTCTGTCGATGCCAGCGACCCTGGCGAAACCGGTCGCTGTCGAAATAAAGACAAAAGTGGAAGTAGTAAAAAAACATAGATTTTTCGTCCATCTAGAGATTTCAATAAAATCATTTGAATCAAATATTAAATGTCGGCCAATTGACAAATTGAAGAGAAGTGCGTGCATGACACGATGTATGAATGTAACATAACACTTGTTGATTCATAACTTAAGAACAAGATGTAAAACAATAATGTAAAATTCAATATTAAATAGTTATTAAGAATGAAAACATCTGTTTTCTAGAAATTTTATTGTATTTTGTGGGATGATATGTTTCGCCATGCTACGGCTAAAAGCATTTAAAAATTGATAATGTTTTAACAAGGCGAAACATGTCATTTCCATCAAACATAATTAAACTAAAATAGACCTTTTCATTCGTATTGAATATCAAGAAAATATTTATGGTTTCTTGAAAAATTGCGTAAAACTCTATTCCAATCAAAACGTTTATACCGTAGACAGGAAAAACATGTTATTCGATAAATTTCAACAACATGAATTACCAAAAAAAAATTAATACGAATGAAAACGTCAGTTTTCTAGAAGTTTAATTATATTTTATGGGAATGACATATTTTGCCCTTCTAAGGCATTATTAAATGTTCAATCAAAAACATTTGATAATACTTTAGAAGGTCGAAACATGTCATTCCCATTAAATATAATAAAACTTCTAGAAAACTGATGTTATCATTCGTATTAATTATTTTATATGGAGTTTTACATCATTGTTCAAGAAACAATAAACCAATAATGTATTATAGTTTGACGATTTTTTTATGAATTAAAACACTGTTTTTTTCCACTTTAGAAAAACAGTGTTTTTATTAACGCCTTAAGTTAATCTAAAAAAATAAAGTAGTTGGTTTAGTTACTAACTTCACCGTTTGTGGATCCCCACCCGGAAGCGATGGTAATAGTGCCATCAACGATTGCCTGGTTTTGTATGGGAAGTTTGATAGGACGAACTTTGGCTGAAAATTTCAATGATGCTCCCAAGAATAACAGCCCAATGTCGTTTCCTAAGCTCTGCGGACCGTAGCTTTCGTGATTCAAATTAAGCCTGACGCGAACGGTCTGCCCATCATTAGTAAGGCGTGCATTAGTTCCAACACGCACGAAATTAACAGGTGTGTAAGCTCTGAAAAATACCAGTTTCATAAGCATAAAAAACAAAGGCTAAAATATAAAAATGTTATTAGCATTAACCCATAAAACCCAGTAGACTACGATTACAGTCCCAAAAATGTTTTGAACTGTGGCAGACTATATTTGCAGCTCAATTTGAATGTATCTTAATATGATTGTAGGTATAAACCTTTTACTTTAGTTTTTTTTTATGTATACAACAGGTCGTTTGAACCCAATTACTGTATACAATTATTTTTTTAGCTATTATATTGATTCTCGTGACATGTGATAGGTAGCCAATCTATCGCCATTTTATTGTCACGTGAATTCTGCACCAGACCAAAGACAGTGTGACAATCACATTGCCATCACCGGGAATCGAACCCGGGACCTTCGGTATGGAAGCCAGAGATCTTACCACTCTGCCACAAAGGTCGTCTATTTACCTACTATTAAAGTGTATGCAATCAGCATTACAATCTGAAGAGTTAAGCGTGTGTGCTTTCGATTGTCACTTATAGTCTTGAAACTGTAGCATTGTCCAAACTGCAAATGACCCAAAGAGCCATGATAGAAATAAGTAATAAAGACAGAGTCAGAAACGATAAGGTGAGAGAAAAAACAAAGGTAACTGACATCATCCACCGCATAGCTTTAAAATGGCAATAGACTCGTCACGTGGCACACTGAAGAAAAATTGGCAAAAATACTGCTGACTTGGAGATTGTGGTCGCAAAGAGAAGTGCAAGGCAACCGCAGCAACACTGAAACGATGACCTGAATCGACATGCCGGGATAACTTGGATGCAGTCTGCAAGAGACCAAGTGGCTTGGAAACAAATAAAGGAGGGCTTTGTTCTGGAGTAGACGGAAATAGGCTGAAGAAGAAGAAGAAAAAAAAAACGCAATATTATTATTAACTGGGACTATCCATCTGAGCTGTGAATGTAGTATTTTTTTTTACTGCAAATAAAGCCAACCGCATAGTGAGGGTTAAATACCCCGATAATTATCGCGGTCTTAGGTTGCGTACTCGTATAAGCTAGGGATGCGCGATCTGCTCACGAGTTAACTCAAAGAGTCGACTCACTTTGGTGAGCGAGTGAGCGATGATTCACAAAAAAAGCGACAGCTCAATGATTCGCCGGATGAATCGTAAATTATTGCGAAAGAGTCGACTTTTCTTCATAATTTATGGTTCATGAGTCGTTCATAAAAACGAACTCCCGAAATGAGCTAAAAAAAAAAACAGCGGGACCTTTTATTTAGCTCATTTCGGGAGTTTGTTTTTATGAACGACTCATGAAAAAGAGTCGTCTCACTTTGCTGATCGAAACCGTTCAGCTCAGATCCCTTGAGTGATTCATTTTTCCCACCCTAGTATAAGTGATTGAGTTTTTACATAGAATGAAGTTAGATCACATTATTGAGATATATTTGGAAATGACTTACATGCAGTGAGCCGCGGTAATGACCACTGTTTCTGATAGTACAGAGCCTCCACAAAATGGAGCCCTGCCCTGAGCTTCTAGACATGCCGCTTGATAGGGGACTTCTTCTATGGTCGCAACTACCCCTCCCACAACGCTTGGACCCAACACAGGTATTTGGCCATCGACTGTAAAAACTGCGCAGGAAATCATTTACTTATATATGTTGATTTCTTTATCGGATACATGTTTTAGAAAATGTAACCAGTAACTTTACCTGATACAGTGATTACCAAATATACGAGCAGGATCGGATAAAGCTCCATCGTGGAAGATGTAAAGACCTGTGATTTTTCAACGGAGTACTTGTCTTTATATACAACAATGAGTCAATTAAAATTGAAGACATTAATATAATCAAGTTTTCAGTAGCAAAATAGTGCAATCCATCAAAATATTTACGAGCCATTTACTAGCGCATCACGAATTGATATTTCAATGGCACAGGTCGTTTTAATTGTAGGCCTTCTTCTTCTTTACTTTTGGTAGACTCATGAGCCTGTTATTTCAGGCGGGTACTCTGGAGACGCTGAACTCCAGCTTTCTCTCCACCGTTTCGGGGGTCTTCTTGGTCGGCGTTGTCCGTTTGGCGTTCCACGGAGAGCTATGTATGGTATCCTATTTGAGCTCATTCTTTCTACATGTTGATGCCAGTATTGCCGTCTTTGACGTCCCCATCTGACCACATCTTCGATCTCGCAGATTTCTCGGATTGCTGTATTCCTAACTCGATCACGTAGGGTTTTGCCAGCTATAGCGCGGAGTGTTTTCATCTCAGTTGTCCTGAGTATGCTCTTTGTCTTGACAGTGTCTGGCCTCGATTCAATGCCATATGTGAGGATTGGTCGCAAACAGGTCTTATAAATGCGTACCTTGCTGTCCAGTCCTCATGTCCTTGTTTCTCCATATGACATCTTTCAGGCAGCCTGAAACCGCTGCAGCCTTATCTACCTGTGACCTTACTTCTCTAGGGAGGTCACAAGAGCTGGTTACTTCGCTTCCAAGATATCTGAATTGGTCTACCTCTTTTTGGTCTCGGACAATCCGCATATGTCTATGTTGTGGTTGTTCAGCTCTGCCGTAGTCTCCCAATCCCTATTGTACCATGAAGTAATATTCCAGCATGAAATCCTTGTTATATTTCTGTGTTTCCATAAACGTTGTTTCCTTTTCCTTGCGTAGGTCATGTCCGTGATCAATTGTTAACGATGTAAATGGAAAATGGAGTACGGAGTCGAGGTAGACCGAGGAAAACATGGCATGACCAAATTAATCAAAATTTAAAGGTTGATCATGTCAGGAGCCGGAAGAATCGACAAGCGTGTATGACTCAGTGTATGAATGTGGAGGAATCTAGAGAGGTATGTCAGGATAGAGTAGTGTGGTGGTCCATTCTCTCTGCCCACCCCTGCGGGGAAATGGCGTGATGGTTTGTTGTTGTTGATTAAGGGTAAATAAATTTTAGACTCAAGTCTAAGTTCTATGGGATTCCATAGTATTTTTTTTAAGAATTGAATATTTGGTTTTCCACCTGAGAGCTTATTTTATTCGACATGTTTTGAAGTTATTAAACCTAAATTATTTGGAGAACCGAATTTCGGATTCAACTAAATCAGGTAACAAAATTGGAGTATTTGACATTCTTTTCATTCTCTTCTTTGAAACTAATACAAAAATAAATAATAAGAGGCAAAACAGTGATTTAATTAAAAACATACAAAACCAAGTTTTCAATTTGATAAAAGTACTCAAGGACCTGTACTCAAGTGTTGTTGGCACACGCGCGTATCCTCAACAGTTTGTACATTTTAGGTACATTACTTTTTCTCAAGTGCGTACGTGATACGGGGTAGCACAGAATGGTACAGTCAAAGTGAACGTATCACGTACGTTCTAATACCTAGGGTGGTTAAACACAGAATTAAACATCAGCGCCATCTATGATAAACAAACATAACTATGAATTATTCTCAGAAGGTTTTAACGGTCACTTACCGGACCAATTGACCTTGAACTTTCCAGGGACCCACTCAAACACACAAAAAATTTCATCAAAATCGGTCCAGCCGTTTAGGAGGAGTTCAACTACATACGCACGTACGGAAAATTATATATATAAAGGTTTGATATATTTAAAATTATTTTACAAAAAAAAAAAATACTTCGGCAATTGACGTGATAAAAATAAAGTAGTAAAAACCCGGGTGGGCAATCGATTAAAAGTATATAAAATGGTGTTAATAGAGTCATAAAAGTGCTATGGACAATATAAGACCACGAATTGAATGATTATAATATAGTAAAAAAAATAATAAATAAAGTCATAAATGAGTATTGGTTTTGTGGGTAGATTATCACGATTATTGATTATTTATTGGGATCTTCGTAATATTCATGTCTCGTAATGCCTTCTTCGATCGGTGTTTTCAATGTTGATAAATTGTTTGTACGTTCATCGGATGATATTTTCCTAAATGGTGTGTAGAGTACCCGTTACTCCACCCAAGCAGAACTCTGCCGTCGATTGGGTTATTTATAATATTTAGATAGTTTTAATAATAATTATAAACAGGCGTTTAGTTTTCCGGAAGCGATACCATACCGACAGCAACCTATAATTTCTAAAACGTATACTTGAACGTTAATATGCGTCTTGTTCTCATAAGGGGCCAGATTTCATTAGGATGGAATTAAATGTACTTTACTTTCTATATCCACAACTATAACACTTCTCCTTCACCTTCTCCTTCACCTTCTCCTTCTCCTTCTCCTTCTCCTTCTCC
The DNA here is from genome assembly GCA_022606425.2 of Lepidostoma basale. Taxonomy (NCBI): domain Eukaryota; kingdom Metazoa; phylum Arthropoda; class Insecta; order Trichoptera; family Lepidostomatidae; genus Lepidostoma; species Lepidostoma basale. The sequence continues at coordinate 72,089 of JAHDVF020000730.1, read as the reverse complement.
TTCTCCTTCTCCTTCTCCTTCTCCTTCTCCTTCTCCTTCTCCTTCTCCTTCTCCTTCTCCTTCTCCTTCTCCTTCTCCTTCTCCTTCTCCTTCTCCTTCTCCTTCTCCTTCTCCTTCTCCTTCTCCTTGTCCTTCTCCTTCTCCTTCTCCTTCTCCTTCTCCTTCTCCTTCTCCTTCTCCTTCTCCTTCTCCTTCTCCTTCTCCTTCTCCTTCTCCTTCTCCTTCTCCTCCTTCTCCTTCTCCTTCTCCTTCTCCTTCTCCTTCTCCTTCTCCTTCTCCTTCTCCTTCTCCTTCTCCTTCTCCTTCTCCTTCTACTTCTCCTTCTCCTTCTCCTTCTCCTTCTCCTTCTCCTTCTCCTTCTCCTTCTCCTTCTCCTTCTCCTTCTCCTTCTCCTTCTCCTTCTCCTTCTCCTTCTCCGTCTCCTTCTCCTTCTCCTTCTCCTTCTCCTTCTCCTTCTCCTTCTCCTTCTCCTTCTCCTTCTCCTTCTCCTTCTCCTTCTCCTTCTCCTTCTCCTTCTCCTTCTCCTTCTCCTTCTCCTTCTCCTTCTCCTTCTCCTTCTCCTTCTCCTTCTCCTTCCCCTTCTCCCCCTCCTTCTACTTCTCCTTCCCCTTCTCCCCCTCCTTTTTCTTTTTCTTCTAAAGGGCTTACCTAAACCGGTGTGTCGGTTTAGGTAAACCCTTTAGGTACACTATTCTTTGCGGTTCACGGACTCCAAGTCAGCAGTCTTTTTGTTAATATTTCGTCCGATCTTCTGGCTAGATGATCAGCAAATTGCCATTTTAGAATCGCTACGCGATATAATATATCGTGATATAATCATATTATGATGTGAGTGACATTTGTTTTTTTCTCCCGTAACCTTTTAGTTTCAAAAATATCATGTCTATATCTAAGGTGTCATTTTTTCCAGTTTAATCGATAATGTACACACTCGTACGTTATTGGTTTCTTCTGAAAGTGTCTCATCTGAATAATAGAGAGATTCATCAATCATACATCATTGCGGCTGACAGACAACTCATGATGCGTGCCTACAGATGGATCTTTTATTCATTTTAAAGTATATTACGGATTCTGGTTGAATAATCTTAAACTCAGCGATCAAATTCCCCAAAATAAATCTGGCTGCCATATTCTTGTATAATTATTTAAATATTGATATTTTTTAAATTCAAAATTATAATATTTTAGGATTGCAAATGAAAAGGGTTGAACAATAATGGTACAAATATTGATTTGGTTGGAAATATTGATTGGTGCAAAATGACAAAACGCATTGGCGTAGTTGTCATTTTGCACCAATCTTGTTAAATCTGGAGTTTGATCGAAATAAAGGATGGAGACAAATGTCCTGGCTAAGTGGACCGGCATCCGAAGTGTGGAGGAGCTGTTCCGAGCGGCGCAGGACAGGGACAGGTTCGCCGAGGTGATCGCCAACGTTGGGGGGACCCGACAGGGCACTTGAAGAAGAAGAAGATAGGATAAATAAATATTGAATCATTTTTCTCTTATAGTCCAAAGGCACGATTTTATATACAGAGATCGAATCTAACAATATGAATGCTTATATTCGTCTAAAATTATATCTGATGATAAATTATTATTATTTTTTTTTGAAGAAGTTGTAAAATTCCATATTAAATGTTTAATATTGATGAACGCGTCCGTTTTGTGGAAGGTATATCTTATTTCATTGGAATGACATAGACATTAGACATAGAAAGCCCCACCACACACCCATGGCTGTTATAGATTGCAGCGGCGCCCTTTCGTCAGCCTCGCTTGTACATTTCCTAGGCTCGTCTCACATAGATTATTTAAATAACACAAAATATACATGTACACATTCGGGTGAGATTAGCAGCTAGGGTCTTTGTCTACTACTTAATCTAAAATGTGGAAGGGGCAGGACACAGGATAGAAGGAGCAGAAAAAATGTGGGGGGATCTGGGGTGGATCATATTTGGGGTGAGACATAAGGGGTGTACAAGTTTACCAATAAATGAGAAAGAAACAGTTGAGCAATTACTCTAAACAGTAAAGACCACGCCCCACCGTGAGGCTCAGTATTCTCTCATGTTGAAGAGGGTTCAAAATAAATTCTTGAGAACCTTCTGAACGAGAAAGTATGGAGTATATATAATATTTGGATAAATTGTATCTCAATAGAGACGAAGATGTAATTTTTTTTTTTTGGAAACAGAATATGGTGGTCGAGGCGTTTACAGGACTTATGACCTGTCATTGGTTGGGTTAAGCGATCGCTTTATGTTAACAAAATTCCCCATTCCGCATTTCTTACGACCACCAAGTCTGACAAATTTTTGAAAGATGTATATATGTTACTATGTTGAGAAACACTTCACGTTTTTTAGGTCAATCTACACTAGCGCCATCTATTAAGATTAGGTGTAAGCATTAAGCAAAAAATTCTTATTAACTAAAGCGCTTGACCCGGATATTGAAATAAAATGTTGAATTGAAGTTGCACGAGCTGCATTTAATAGAATGGAAATCTCATATTGCAACGATAATCTCAACCAGAAACTCCGACAAAAAATGACTAAATGTTATATATGGTCTGTTCTACTATATTGCTGTAAAACTTGGACTCTGAAAGTGAATATAATGAACCGGTTAAAGGCGTTTGCGATGTGGATATACCAATGCTCCGTATACCGTGGACCGATAGGGTCAGTAATACAAATGTACTACAGAGAGCCAGAGCCTATAAAGAGCTATTGTCCAGTGTGAAAATTAGAAATGTCTCATATTTGGGTCATGTGCTAAGGGGAAAAAAATACCACCTCCTTCGGCTGATATTAATGGGTAAGGTAGATTAACGTCGGGGAGTTGGTAGAAGGCAGTTGTTCTGGCTGCGGAACATTATATATTCGTCAGGAATTAGTCCAGAACCTGTTCCAAGTAGCGCAGGACAGAGATGCCTTTTTTTGCAGTGATCGCCAACGTTGGGAGGACCTGACATGGCACAAAAAGAAGAAGATAAATACACACTGATTTATATAAGAACCATGCTCAATTTTTAAAATAATAATTCAGTACATAATGTAAAAATGTGTAATAATTTTCAAAATGATACCATCTAGTACTGTACTTTGAACATATGGAACGAATGGAAGAGAGTAGAATGGTTAAAATGTTGTATACAAGCAGGGTGAGTGGAAAAAGAAGCCGAGAACGACCGGGGAAAACATGGCATGACCAAATTAACAATTACTAAAAGGCGGCCATTCCGATTTCGAATGTTGGCCACATTCGAAGTCGGAATAATCGATGCGTGCATGGTACGATGTATGGATGTAGAGGAAGCCCGAGAAGTATGCCAGGATAGAGCATTGTGGCGATATATCCTCTCTGCCTACCCATTCGGGGAAATGGCGTGATGGTTAGTCAGTTTAGTATTGTAGGGTTAATCAAATTTGATAATGTCGTAGCAAGGCAGAAAATGTCCCTCCCTTAAGACATATTGAAATTTCTAGCAGACGGTCGTTTTCATCAAAATTAAAGTCCTAGTATTATTATTTATTATAGGGGTTCAAAAGGGTAGTAGGGCTACGATGGGGTATGTTTTGCTGGAAAGCATGCCTCTACAAAATGTCGTAAGGCGCCATGTTGCATTTACAACAGCAACACTACTATCAAGTCCAACTCTCTAGCGTCCACGAGAGGTCTTTTAAAGACCCCGTGAACCCCGGGCAATGTGGCACATATTACTTAGTACCATAGCAGATAGAGAGAGGACGAATGGCGAGCTTCCAGTGCCATAAAACTGGATACATCCAGCTAAGGGAAGGTAACCCCGACAGAAAATCCTCCAGAGAAGGCAAGGGAATACCACTCTGGATATTTTACCCCAGGTCATCACTATGAGGGTGATAGCCAACGTTGGGGAGACCTGACAAGAGAGAGACAGAAAAAGTATTGTTAAAACCGCTTATGACAACAGGCATAAATATTGTTATATATATTTTTATTAAACACGTACCAACCTAACGACTCGCCCATTTGAAACGTAAATTCGTGATATGCTAGTAAAACGGTTATTAATATTTTGATGGATTTCATAATTAAAACATCAATATATTAATGAGTGCAGTATTAACGGTCATGTCTGTTCGCAAAGTCAAATGATTGATAGGAAATCATTGGTCTTCACACCTTCCACAATGTTACTTCATTCGATCGTGGCTTTTGCAGTCGCGGCTTCAGGTAAAGTCATATTTTGGAAATGTGTTATCAGCAGGGTTTTATATTTGCCAAAAAAGTTAAAAATTTTCTCTTTGTAAAACTAACCATCACGCCGTCTCTCCGAAGGGGTAGGCAGAAAGAATGGACTGACACACTTTTCTTTCCTGACATATTTCTCTCGCTTCCTCAACATTCATACATCGTGTCATGATGCGTCGATTTCTCTGACTCCTCACATGGCCGACATTCAATATTTGATTTATTTGATCGTGCCACGTTTTCCTCGGTCTTCCTCTATTTCTGGTTCCATTTACATCGTTAACATATATATATATATATATATATATATATTTTACTATTCTTTATTCATTCCTTCTTTATTCATTCATTCTTTTCCGTATGTCCAAACCATCTTAATGATCCTTTCATTATTTATTGTATTGTACAAATATTTTTTTCTAAGTTTTACTTTTGCAAAAAAAAAATTAGGTGGCAGATTAACATCTTGATGATAATAGTTACGAATTTTTAGATTGCGAAATCATTTATCGGTTAAAGTGTGACAGTCTATCTTTTCTGCCTACCCTTTCGGGGAGACGGCATGATGGTTAGTTAGTTAGTTAGTTAGAAAATATTTATGGCGCCGGTAGCATATTCTTCCTGCAGAATGGATAAATAAAAAAAATGAAAACTTACTATTTTTACAAAATTTATTATGTACATTTTGCATGTCTATTATTTCGTCATTTATGTTCAAAAGGGAGACTATACACAATATGGGTAGAAATATGACACTTAATTGGTTTCACCCCAAAATCTTTGAAATACTCTTATATTTGCCAAACCCTGAAATATAAAACTAACTGGCTAGCCATCACGCTGTCTCCACGAAGGGGTAGGCAGAAAGAATGGACTGCCACACTTTAACCGATGCGGCACTCCATCCTTTTCTTTTCGCTCCCGCGGGACACGGGATGTAATGGGTTGCGAACCTCATCGCCACCAATAGGCATCTCCCGCGCATACTCCGATCGTCTAACGTCCACAAAATAAATCTAACTAACTGATCATCACGCCACCTCTCCGGAGGGCCACACTGTTCTTTCCTGACATACTTCTCTCGATTCCTCTTCATTCATACATCTTGTCATGCATGCACGTCGATTTCTCCGACTCCTCACGTGACCAACATTTAATATTTGATTGATTTGATCGTGCCAAGTTTTCCTCGGTTTTCCTCTATTTCTAGCTCCGTTCACGTCGTTTATATATACCTTCTTCACCATTCTGTCTTCACTCATTCTTTCCATGTGTCAATATTTTGTTTATAACATTTTCATTCGCACCGCATTAACTTCTTATACTTGCACTTGACAATATATCATATACAGATTTACGACACATTCGTCTTAGAGATCTCATTTCTACAAAATTCTATAAAATAAATCTTAAACAAATAATACAAAATAAAATAACTCTTAAACGTGTTATTAATTTCTCTAATAACTAGGTCTTAAGGAGGTCTGGATCTCAAAACACGTATAAATGGCGTATTTTTGAAAGCCTTGTCTAGGAAGAAAATATGCTTTTAATCAAATCAAATCAAATTAGATTGTATTCTCAAAATATGTTACAAATAACAATTAACGTTAAAGGTATCTTTTGAGAACAGGTAAAATATAATAAATATATAATACCAGGAACGCATGAGAGATGTTTCGACTTTAGGAATACAAGATACTCCCCAAAGTCAAGAGTATTTGTACTTTCACCAATATGAAAGACGCCGATCTGTGAAGCGATCATGTTCATGAGTTTGATTGCCTCACCGGCATCACCAGAGCCCTTGTTACCTAGGTTTACGAGGTGAGATCCGTGAGACTAACAAACATTTTATTTTATTTGTCTTTTTATTTTTTATATACCTACTTTGTATATACAATACTAACTTTAAAACAAATTTAATTACACATCAGACATGTTTCGGACAATCGGTCCTTCTTCAGTTATACATATTATAAAGATACATATTTAAAATAATATAAAATTGTTTACAAATATGATCAGTTTTGACAGATATTATAAAGATTTATTTTGGAACGTTTATGCTTTTGTTATAACAAATATTATGAATCAATTTAAAATTTAAAATAATAATTTAATGTTCTTATTAGGGTTCAGGTCAGGTAATTACGTATACTTACAACAAAGGAAATAAATCAAAGATTGGACTTGAATTACCTGAACCGCAATAAGAACGTAACATAAGATTTCTTATGACAAAAACATAAACATGTCAAAACTGATCATATTTGTAAACAATTTTATAATAATTTAAATACATTTCTTTATAATATGTGTCACTGAAGAAGGACCGGTTGTCCGAAACATGTCTGATATGTAATTTAATTTGCAAGGATTAATTGTATCTCAATAGAGACGAAAATGCAAATTGTTTTATGGGAACAGAAGGTGGTGGCCGAGGCGCTTACAGGACTTATGACCTGTCATTGGTTGGGTTGAGCGATCGCTTCACGTTTAACAACATTCCCCATTCCGCCGTTATGACCACCACGTCTCACAAACTTTTTGGAGCTTGTATATATGGTAGGTTTCTACACCTATTTTCACATTTTTATGTTCACTCTACACTAGCGTCATCTATATTAAGATTAGAAAGCATTAAGCACCTTCTGTTCCCATAAAACAATTTGCATCTTCGTCTCTATTGAGATACAATTAATCCTTGTAAAATAAAAATAATTTATCCGCAATGGGTGAAATCCAGTATTTGTCTACAAGAATTTGTATACATTCAAAATGTTGTTGTTAATTTAATTTGTTTTAAAATTAGTGTTGTATATACAAAGTCGAGTATATAAAAAAAAAAATAAAAATAAAACAAATACAACACAAAGTATGGCTAACATAAAAAAAACATTTTATTCTTCACAGTTCTGGCAGAGAAACGTCCCTCGGTTGTTAGTGGGCACATAGAAGAACTCCCATATCAAGCGGCTTTACTAGAGGCACCGGGGAGACGCCCTTATTGCGGAGGTTCTATTTTATCAGAAACTGTAGTGATAACTGCAGCTCATTGCATGTAAGTCTTTTTAAATTAAGAACTGAGTTCAAAATTTGAGAATAGAACTAAAATTCTTCTATGCAACATGTAGGTGATATGTACGTGATCTATTTAAGTTTCAATCCTAGGTATTGGTTGCTATTGCAGCTAAGTCATCATTGCTGGATCTTGGGATGTCATTTGGACCATGTTTAATGTGGTGGTTTTTCATTGCTTTCAACATTTTTTGTGTGCACAGTAGGTTATTTTGACACGGGAAAGGTAGGTAGTCTATTTTGGCCGAGTGGTAACTGCTTTGACTGCCACCCCGAAGGTCCTGGGTTCGATTCTTGGCAATGGCAGTGTGATTGTCACACTGTTTTTGGTATGGTGCAGAATTTATGTAACAATAAAATACCGATAGATTAGTTAGCTATCACATATCACGAGAATCAATATGATAGCTTTACCCTTTATATCGATTTGGCTCGCGCTGCAATGATGTAAAGAGCGATTCAACAAAATAAAAATAATGATAATAATTCTATTTAATATGAATTAAAACGCTTGTTTTATTATAATTTGTGGGAAATACGTGTTTCCCCTTTCTGAGCTATTATCAAATGTTATAAAAATTCTAGAAAACAGACGATTTCATCAGTATTAATTATTTATTATGAAGCTTTACATTATTGTTGAAGAAACTACTGCATTTATTCTACTTTCATCCTTCTTTTGCCAGTTCCATGCTTCGCTTCCATACATAAAGGCCGGTAGAAGAACACCATTGTGCACTGCCATTCTAGCTTTTTTGGATAGATTTTTGTTTGCGATGACAACTTTAAGTGCACCATTCACTTTGTTGCCTGCCCCAACCCTTCTTTCAATATCCCTCTCCACTTGCCCATCTCTTGTAAACATACTACCTAAATACACGAACTCAACTACTTGCTTCAAATTTTCACCATTCACGCTAATGTTGCAGACTGTCATGGTTTCTTCCTTTTCAAAAATCATTACCTTGGACTTATTAACATTCATCATCAGATCATTTCGCATGCATACCTCATACATACAATTCACCAGGACTTGTAGTTCATGCTCGTTGTCAGCAAGTAGGACAGCGTCATCCGCATACAAGAGACAGCTTACTGACACTCCGCTCATTTTGGCACCTACATCCAACCCTTTCAGCTCTTTCATACATTTGTCCATATACAGATTAAATAACCACGGGGACATTACGCAACCCTGTTTGACACCTTTATTGATATCAAACCAGGCTGTAAGATCTCCATTTACTCTGACACTAGCAGTGCTTTCCGTGTATAGCCGTAATTATAAACTTCTAAAATAAAAAAATATACTGTTATCAACGCTAATTTTATGGCATTCTTTCAGAAACAACTCACATCCTAATTTCGTTCGTGTTGGAACTCATTTACGTCAAACTACTGAGGGTCAAACTGTTCGAGTCAAGCATTATGTGCAACACGAAAGTTACAGTTTACAGACTTTTGGTAATGACATTGGGCTATTATTTTTGACAACTTCGTTGAGGTATGGACCCAAAGTTCGCCATATTAACCTTCCTGCACAAAACGAGTCAATCCCAGATGGCACAGAAACCATCGCCTCCGGTTGGGGAACAACGAGTAGTGAAGTGAGTACTTTAATATATCTGGTTTCTCGTAATCTTGATCATACGTTTCCAACGGGGGCGATACGGCCCCCCAGGGGGCGCTGAGGCCTTTCATGGGGGACGATAGCGGGACTAGAGGTAAATGGGGGCATTGAGGGAGTCAGGGGGATGGCCGCGGCGTACGTATTTAATAAAAAATCAAAAATAAATCATTTGAAAATATAATATCATATAATAGATCCAGTTCCAACCCTTATATATAGAATCGAAGCATGAAACTGGCAGAAACTGGCAATAAGAGCAAAATAAATGCGGCAAAGGTGATATTTCTTATACGTTTGTGTGGTAAAACGATGTACGACAGAAGGAATTATCTTCTTCTTCTTCTTCTTCTTTTGGTAGATCTGACGATCTGTGACACAGAAATCATATCTCGTCGGATGATGAGATCCAGCTGTCCCTCCATCTCTTAGGCGGTCTTTCAGGTGGGCGGTGTCCGGAAGGGATTATAATGATCGAAATTATGAAAGAATCATATCGTTGGTTTGGACACACACGTAAACGATGTGAATGAAGTCCAGAATCGAGGAATACCGAGGAAACATGGCATGATCAAATTAATCATATTTTAGAAGGTCGAAGGGTAAAAGTCAGAAGAATTGACGTGCGTGTATGAATATGGAAGACCTTTTAAATTATAAAAGATATAAATAATTTACAATTTTTTTAAAAATATTTATAGATCATGTACCTATAACTGTTATGGGTGAGGGGGGATGGAATTTGTTTTCTAATAAGGAGGGGCGAGCTCTAGGTTGGGAACCTATGGTAAAGATAATCAAATAATTGTCTCATATTTAGTGTGTAATGTTGTTAATTACAACTCCATTTATCTTCACACCTTTCTCGGTAGTTTTGAGAGCTTGTTTAAAGACATAATCGGAGTAGAGATTAAACAATAAGGGGGACAGAATACATCCCTGTCGCACACCTCGCTGAATGGTGATTGCGTGAGATCTCTGATTCCCATTTCCTATCTCGGCTGTTTGAAACCAGTAAAGATTTTTGATGAAATTCTGGTCCTTCGTATCAATGTTGCATTCCCCAAGCATTCTCATTAAATCATCATCATAATAACAATACCGTGGTTAAATACAAAGTGTTTTATTATTTTGTATCTATAAGCTTAAAATGTGTAACCACAAAGTGAGTGCTGCACGTAAAACGTTAAATGGCGACCTTCGTTTTAGAGTGGTAAGAGCTTTAAATGTCAGACCAGAGGTCCCGGGTTCGATTCCCGGCGACGGCAGCGTGATTGTCACACTGTCTTTGGTCTGGTGTAGAATTCACGTGACAATAATTTGGCGATAGATTAGCTACCTATCACAATCAATAACTAACTAACTAATTAACCATCACGCCGTCTCCCCGAAGGGGTAGGCAGAAAGAATGGACTGCCACACTTTTCTGTTCTGACATATTTCTCTCGATTCCTCAACATTCACACATCGTGTCATGCGCGCGCATCGATTTCTCTGACTTTCCACGTGGCCGACATTCAATATTTGATTTATTTGATCGTGCCACGTTTTTCTCAGTCTTAATCTATTTCGGGTTCCATTTACATCGTTATAATATACTTTTTTAACCATACTTTCTTCATTCATTCTTTCCATGTGTCCAAATCTCTTAATGATCCTTTCATTCACCTCTTCATTCACTTCTTATATTTTCATTCGACACTATCATATACAGAGTATCCACACATTCGTCTAATATAGATCTCATTTTTGATTGTCACACTGTCTTTGGTCTGGTGTAGAATTCACGTGACAATAAAATGACGATAGATTAGCTACCTCTCACATGTCCCGAGAATCAATAAGATAGATTTACCCTTTGCATCGATTTGGCTCGAGCTGTAATGATGTAAATAGCGATTATATATTGTTACCATTCTTTCCACACCATCTTAATGATCCATTCATTCTTTTGTTAAAAGCACCATCATTCGCATCGCATTCACTTTTTATATTTTCATTCGAAACACTATTATACACAGAGTATGCACACATTCGTTTAAGAAATCTCATTTCAATTGCATTTATTCTAATTTAATCCTTCTCTTGCCAGTTTCACGCTTCGATTCCATACATAAGGGTTGGTACAAGAACACCATTGTGCACTGCCATTTTAGCTATTCGTATATGTTTAATAGCTAAAAATAAATCATATTCAGTAATTCGGTTCAATCAACCTGTTGTATATAAAAAAAATCTACTTATTGAACACTAAGGCAATAACACTGTTGAATATCATAGAAATATACTTAGGAAATTGAAAATAACTTAGTTTAATTCACAAAATACTCGTATAAAAAAATATTAAAAAACACTACATATTTCGGAGGATACCTCCATCTTTGGGTGTAAAAATATAATAAAAATTAAACAATGAAAGACTAATATAAGAACGCATTTAAAATTCGATACAATAATTCATATTTCGGATCTCGGAATCATCTATGAGAGTAGGCTGACTTTTTGTGCACATATCGAGAGGATTTGTGGCATTGCACTGAGGATGTTGGGGTTCATCGTCCGGACCGGAAGAGTTTTCAGGGATCCCAATGTGCTCAGAGTCCTATACAACGCATTGGTTCGGAGCAGGCTCGAAAGTGGTTCTGTGATATGGAGTCCTCACGAAGCGAGATATTCCGTTATGCTGGAGAGAGTCCAGAAAAAAATTCTGAGGTATCTCTACATGAGGGAGTATGGTAGTTATCCGTGGCTCTATCCCACGGCATTTCTTCTGGGAATGCTCGGAACCAATTTTTTACAGCTTCGAAGAGATGGACATCTAATAAACCATTTCTTCAGATTGATTAGGGGATACTTCGAGAACTCGGCCGTACTGGAGGATGTTGGTCTTTTTGTCCCCGATAGATATCTCCGACAGCGACAGCACAGATTGTTTTATATTTTACCTGTACTTAATAGATGCCTTAAACATTTTCCTGTTTGTAATGTCTATTGAGTTAATAAACTGATTTGATTTGAAATTTAAAAATTAATTCGGTTATTTATTATAATAATAATATTTATTTATTTTTTTATCAGTAAGAACTAATAAATAATATTAAATAATAATAATACATGATGGTAATATAAAAAGCTAATAAGCATATGATAATATTAGATGGTTTGGACATATGGAAAGAATAAATGAAGAAAGAATGGTAAAAAAATTATATGTTAATGATGTAAATGGAACCAGAAATATAGGAAGACCGAGGCAAAACGTGGCACGATCAAATAAATCAAATATTGAATGTCGGCCATGTGAGGATTCAGAGAAATCGACGCGCGTGCATGACACGATGTATGAATGTTGAGGAAGCGAGAGAAATATGTCAGGAAAGAAAAGTGTGGCAGTCCATTCTTTCTGCCTACCCCTTCGGGGAGACGGCGTGGTGGTTAGTTAGTTAGTTAGTTATTATATAAAAAAATCTAATGATTATTTCAGGAGTTTGTAGTTCCGGAATATCTGCAATATGTAAAGTTACCGATTGTGAATACGGAAACATGCGCCAACATATACGAAGGTATATTTATTAGAGGCCAGATGATATGCGCCGGTTTGGATGAAGAAAGCATAGATGTCTGCGCCGGTGACATAGGCGGACCGCTGGCTGCAAACTCTACGCTGCGAGGGATCGCCTCATGGGGCAACGGATGCGGCATACCTGGCAACCCTGGAGTCTTCACCAGCGTTGCCAACTACGTCGACTGGATACATCAACATATTGCATCCTACCACTCACAAAAAAATTAGTCAATTACCATGTTGACTGCAGAGCACTGACCAGGACAGTGGTAAGCGGAGAACCCAATCAGTGGACCCCTGTTAAGGTCAGTTCATATACGAGGGTATTATTTGCAAACCCGGCAAACTCCACCAAAAATTAAAAGTGAGATATGAATTGGGTCTTATTCATAATACATTTGCACACAATTTTTATTGATTTTCAGTTTCAAATTCGGCTTCATTCTGAAGAATTTTGTTATTAAAATATAGGGTGTGTTGCAAACATGGCAACCTCCACTTGAGTGTTGCAAAGCGGCAAACTCCAAAATGAAATTCATTATTTTACTTTAATTATCAACATAATAATGATTATTTCATGGCTGATTACTTTTAAAATACTAACTGGTTGAGATGAAAAAAATAAATATCGTAAAAAAGCGCATTTTACTCAAAACAATACCCCCATACTTTACTTACAACTAATACCCTCATACTTTACTTACTTACTTAGACAGCCGTTGTCGTCCACTGCTGGAGATAGGCCTCCTCCATACATCTCCACGTATCCCTGTCTTGTGCCTTTTGTATCCAACATTATAAGAATTTCTGGCGTTTGGATGCAAAAGGCACAGTCCATATACCGTTCGGTTTTAAGTAAGTAGGAAAGTGTTTGAAAAGGTTCATCAGTTCCCATTTACTTAAAACCGAACTACATAGGGCCTGATCTGGACGGCGGTCCGCCACTTAAGTTCTCCCTATACCACTGTCCCGGTCAGTGGTCGTCAGTCAACGTGTTAATAAAAAGGATTATACCACTTCCCTACCATTATGCTTTATATAATTACTAAATTAATAAGCTGAAAACTATTTTTTTTAAACATTATTTCATTATATGCACCCTTTCGGCACTGTTCTATAATAAATAAATAAATTATAATCACTTGTTGTTTTATTTATATGTGGAGGCATAATATACTGGAAAGCATCTAAAAACTGCCAAGTGGCATCCCAAAAACCAGCAAAGATATTAGACTTTGCTGCAAATCAATCTTAATATGGACAAGTGTACGAAAGAGCTGAAAGGGTTGGATGTAGGTGTCAAAATTACCGGAGTGGCAATGAGCTGCTATTGTATGCGGATGACGCTGTCCTACTTGCAGACAGCGAGCATGAACAGTTCCTGGTGTCTTAATCTTTCTATTAAAATTCTGCCATACACTTTACAAATAACATTAGAAATAGAGGATTGCTACCGCTTACTCGAAGCTGTTATAGGCGAACGGCGCCTTTCGTCAGCTTCGCTCATTCATTCCCTAGGCCCGTCCCTCGTCCATATATAAAAGAAGTCGAGAGGGTCTGAACAAATAACAGAAGAGTATGATTGCAAGAGACGGAAAAATGGAGAAAGACATCGAAAGAAGGTTTGTCATCATTATCATCATCAGCCGTATGTCATCCACTGCTGAACGTAGGCCTCTCCCAAAGCACGCCACCGCCCCCTATTCATTGCCGCTCCCATCCATCCATGTCCAGCAATCCTCTTCAGATCGTCGGTCCAGCGGGCAGGGGGACGTCCAACTCTGCGGAATCCTGTACGCGGTCTCCACTCCAGAACCCGTCTCCCCCATCGGCCGTCGGTTCTCCGACAGATATGGCTAGCCCATCGCTTTAAAGAAAAGAAGAACTTCGAAAGAAGGTTGGTGCTGCCCTCATGCACCAATCTTCTTTCGAAGTGGTGCCCCCGAAAATGGTGCCCTCAAATTCATCACTGGAAATAGAAATCTATTAACTTAAGCAAATATGGTATTATGCACAATGGAGTTCTAGTGCCAATTCTTATTTAAGAAGTGCGAAAGCCAGAAGTGAAGCTTGTAGCTGGGGAAAGAAAGATGAAAGTAGGATAAATGTCGTAGAAATGATATCACAGAGAAAACAGTGCGGAAAACGATGTATGATAGAAAACCAAACGACGTAATAAGGAAGAAATGTGAAGGAGCTGATTATTTCCCAAGGAACACTTAGATAGTTTGAACATGGAACGAATTGATTGATGGAACAATGGTATAAAATATTATACAAGCAGTGAGAAGGGAAAAAGAGTCGACCGAGGAAAGCGTGGCATGACCAAATAAATACATGATTAAAAGATAACCGCATTCGAAGTGCAAGCGTGCAATTTACGATGTTTGAATGTAGAGGAAGCTCGTGAGGTATGTCAGGACAGAGCAGTATGGCGATCCATCCTTTCTGCCTACCCCTCCAGGTAAACGGTGTGATCATTAGTTAGTTAGTTAGTTTGTTATAGCATTATGTAATTCAATATGGTCTTCCACCATACTATTTTATAAGAATCACACGTCATTACCATATATCCTTTTCGTTTAACCCTTAACTAACTAACTAACTAACTAACCATCACGCCGTCTCCCCGAAGGGGTAGGCAGAAAGAATGGACTGCCACACCTTTCTTTCCTGACATATTTCTCTCGCTTCCTCAACATTCATACATCGTGTCATGCACGCGCGTCGATTTCTCTGACTCCTCACATGGCCGACATTCAATATTTGATTTATTTGATCGTGCCACGTTTTCCTTGGTCTTCCTCTATTTCTGGTACCATTTACATCATTAACATATAATTTTTTTACCATTCTTTCTTCATTCATTCTTTCCATATGTCCAAACCATCTTAATGATCCTTTCATTATTTTGTTCATGACACCATCATTCGCACCGCATTCACTTCTTATATTTTCATTCGACACTCTATCATACACAGAATATCCACACATTCGTCTAAGAGATCTCATTTCTACTGCATTTATTCTACTTTCATCCTTCCTTTGCCAGTTCCATGCTTCGCTTCCATACATAAGGGTCGGTAGAAGAACACCATTGTGCACTGCCATTCTAGCTTTTTTGGATAGGTTTTTGTTTGCGATGACAACTTTAAGTGCACCATTCACTTTGTTGCCTGCCCCAACCCTTCTTTCAATATCCCTCTCCACTCTCCCATCTCTTGTAAACATACTACCTAAATACACAAACTCAACTACTTGCTCCAAGTTTTCACCATTCACGCTAATGTTGCAGACTGTCGTGGTTTCTTCCTTTTCAAAAATCATTTAAAAATCGTTTAACCCTTTCGTGCTCAAATTATTATTTTTCTTTTAGGATATTTTTTGCATTGTAAAAAATGCCATTTTTTAAAAATAGATCGGAACTTATAAAAAAAACTCACATGATCTGTACTTCCCACTCATTGGTAGAATACTCATTAAAATGATTTTTGCGAAAATAATTCCCACTATAAAATATTATTTACCTTGAAATTCAGATCAAATCACCAGCTATGTATATTTCATACAGTGAAATAAATGTCTATAGAACTCAAATCAATCGTCAAAATCCTTATTTTATCCCCGTACTTGAAAGTTTTGCCAAAAAAATTACATATCTGACGTATGACACATAAAACAAAATAACACGTGTTTTGTAAAATTCAACTGCCTTTTAAAAGTTCAACCGTTAGAGCTGGTAAATATTTTATCGCAATAACCAATAATGGCTCTAGATGGCTGGAGTGAATAAACGTAATTCCCACTGAGTGATTAAATGGGAATACGTATTCCCACCAGCCACGAAAGGGTTAAACGAGTCACAATTTTTGCAGTAAACAACTTATCTCATTAGTTTCCTGTCACTCTTGTTGCCCATGTTCTAGTTGAATATAAAATTAATTTTCAGTTTGTCATTTGATCTATAAATCCTTCAATATGAGTATGACGTGGGTATATTCGGGTGGTGGTCTAGGGGATAGAACGCTTGGCTCCTGATCCAGGGGACATGGGTTCAAGCCTGGACACGACCAGATTCCTTCTTCATAATAATGAGCTATTTTCTGCTCACATTGAAGATTGTAAAATAAATTCTAATATCATTGATGTAAATCTTTGATATTAGTCTTTTAAAAAAAAAAAAAAAAATAAATAATCTCTGAACGTTTACGTAAATTAAGGGGTTAGGGGCAGTCAGAGATATGAAAATAACCAGTGTTTTATTTATTTATTTTTTGTCATTAATTTAATTTATTTTATAAAACCAACAATAAAAAATATTATATTATATTTTAACTTGATATTACGGAAATTAGAACATTTTATAATTATTCGATCACCATAAAAATAATTTTCATTTATATAAAGTGTGACAAATAAATTTAATTATTATTAATATATTCACATTAATTAGTAAATGTGCACGGTGAAATGAATATATTTCATAATCCATTTTCATACTACCACAATGCCTCAAGACTAAAGTCTTCAACCAGTGCGTTTTGCCAGTCATGACGTACGGAGCCGAGACGTGGACATTGACAAAAGGTCTAGTCTACAGATTCAAGGTTTCCCAGCGCGCCATGGAAAGAGCCATGCTTGGAATTACCTTGAGGGACAGATTTAGAAAAGAATTTATTCGACAACAAACCAAGGTGACTGAGGTGGCTCTACGGATAGGCGGGCTGAAGTGGCGGTGGGCTGGCCATATCTGTCGGAGAACCGACGGCCGATGAGAGAGACGGGTTCTGGAGTGGAGACCGCGTACAGGATTCCGTAGAGTTGAACGTCCCCCTGCCCGCTGGACCGACGATCTGAAGAGGATTGCTGGACATGGATGGATGGGAGCGGCAATGGATAGGGAGCGGTGGCGGGCTTTGGGAGAGGCCTACATTCAGCAGTGGATGACAGACGGCTGATGATGATGACGATGATGATTTTCATACGGGGGTAAGAAACTTGTCTCTGCGTAAAGTGTTATTAAAAATGAAACATCTGGCACCCCTGGAAACGACGCAACGTTTGTCAAAGCTTTCATCACAATAGCACGAAAAATAGTAGAGGGTCCTGCCGTTGACACGACGAAGATGAATTCACTGTTATCATTCAGTTCCTGGCAATGCTGGCGATCACTGCAGCGAAGATATCTCTGCGCCACTTGTAATAGGTTCTGAACTCCGCTCACTCCTGTCCACTCCCTATTATTTCGCAACCAGGTCTGCCTTCTACCAACTCCCCAACGTCCTTATATTTTATAAATTAATATCAGCCGAAAGAGGAAGTATTTATCTCCCCATAGCACATGACCCAAATATGAGACCTTTCTAACTTTCACACTCGACAAGAGCTTGGCTCTGGCTCTCTGTAGGACGTTATTTGATCTGTATAAATATAAAAGTGATTTTAATTAAAAAGAATTAAACAAATTAATTGAATCACCTTTAATGCATTTTAATTCTATTTAATTAATGAATCCAATGTTTAATTTATTTTTCAAACGCCTTTTTAAATAAATTAATAAATAACACGTTGTTAGAAACGAAACATATCACTATCCAATACTGTGATCAAATAATATTGTGAAATTTGCATTTAAACTCCGCGGGTACTAAGAAATCATATATTTTGTGGATTGGTAGTACTGCTTTTGACATCTATGCATGGTTTCATATCAATATATTCAATTACAGCAGAGTTGCACGTGTTTTTGCAATCATACAAAAGTGATTTTATTTGTATTTTAATAGTCTGATTTTGTTGACCACAGACTTTAGAAAGTAAATCGTATGAAGTGTAGATGCGCGCAGACTCTACAGGCTACTGATATAATATACCTATTGATTAGAAAAAAACGTAGGATCGTGCCCCGACACAACAGATATAAGTGTAAGCTGGACAACACGTCACTATGCGCCACGACACGATATAACAGCAGTGTGTTTATTAACAATTCTTACATTGAGTGAGAATAATAAAGGTATTTTCCTTTTAGTTAAGACGAAATACCTCATTACATCGAATGTGTGTGCGATGCTGAGATCATTTTGAAGGTAAGAACTTTTCGGAATCATTCTCGATACATCATTCAAATCTATCCTATGTACCCTTTTATTTTTTTATTACTAATTATTAATTATTTATTAAATAGTCCATTGTTTCGGCCGAAACAAAAAGATACCTTAACATTTTAAACTATTAAATTAAATAACTTTGTTTTTTGTATTACAATTGTATTTTATTTTACGCGACAGCTGTTTCATCAACCTATGTTGGGTGTTACAATAATATACCAAATGTCAAATATTCAAACCTTTATGTGTATTTGTTCCTATGTTAATTTGAATAATTAAAAATATTATTTAAATCGACATAGGAACAAATACATATCAAGATTCGAAAAATCACGAAAATTTGACATTTGATATATTATTGTAACACCTGATGATGTCAACATAGCTTGATGAAACAGCTGTCGGGTAAAATAAAATACAATTATGATAAAAAAAAACAAGTTATTTAATTTAACAGTTTAAAAATTATTTATTAATCAAAACTTAACATATAAATTATTGCATCCTCTTGAGATTGAATATCTCATTTGGGACCAATGTATACACAATCATTTTAATACATACATAGTTATACAAAAAAACTACTTAACTAACCATCACGTCGTATTTTCGAAGGGGTGGGCAGAAAAAAATGGACTACCACTCATTCTTTCCTCACATGCTTCTCTCAATTCTTCAACATTTTATTGATTTAGATCAGCCGATGGAGATGTTATTTTTCTCCCTTTAGCAAGTCTTACCCAGCCTAAGAAGGCTCGTGAAAGTTACATATAACCCACTAACACTCGAATATTTAATGTGTGAACATAATAGGTAGTGAATACGAAACGACATTAAAAGCATAACATTTTGAGAGGATCGCGATAATCGTTTGCAAGAAGGAAAGTTAACGCTTTTATATTTTGTGTGTATAAAAAACAATGCTTGTAATAAGAAAGCTGTCAGACGGAAAAATAAAAGGCCCGGGGGAGAAAGGATCGTTTCAGCGAGGATTAAATTGGTTACGCGAAACATTATCGTAAATACACTCCTTTTCTCGCAGGCGGTTGCCCCGTGTTCGGGAAATTTTAAACAAATCGTTACAACGGATGTAGAAATTTTAATTAGTTTTTTTTTGGTGGAAAATGGTGTCCACAGAATGGGTAAAAACATTCGCCATTTTAAAACTAAGGGCAACAGGTAAAATGTGTCAGTACAACTTTACTGTCTATATGAGTGGGGATATCCTTTAATGGCACTTCGAATGTTTTGAAAAATAATAAACTATGTAATTTTAACAATTTGTTACAACCGATATAGAAATTTTAATTAGATATTTTTTAGTGGAAATCGATATCCAAGGAATGAGTAACAATATTCGCTATTTAATAGTTACGCCTGTATAGCGAAAGCGAACCGTATGCGAAACTCTAGCGAATAGCGAAACTCTAGCGAATAGCGAAACTCTAGCAAATGGCGAAACTCTTCCAAATAGCAAAACTCTGTATATATTTTAGAGTAAAATAATATATCAACTGATATATTATTGTAACACTTGATGATGTCAACATAGGTTGACGAAACAGCTGTCGTGAAAAATAAAAATAAAATTGTGATACATAAAAACATAGTTTTTAAACTAACAGTTCGTAATAAATAATAAGTAATTAAAAAGGGTGCTCTAGCTATAAAAAATAGATAAATTTAATACATATTTATGAGTGTAATGTTAAAATTAACATTTTAAGATAATACGAGTATGTTTATTTTGTTAAAGGAATTTGATATGTAAAAAAAAGTCTTTTGTGAAAAGAGTCATATATTTTAACAGCGGTTAAAGGCATCACTAAATGGAACACCTAAAATATCATACGTATTGCTGAAAGTCTGAAAGATTTGGGTAATTCATTATATTGACTTTTTGAAAGGATATGTTAAGATGTAAGTGCGGATAGGGCGTGTAGATTCAATCTTGTTTTTCTTCTCATTTGGCATAAAATCCAGATATCTCCATCTCAAACGTGGGTACATATTTGCGGCGTCTTATTTTATTTATGGAGTTATAATATACATACGAACATGATGCGCAGGCATGTGGTTAATACATACGTATATGCGTATATTTTGAATTAAATTAAGGGGATACAACGAAAGAAAGGACGTAGGAAATAACAATGGAAGCGAAATTTACGAATCATGTTAATAAAATATGGGAGATTGGAAAATTCCTAAGTATATTAAATTACTAAATGGGAATTTTCCTTGTGAAAAGGATTGTTGTAATTTAAGTATTACAAAATGAGCAATGCGAGGTTATGTTTATATTGAATTACCTTTCTGTTATTATTCTATGTAAGTAATATCTTAATTAGATTTTTTTATGTTTTCATGTTTTGGTACTATTGTACCAATATTGTATCAATATCAGTCGATTTCAACACATTGAGTAATGTTTCTAAAATTACAAAAAAAAAATAACACAATTCACGCTCGAATATACATAATAATATTGTAATTTTTTTCCTCTTCTTTTTTCTAAAGATTTTGCGATCTATCAATCTGTTGATTGAAAAGGTACAGAAAAAGTTCTTACGTTTTTTGTACCTCAAATAAAACGGTTATTACCCCTGGCTGTACTTAACTGATTTCTTGCTGGGTATGCTGGACTACCAATCATTGGAAATTAGACGAACTATCCATTTGGGTGTTCATCTTTTTCAACTGATTTGTGGTCGAATACATAACTCTGATATTGTGAGTGACTTGACTTTGTTTGTCCCTGACAATTATCTGCGGCAAAGGCTACATAGATTATTTCACCTGCCAACGTTTAGAACCAATTTACCTAAGGTAATGCCCGTGGGCAGGGCAATAATACTTCTAAACCGCGTCTTTTCGGATGTGGACATCTTCCACGATAGTGAGGCTACCTTCATAAAACATCTGTCTCTTATATAATGTATAAAATTGATATTTGCTTCTCTTCTTTTAATAATTGTTTCTTTTTACTCAATTGTTCTCAATTTTTTATAATAATTATCTTGCGTTGTTTTTGGTGTGTTTATATTGTAATTTTTTAATTTCAAAATTGTATATTGTGTTAATTTTTTTTTTTTGTATTCTATAGTCATAAGCACTTTGGTTATATACTGTGATGTTAATGTTTCAAAAAAATTGAATTGAAATCGAAAGACAATTTATGAATGATAAAAATCTAAAATTGTAACTGAAATCCAATTAACTTATTGAACGCTAAGGCATTAACACTGTGAAATTCCATAGTAATATACGTAGGAAATTGAAAATAACTTTGTTTAATCACTTATTTTTAAAACAAATTTAAAAACACACAAACTCCGAAACATGTCGTGTTTTTTAATATTTTTTAAATAAATAGTGGATTGAACAAAGTTTTTTTCAGTTTCCTAAGTATATTGAAATACAACTATTTATCTTTTCTTGAACAATGATGTTGACTTTAAGTATTTCTTCTTTTAGTGTCATGTCAGGTCCCGTCGACGTTGGCGATCACTGTGGCGAAGGCTTTCTCGACATGATTTACTGGAGTGGTTTCCCGTTGCCTTCTCCAGGGGTTACCTTACCTTAGTTGGCAGGTCTCAGTTTTGTGGCACTGACGATACCAAATACGCCCTCTTCCTGTCTGCTATAACCCTAATGGTAAGTTCAGTAATCTCATAGTCTGGGACTCGTTGGATCACGAGAACCACTCTTGGACGCCTTGATGGAAGTAGAAGTGTTGCCGTTGTCATCCAAAGTGGCATTTTACAGTAATTTATTTGTATATTCCTTCCAGCAGGGTATTTCTTACCGTGGTAATTCCAGTCATTCGAGTCCCATAGTATTTAGTACTGCTAAACTATGTATTATAGATAAAATATTTAATCAATAAGTGAACACATTGTATATCTCAATATTTTTGGGATTTTATTTATGTCTTGCCACTTAATATTATTAAAAAAAATTTAATACGGGAATTTTCATATGAGTTTGATTCCCATCACATTTGAAAACATGCAAGACAAAACATATCATTCTTATAAAATACAACGCTTAAACCAAATATAACCTCAATTCATTAATGCAATTATCTTTAACCCTCCCTTCCCTATGATGGGTATCTTCTACACGTTGCTTTTAATAACCATCAATATCTTTATGAAAATAATAATTACAAGGTTAAGATTTTAGGTATTCCTTCATAATATATTTACGCATTGATTTAAAAAATAATATTAATAATAATCAGAATTTATCGGGTACATCGGAGGTATTTTGTGAACATCGAAAACACCTGTGAGTGCGCGACACTATATTCGCATATCACTCTTGCATACTTCACTGTGGAAGCGCGAGAAGAGTGGACCTATGCCCGTTCCGTGAGCGTTGCCAGATGTTTTTTTAAACGTTTTAAATAAATCTCATTTTTTGTAGTTTTTGACTTCAATTATAATTAATTAAGGGGATTAGCTATGAATGTTCTTATTTTTCCGATTTAAAATCACTATTTTTTGATCGGGTACTGACTATCCAACACCGGAACGCGCCTTTTTATTTTAGCACCGTAAGGGAAAGGTTTAAAAAAACTTTGATTTAAAGCGTGTAATAAGCCTACTTGTGAATTTGTTTATACATATATACAATAATTAAAACTAACAAACTAACTAACTAACCATCACGCTGTCTCGCCAAAGGGGTAGGCAGAAATAATGGACTGCCACACTTTTCTTTCCTCACATATTTCACTCGCTTCCTCAACATTCATATATCGTGTCATGCACGCGCGTCGATTTTTCAGACTCCTCACATGCCCGACATTCAATATTTGATTTATTTGGTCGTGCGACGTTTTCCTCGGTCTTCCTCTATTTCTGGTTTCATTTACATCGTTAACATATAATTTTTTTACCATTCTTTCTTCATTCATTCTTTCCATATGTTCAAATCATCTTAATGATCTTTTAATTATTTTATAATTATTATGACAAAATATATGTATTAGGTTAAATTATAAGTGAAATCGCTTGAAGTAAAGCATTTCAAGTACACAATTGATAACTTACTGAATTAATTTTATCGTAAACCTAATATAGAACTAAAAAAGGTACTTCTTGCAATAACATTGTAACGAATAAAGGAATACAAGAAGACCTTTCTAAATCTAGCGGTTAGCACTCCAGATTTTATATGAAACAGTGGTCAAGAAAATTTTTACAAGGCTTAGGAAAAGGTTTTCCCACAGGTACTTTTCTGTTTGCGTATTTATTTTCGTAGCGTATTTGTTTCAAAATTCTTCTATGTATCAACTCTTAGGGTCTGCCCGGCGGCGCAATGTTTTTCCGTATCTTTATAAACATTATTTCTTTGCTGGTCTCCCACCGCTGTCCTTTACCCCGGGGGCGGCAAGGGTTGACCACCCTCACTACTTACTATTACAAACTGAGCCGTGAAGGGTGACAGGGTGACGTTTAAATTCTGTTTACGACAAAATACACAACATTATCATTACACAAAGACTTCCATCTGCGGGTGTTTTGTTAACATTAACAAAAATGTGCGTTTTCTTTGTGGCTATGACAGGAAGCAAACCAAAGGAAGCTTAATTTCAATGCCTCCATTCACGGAATGTTTCCCGTGTTATTTACATTATTTATGTAAGGTGTATCAGGCACTCAAAGTATTCGCATTAAGCCCGGTACGGTTGTCATTCATTTTGTAACAAAGCAGGTACCGAGCCACTTCTAAATGAATTACTTTTGTACGTATACTCCTTATAGTCAAAATAACATATTGCAACGTTATTTACCTTAATTCTTAACCAGAGTGGTATATCTATGACCTAACCTCAATATTACTTGACAGGTTTAATGTTTTTCATTCTCGTTTTAGTCATTTTCAAGAAAATCGAAGACATACGGACAAAAATTCATTTATATTCATTCATTCATTCATTTCTCGTGTGAGACTTGGCCTCCTCCACAATGGTCCTCTACTGACTTCTGTCTCTGGCCATCTCTCTCCATTCTCCAGCTCCCTTCAATTTTCTCCCAATCTTCTTCCACGCAATCCGCCCATCTTTTCCTCGGTCTGCCTCGGACTGATATTAGTGGGTCAAGTGGAGGGACGTTGGGAGTCAGTTGGTAGAAGGCAGCTGTCCTGGCTGCGGAACATCAAAGAGTGGATAGGAATAACAAGAGTTCAGAACCTGTTCCAAGTGGCGCAGGATAGAGATGCCTTTGCTGCAGTGATCGCCAACGTCGGGGGGACCTGACATGGCACCGAAAGAAGAAGAAGATTATATTATATTATGTTGTTATTCTTATAGTTAAAAAAGTGTTTTTTGAATATATTGCGTTTGTGTGTAAAACATAAGAATTATTATATTTTGCAGGAAATAAAAGTAGTTGAAGAAGTCCGGAAACAAACATTATAAACGGAAATAGAATTCGTTCAACATGAAAACATTAGGCTTGATGGCGGATAGTGCCTACTCAGTTTACTGAGATGGTGCCTTATAAAGAATATCTCGCAGTGGAGTACCTCCTCTGTTGGATGATTCTAAATTTGAGAAAATTCGTTTAGTTTTTAACTCACTAACTAACTAACTAACCATCACTCCTTTTCTCCGGAGGGATAGACAGAAAGAATGGACAGCCACCATGTTTTTTTCCTCACATACTTCTCTCGTTCCATTACATTCATACATCGTGTCATACACGCACGTCGATTTCTCCAACCCCTCAAGTGACCGACATTTAATATTTGATCGATTTGATCGTGCAACGTTTTTCTCGGCCTACCTCTATTTCTAGCTCCGTTCGCGTTGTTCAGTATTCTGTCTTCATTCATTTTTCCATGTGTTCAAACCATCTAAACAATATTTTGTT
Source organism: Lepidostoma basale (assembly GCA_022606425.2). NCBI lineage: Eukaryota > Metazoa > Arthropoda > Insecta > Trichoptera > Lepidostomatidae > Lepidostoma > Lepidostoma basale. The sequence continues at coordinate 46,574 of JAHDVF020000730.1, read as the reverse complement.
TATAACACTATCATTCGCATCGCATTAACTTCTTATATTAGCATTTGACACTCTATCATATACATATTTACCACACATTCAACAATGTGGCGGTCCATTCTTTCTGCCTACCCCTCCGGAGAGACAACGTGATGGTTAGTTAGTTAGTTAGTTAGTTTGTTTGAATTTTTAACTAGGTAAACTTTTTGTTTTATGACTATTTTTGTTTTATGTTTTTTTAGGTTTTGGGCTCTACTCACATTTTAATTTTTATTATTATTTATATGTAATTATGGCACGTGCTTTTTATTTTGATTATGTACTTTAATACATAAAATGTGTATTTAGAGGATAACTTTTTAAAATGATCTAATGATTTTACTGATGAAGATTTCAGTACTTCTCTCTACCATCACTGGTTGTGGTACACAACGCTCTGAAGTACACATATTTTTTGTTTTTGAGTGGTTCATTTCCATGCCCACAGTGCTCAAAAGATTATTAACATCAGTATACCCGAATCTAGTACATTCTAATTTAATTTTCAAATAACAATAAAAAAAAATCATATATGCTGCTAGTTAAAAAAACATCGTTTTATATCATACGAGTATATGCTACTGATTAGATTGCAAACGTAAGATCACAATCTCGAAGGAATGACATACTCACAAATGGCTAACATGTTTACTTGGAATTATATATACAACAAAACAAAAAAAAAAACTTGTATGCGCATACTTTATAAAGTATTTTATATATCGTTTATAGTCGATTAGTATTTTAAATATCGTGTAATTGTGTCTTGTAATATATTGTAAATTTTTATTTATTGATTATTGTTATCCCATTCATGTAGTCATCTTCCTCTTTTTTCTGTGTTATGTCAGGTCTTCCTAATGATGAATATCATTTGAGAGTAGGCGTCTCTACTTCTGGCAGTTCGAACCAGCTCCTCAATCCTTTTTAAGCCAATCCCTTATAATGTGGAGGAGTTTCTGCAAACATCTCGTCGATCCTTAGGTGCAGTAATTCATGTATCCCCTAATTACACGGCCTTAATATGACATCTTAAGGGCTCTATGAGGAACATTAATGCTGTAGACCATACCATATAGGAATTTGATTCAATTTGCTACGAAGAACAGACTATATACAATAGTGTATAAAGATACAGATAACACATTAGTTGGAAGAATATAGGATTGAGTTAGGAAGGAAAAATAGGAATCGTGGAATAAACTTCAAGTGATAATACTTTTTATTGAAGATGAAGGCGAAGTAATATTGAATATGATTTAATTTGATATTATTCTTCACCTAGGCAAAAATTTTCTATATAAATTTAGGTTTTTCCAAATTGTAATTGTGTATTGTTTTTCTACGTAAACATTTCGCTGCATATTTTATTTCTAAGGATTAGTAATAATATGCATTTGAACGGCCGTAACGTTGAAAGGGTGGAAAAATTTAAATACCTCGACAGCATACTAACGCAATCTCTTGACCCGGATGTAGAGATAAAATACAGAATTGAGGCAGCAAGACCTACGTTTAATAAAGTGGAATCACTCTTCTGCAATGAAAACATAAACTTCGTCAGAGAATGATCAAATGTTATGTGTGGTCTCTTTTATTGTATGGATGTGAAACGTGAACCTTGAAAGTCAACTCAATGAACAGACTGGATGCATTTGAAATGTGGCTCTATCGCCGAATGCTCAGAATTTCCTGGACAGACATGGTTACCAATACCGAAGTCCTGAGCTAGAGTTGACAAGGAACTGTTATCAACTATCAAACTTTGGAAGATTTCACATCTGGGTCATATACGCATAAAAGTAAAAGCAATAATATGTTAACTTTATAGGTCTTTTTTTGGGTATGATTGATTATATTGCACCTGAGGATAGAGGAAGCCACCTTCAAACCATTTAGTGTATTATATTTTTATTTTATAAAATTATTTAAATTATTAATTGTTTAAAATGCAGTGTTTAAAAATCTCCTTAAAAATTATTATTTTCATATTTCAAAAAAGAACATATTGAAATCATTTGCTAAGCCACTGAAAGGAAGCTTCCTTCCGGTAATGGAAGAGCCCTACCTTATGTTTATGCAGCTTTAGTAGAGTCGGGCAATCTTCCCTCGAGCTGCTCTTGTATCTTGTATGACCGACCTCTAGTGATCATTCCACTCCTGATTGCCTTTATTTATGCAGGTGCAGTGCCAGGCCGTGAAACAAATGGTGTCGGAGTTATGACTAACATTACCTTTAGATAGAAAAATGTTCATAATTGAATAAAATATGTATATAATAGTTGAATACTTCTTATGACCTGTCATTGGTTGGGTTAAGCGATCGCTTTATGTTAACAACATTCCCTATTCCGCATTTCTTACGACCACCACGTCTGACAATTTTTTGGAAGATGTATACGTATATGCTACAATGTTGAGGAACACTTCACATTTTTTAGTTCAATCTACACTAGCGCCAAGATTATATTATTAAAACAAAATTAAATCGTTTTCGGTTTCATGGACCTTCTCTCAACGGTGCTGTGTAACTTGTACACATAAAAATGTGTATTCATTACACAGCACCGCAACGCACGGCCTTTTTTACACAGTAAACGAAAAGTCAATAAGATCCTTATGATAGGTTAGGTCAGATTGAATATAATAATTAAGGTAAAATAAGATTCAAAATGGCGGATATTTTTGGCATGTTTACAAGACTTCTTGTCTTTGTTTAATTTGTGTTAGAACATTTCAGATACGAGAAAAGGCTTAAAAGCCACGGTTTTAGTAAAAATATATAATGCAACACTATTCTTCTTCTAAGTCTAGGCTTTGTGGTCTGTTTCTTAATAGGAACTTGCCTTTTGCTAGGTCAACTCCCAGCTGACAATTCATCTATTCCGTGGTTTGGCCCAGGGTTGGTCGTGTAACACAACGAGAGTGAGTCTAGATGAATCCATTTTTCTCACTGTGGATACCCTCACTTAACGACATCCTCGACTTCGGATTTTTAGCTTATAATTCAGTTCCTTATCATTAGCGTGAATGGTGAAAATTTGGAGCAAGTAGATGATTTCGTGTATTTAGGTAGTATGTTTACAAGAGATGGGCGAGTGGAAACGGATATTGAAAGAAGGGTTGGGGCAGGCAACAAAGTGAATGGTGGACTTAAAGTTGTCATCGCAAACAAAAACCTATCCAAAATACCTAGAATGGCAGTGCACAATGGTGTTCTTCTACCGACCCTTATGTATGGAAGCGAAGCATGGAATTGGCAAATAAAGGATAAAAGTAGAATAAATGCAGTAGAATTGAGATTTCTTAGACGAATGTGTGGATACTCTGTGTATGATAGAGTGTCGAATGAAAATATAAGAAGTGAATGTGGTGCGAATGATGGTGTTATGATTTAAATAATGAAAGGATCATTAAGATGGTTTGGACATATGGAAAGAATGAATGAAGAAAGAATGGTAAAAAAATTATATGTTGACGATGTAAATTGACAAATAGAGGAAGACCGAGGAAAACGTGGCACGATCAATGAAATCAAATATTGAATGTCAGCCATGTGAGGAGTCAGAGAAATCGACGCGCGTGCATGACAAGATGTATGAATGTTGAGGAAGCGAGAGAAATATGTCAGGAAAGAAAATTGTGGCAGTCCGTTCTTTCTGATTACCCCTTCGGAGAGACGGCGTGATGGTTAGTTAGTTATTTTTGAGATCCTTATTCCTAGGCCTCCTCCCTTCCCTTTCACTCGTCTTTATCTCCTGCCAGCCGTAGCCACATTCCCCCCCCCACGGCAGCAATGTCGTCGGCCCACCTTTTTTGCGGCCTGCCGATGTTTCTCCTATTCTCCCATGGTCTACACCTTATTATTTTCTGAGTCCATCTATCCTCACTCTGTCTCGCCACATGACCCGCCCATTGCCACTTCAGTCTCGCTAGTCGTTCCATGATGTCCGTTATTTTTGTTCGGCGTCTTATCTCCTCATTTCTGATCTATCTCGGAGACTGACGCCGAGCATATGTCTTTCCATGGAACGCTGCGTGACTCTCAATCTTTCTACATTTCTCTTGGTGAGGGTATAATCGCATACAAGTATTATAAATCCTTTGCTGCTGATTTTCATATCGGGGTTTAACCATACTGAATCTTTTAAACTACTTAATACTTTAACCATTACTTCAAATGATATTATAGATCTATTTCCCCACACAACAATTGAAAAATTGTATTGAAAATTCTCTGTCTTAAGTTTACCAAAATTGATTTAAAAAATGAAGAGTAAGATGAGCCAGGAAATTTATTGAGTGAATCAGAGAAAATAGCAAACATGCCGATGTAATACGCGAAACAGCTTCGGTAAAGTGGAATTAGGCCGACCATATAGTAAGGATCATTGGTGGAGTGGCGACCAGTTTCTTAGAAACCCAGGCAGATCATATGAAAGATAGTCTGATGACATCAAAAAAGTGGCAGGAAGTTAATGGTATAGAGCCTAGGTTCTCAAAGTGGACGATAACGCCCCTTTGTGGGCTTGTGAAACTTTCAGGGGGGCAGTAGAAGACCCAGAAAAAATAGAGAGCGTGAGCAGATAAAAAAATATAGTCTAAAAAGACAAAAAAAACACGCTAATCACGTAGGTATTAATAAATCAAATTAAACTTAAATATTGGTTTATTTTGTTATTGTATGTATTGTAATCATTTTTCCATTTCGGTAGTTTGGTAGTGGAAGGGGGGCGTTGAACGTTTATTTTTCTTGTAAAGGGGGCGGTAGCCGAAGTTTGGAAACTTATGGTATAGAGTGACGAGAGATGAGTTGTGGAAGTCGGGAAGGGAGGTACATGTCCAACTTTAGTCAAGTAACGGCTGATAATGATGGTATTAGTAAACATTAGTGGATGTTTTTTAGAATTATTTCAAATAATATTTTTTGACATGTTTTAGACACATAATCTATATTTTCTAGCTTCTTTAGCTTCAAAAATATGACTGCTTTAGAATTAAAATAATGATAATATATATAAATATTTTTAATTACGTAAATCGTATTATCTTAACGTCGAGGTTGGTTTACTGATAAGAACAAAACAGCAATTAATGTTTGATAAATTTAATAGTATAGAAACGCCGCAAAAATATAATATATGATTTGTTTATGAAATTTGATTACTTTTTCGCTATTAATAATATTTTTTATATTGCACTTGATAAAAACGTGTGAAATTAAAAGCCAGTGGCCAAACAATAAAATAATAAAAAATATATAAGCGATATTGTCAATAGGATAACAATATAGTTTACGCATTAATAATAATAGTACGTATTAATAATATTACGTACGATGAGAAAATTCCAGAAAAACCTAAAATTGCGAGGGAATGCGTAATTATTATTAGGTAGAATTCACGTAAGAGGATACTCAGTTGGAGACTATGGGCAAATAGGCGAAGTGTCGGAAGGCCACCGATGAGATGGACCGATGATATTGTCAAAAGAGTTCGAAAATCTTGGATACGAAGGGGGCAGGATAGAGACGAGCGGAGGAAATTGGAAGAAGCCTATATCCAGCAGTGGAGGGAAGAAGGCTAGCAAAGAAGAAGAAGAAGAAGAAGAATTCACGTGCATTTGTCATACTTGAGATTTTAAATTCATTAAAACAGCGTTTTACAAATCCAAATTATTATTAATTTTAATTTAATTTTATCTCAATAGAGACGAAGACGCAAACTGGAAACTGAATACGGATGATCAAGGTATTTACAGGACTTATGACCTGTCATTGGTTGGGTTAAGCGCACGCTTTTTGTAATTACAACATTCCCCATTTCACCTTTGTTTTTATGCTCATGCACGATAAATTTGGAAGTTGTATATGTACTCCAAATCCATACTTATCTTCACGTGTCAGTTTTAATTGGCCATCTATGTAGATTTGATTACACATGTCAATATTTTTAAGATTAACCTATATAATCCACCCACTTCGTCTCTATTGAGATACATTTAAATTTGAATTAACCACCCACCATGGGTGAAAATCCAGGATTCGTATACAAGTATAAGTATACATTCACAAAAATATCCAAATTATTATTATTATTATTATGATAATACATTATTATCCGTGGTCTCCTGAAACTTTCATTCTGAAAGTTATTGAGATCGTTATGAGTTATAGACATACCTACTTTATATGACCATTTTAGGACTTATAGTAATATTATATATCTTCTTCTTGTCCTGTCACACCTCCGTGGTGCATAAGGCTTCAAGGAACCATCTCCACCCGATTCTATCTAATGCTTTATGCCTAACATCATCCCAAGCGAGGCCTATTACTTTACCCTCGGTCTGCCTAGCTTCCTTTTTCCCCCATAGGGGACCAGTCTAGTGCGCTTTAAGCGATGCAGGCTATATTATGTATTAGAATATATTGAAAATGTAAATCGGAAACAAAATCTGTGAAGACCGAATGAAACGAGTATTTAGTTTGTTTTACAAAAATGTTTTCGTTGGAAAAAGAATTGCGTGTATTTAATTTAACACGCAAAACGAGTTGTGTGAATGTGTACGAGTCCAGACACGTATGTTAATATAATATAATAGTGTGTTGATCCATTCGTTTTACTCAATCTCTGGTGAAATGGGGTGATGATAAGGAAGTTAGAAGGAGCCTCCTTCTGGTACCAAGATATTCTTGGATAAAATAGGGATTCTTTGTATTTGAACCGATAACGTATAGTTTTATGTATACAAAATGTTTTGAAATAGAGTCTCCTCAAAGGGGTAGGCAGAAAGAATGGACTGCCACACTTTTCGTTCCTGATATATTTCTCTCGTTTCCTCAACATTCATACAAGGTATCATGCACGAGAGTCGATTTCTCAGACTCCTCGCGTGGTTGACATTCAAAATTTAATTTTTTTGATCGTGCCACGTTTTCCTAGGTCTTCCTCTATTTTTGGTTCCTTTTCTTCATTCATTCTTTCCATGTGTCCAAAGCATCTTAATGATACATTCATTATTTTGTTCATAACACCGTCATTCGCACCGTATTCACTTATATTTTCATTCGACATTCTATCATACACAGAGTATCCACACATTCGTCTAAGAGATCTCATTTCTACTGGATTTATTCCACCCTCCTCCCTCATAATCAATTAATACATAGTATGTATAAAGCCTCTAGGAAGCTTGCATAGAGCGAAACCGGTAGGCCCTCATTCTCATAAATAAAGTGGTTGAATACCAAATACACAAAAAACTGTTTAATTGATTTTTATCTAATCATTATTTAAATAATTACTCTTTTTACACCAAACATTAAATTTGAACCAATCACAAATATCTAACTTACCCCATTCCACATTCACTTAGATGTATGATGTTTTTAAGAAGTAATGAAACGCTCACATATTCTGGGAATATATTACTCCGAACTCTAAATGTTGAGTGCTGTAATATGTAAATGTGGGAAAACTAAAATACTTCTGAGTAATTTCTTCTCCTTAGATTTTGAACTAACAAGTTTCATAACAATATTGGGGTTTTAGTTGAAAAATTAACAAATTTTATATTATTTACTGTTAAATTTACGACGGTGTTAAAATATACATTTTTTTAATACTCTTTTTGAGAATGTTGTTGAGAATGCCTGACAACTTGGTTGTGATACAAGAAGTTGTTTGTAACACCTGATGATGCCAACATCGGTTGCCGAAACAGCTGTCGCGACATTCTCAAATAGTGTATAATAGAAATTGTGATATTATAATAGTACTGTAAATTTAATTGTCAATAATGTGGAAGTATCGTAGTATTTCGGCCAGAACGATAAACTATATAATTTTACAACTAATTTTAAAATCAAGTACAAGCACTTGAAGTTATAAAATATGGCAGTGCACAATAGTGTGCTTATACCGTCCCTTATGTATGGAAGTGTAGCATGGAACAGCTAAATAAGGATGAAAGTTCAATACACGCAGTAGAAATGAAATATCTTTGACGAATGTGTTGTAAATCAATATATGATAGAGTGTTAAATGCAAATATAAGAAGTAAATGCAGTGCGAATGAAAGTGTTATGAATAAAAAAAGGGAAATAAGAATGGTTTGGATACATGGATAGAATGATTGGAGAAAGAATGGTAAAGAAAGTATATGTCAACGATGTAAACGAAACTTCCAATTTTTTTCTGAAATGCCTAAATTTGTCCATATTAGCGGAAATCCAATAATAAATGAAAATAACGCAGATTCTATAAAAACAAAACAAACAAACAAACGAACAAACAAACAAACAAGGAACGAGAAATAAAGGAAGACCGAGAAAAACGGGTTATGATTAAATCAATCAAATATTTAATGTCGGCCACGTAAGTAGTCGAAGAAATAGACGCGCGTGCATGAAACGATATATGAATATTGAGGAAGCGATACAAGTTTGTCAAGAAAGAACAGTATGGCGGTCCATTCTATCTGCCTACTTTCCCAGTGAGACGGCGTGATGTTTGGTTAGTTAGTTATAAAATTCAACATAGGCTTTGTAAACACACCCTTATGGTATATCTTATTCAGGTGTTACAATAATACCTATATTTAACGACAAACTTCTTATTTGAAATTTTTGATATGACGGTACATTGGTTTTGCAGACATCCCTGTCAGAGTAAAAAGGGGTGCGAATGTAACAGGTTTCATTAGGGAGTCAAATATCGCGAGGGAAGAAAGTTTAGCACAAAGGTATAAACGAGAAGAGAATTCGCGATATGATAACATTCCTCTGTAGCAGCGGTTCCCAAACTCTTTTGACACTTAAATTATTTTACGGAAAATACCTGGTTTATTTATCATTATTTAATTATAATAAATAACTAACCATCACGCCGTCTTCCGAAGGGGTAGGCAGAAAGAATGGACTGCTAAACTTTTCTTTCCTGACATATTCCTCTCGCTTCCTCAACATTTATACATCAATTTTGTCTAACTCCTCATCTGGCCGACATTCAATATTTGATTAATTTGATTGTGCCACGTTTTCCTCGGTCTTCCTCTATTTCTAGTTCCATTTACAACGTTAAAATATATTTTTTTACCATTCTTTCTTCATTAATTCATTCCATGTGTCCAAACCATCTTAATGATCCTTATTTTATTTTGTGCATAACATTCGCACCGCATTCACTTCGTATATTATCATTCGACACTCTATCATACACAGAGTATCCACACATTTGTCTACGAGATCTCATTTCTATTGCATTCATTCTACTTTCATCCCTCTTTCGCCAGTTCCATGCTTCGCTTCCATGCATAAGTGTCGGTATAAGAACACCATTATGCACTGCCATTTTAGCGTTTTTGGATAGGTTTTTGTTTGCGATGACACCTTTCAGTGCACCATTCACGTTGTTGCCTGCCCCAACCCTTCTTTCGATATCCCTCTCTACTCGCCCATCTTTTGTAAACATACTACCCGAATACACGAACTCGTCTACTTGCTCCAAATTTTCACCATTCACGCTAATGTTGCAGACTGTCATGATTTCATTAATTTTAATCTTTAATGAAAATCATACAAAATAGGTACACTATACACAACTGACTTCTACAACAGCATACAAAACAGCATAAAAGAATATCATACAAAGCCCAAAATAACAATGAATTGCATTTACTATAAATTGATAAAATTGTTTCCATTTATTGGGTGGTAAAAATTGTTTTGATTATTGATCAACTGTTGGTTTGTAGTGAAGAGTTTTGAGCCGTCACAAACCTACTCGTAAAGGCTTTGCTTTATTAATTAAGTTCGATCGTAGAATTATTTTAGATTTATGAATAATTTCGAAATATGTCAATCACATACAAAAGAATAAATCTTTAATCAAACAAATTTCATTCGTAAGGATTAATTGTATCTCAATAGAGACGAAGATGTTAATTGTTTTTTTGAAAACAGAATATGGTAGTAGAGGCGTTTAAAGCACTTATGACCGGTCATTGGTTGGGTTAAGCAATCGCTTTATGTTAACAACATTCCCCATTGCGCCTTTCTTACGACCACCACGTCTGGCAAATTTTTGAAAGATGTATATATGCTACTATGTTAAGAACACTTCACATTTTTTAGGTCAATCTACAATAGCGCCATCTATTAAGATTGTACTCGTATGTCAGCATGAGATACAATTAATCATTTAAAATGATTAACCCGTAATGGTTAAATTCTAGTATTTGTGTACAAGTATATGTATACAAAAACGAATTTCATTTGTATTAATTATTCAATATAGAGTTTTACGGTCACATACGTATGTTTTATCTTACAATATTGTTTCATTTTACTGCCTTTTCTTATATAACTGTTAAAATTTGTTTTTAATTGTAATCATAAATGTATTGGAAAATGACAGTAATATTTATAATTTTTTCAAAAATAAAATCATTGTTCAAGTATTTAAAAATTGGTAGATTTATGATGCTTATTGTTACGGAGTACCTCATAGAGTCCATGCAGAGCTCCAGGGTTCTGCGGAGCACATTTTAAGATGCGTTGGTCTAGAGCATGGGTCGGCAACCTTTTGTTGTAAAAGGGCCAAATATTTTTCATGGGGATCAGTGCGGGCCGCACTTGCAGTAGGTATACATACAATATTTATGTACAAATATTTTAGTTTTAAAAATAAAACGCTAAGTGTATATTTTAACGACATTTATTGTATTTAATAAAATCAATGAGATTTTTGTGATTGCATTTGACTTGCAAGTTTTTTAATATCAGCTTGCATTTTTGAAGTAGAGACGCGTAGTATTGCGTCTAAATGTGAATTCGATAACCGAGAACAGTGTTTGTTTTTTCGATAATTCAGAATTGAAAAAGTTTGTTCACAAATATATGTACTACCAAACATAGTAATTATTTGCTGAGCAAACCTTTTTAAATCCTTGTAGTTTTCAGAAGGCAAACTCCCATAGAAATCCACCAAATTAGTTTTTTCCTTAAAAGCCATTTTAAGTGTGTTATTACTTTGCAAATCTATCACGTTGATTTGCAAATCGCTTGGTACATTACCGATATCTACTGCAAAGGGGTTTTCGAAAATCTCCATCTTACGTGAGATCTTTTTGAAATCAGCAAACCGGTTTTCAAACTCAGTTTGTAGTTGCATTAATGCACTTTTCATTTTAGTATTTTGCCAAACAAAATTCATTCCAGCTTCTTCTACTGCTTTCTTGCAATTTGGAAAATGATCGAGTTTCCTTTCATCGATATGCTCGATAAATAATGTTAGTTTCATTTCAAATGATTTAACATCTGAATACATATTGCATATCAATTTATTTTTCCCCTGTAAACGTGTATTGAGTATATTCAGTTCGGCAGTCAAATCAGTTAAAAACCCAAGATCTACAACCCACTGGTGGTTGGAAAGTTCATGTATTGCCTTTCCTTTCATCTCCATAAAGTTACAAATTTCTTTCCTCAAATAAAAAAATCGTTGAAGTACTGCTCCTCGGCTTAGCCATCTTACTTCACAGTAATACATCACGTCACCATATTCAGCTTCTACATTTTCCAAAAACTTTTGGAACTGGCGGTGAGTAAGCCCATTTTTTCTTATAAAATTAATAGCAGATACAACGGTATCCATTATTTCTTTCCACGATAAAACTTTGCAACACAATGCTTCTTGATGGACAATACAGTGAAATGTAAATGGAACTTCCTGTTGTCTTTCATCAACGATCTTCCTTTTTTTAGAAGCCATCTTGGGTGTATAAATCTGTAACAATACAGAAACATAAAAATATGTATTTATTTTTACGGAAAGAGTCATAGTTTTGTCCTATATAAAATCCTTAAATAAATACTCCCCCAGTGAGCAATATTTTTATTCGAAAAACAAAATCGTAAAATTTATGTCAAGTATACCTAAAGTACACCTTTATTGACGAGTAAACAAATACTATCGTTGTGAAAATTTTAAAAGCAATAATTATTAGCCTGAAAAACTCCATACGCATTGAAAATATCTGCCGAGAAAGAATAAATAACGCCGACGGGACTCGAACCCGCAGCCTTCTGATTGCCGGTCAGATGCTCTCGCCATTGAGCAACGTCGGCTTATTCCCATTCCGCCAAATAACTAAATATGTAACATACAAGTATTTATTCATTCAACAGTCATTGCTTTTTTTTTTCAACAATTATTTCTTATTAATTTTTTCACCTGAACCTACCAATTTTATTTTTTTGTAGAAAAGGCAATTGTAACTTCGAGTCCCGTTGGCGGTATTTATTTTTTCTCGGAAGCTATTTTTAATGTGTATGGAGTTTTTCAGGCTTATAAAAATATTACATTCATAGTGCACCTCGTCTTAAAAAGTTTATCATTGTAATTTTTTTTTAAACTGTCGTAAACTCATGGATACTTTAATATTGCATTGTTATATTCATTACTTGTAATCTTAGGAATAATATTATTATCATGCAGTAGGTAGGTACTTACCAAAAACACTAAGAGAATTCACAAAACAGATTTTATAAAAAAATAAAACTTGCAGCGAATGTAAACGCCGCGTGGGTGGGTAGTTAGCGCAGCGCGAGCGAACGAGTAGTGTTACTGGTGGTCGACAGCGGAATGATGCGAGGTGCGTGTGGCGTTCTTGCCTTCCTTCTCTTTCCCCCCGCTCCCCCTTCGCTCCAACTTCACTATTTCTTCGCTCCCTTTCTCGCTTCCTTTCACTCGATTGTGTATAATATCGTCCGTCATGTGCGTTGCGGCGAGAATCTCGCGGGCCGCACCAAGATGTCTCGCGGGCCGCATGCGGCCCGCGGGCCGCAGGTTGCCGACCCATGGTCTAGAGTATCTACGAATTAACACGAACGACGCATTCTTCTTGTAAATCGTTTATACGGAGTTCTGTAACGAGCTGTGGTCTTTGAAAGGCAGGAGTTACACATTCCATGCAACATATCCACAATATTATAGAATAAACGTTTTTTTGCCATTGTTTTAAATGTAAATTGGTGTTAAATTTCGTATGAAGCACTTAATTTGTGGTGTGACATTATTTAATAAAATAATAATACACTTTTAGTCATTTGTATTAACAATACTTTATTTTGTAACACCAACCGGTTTCACTTCCGCCAGAGCTTCGTCAGGGTGAGAGTATAAACTGACTTCTCTCACCCTGACGAAGCTCCGGCGGGAGCAGTGAATTATTATTTTATTTAAATTAGTTTATGCTTTCGCTTAGCAAACCAAGCATGTTCAGAAGATAAATTAAATAGTTGAATAATCAATTCGAATAAAAACGTCCGTTTTCTAGAAGTTTTATTATATTTTATGGGGAAGACATATTTGACCTTGTTAAGGAATTATCAAATGTTGTTTGATCTTGACATTTCATAATGCCTTATGCAAGCGTTACAAGTCATTCCCATAAAATATGATAAAACCTCTAGAAAACGAAAGTTTTCATTCGTATTAACAATTTTATATGGATTTATACATTATTCAATAACAACAAAAACAAATCATCAAGCCGTTTTTTAGAGCTGTAGTCAGAGATAATAAAACACTTTAATAGTCTATCCTAACGTCTTTGTAGATTCCTGCACATTGATACATAAAGACATACACGCACGTCGAAATCTTCCGATTTCTGACGTCTTCTTCTTCTTTAAAATTTTGATTATATTTTGAAGACCAAACAAAATGTGGTCCAGCCATGTTTTATTTGGTCTTCCTCGAATCCGTACACCGTTCACGTCGTTAATGAATGTAATCTTCACCATTAATATTTCATCAACGCGATCCTTTTAGATATCGTAATAATATCTAAAAGGGTAAGCAGAAATAATAGACCCTTAGTCTGTTCCTGAAATCAGGCTGGTCTCTCTTGGGAGATTGACTCTCAACTATCTCTCCACCTCTTCGGCGGTCTTCCGGGGGGACGGCAGCCGGCAGAAATCTGATACGCCACAGTGTGTGGGATTCTGGTGGGATCCATCCTCTGCACGTGCGCATTCCAGTATCTTCTGCTCCATCTCACGACGTCCTCCACCTTGCAGATAGTCGTGTTCCTCACCCTATCTCGAATAGTACTTACTGATCATTCTCAGCGTTCTCATCTCTGCCACCTGTACTTTTAGCCTTCGTTCTTGTGGTATCCGATCTGGTTTCAATGGTATATGTCAGTATAGACCTTACGCAGGTTTTATATATTCTGAAATTACTGTCAGTTCTCATATACTTGTTTTTCCATATTATATCCTTGAGACAACCTGATACCGCCGAAGCCTTGTTGACTTGTCCTATTATTTTAGAACAATGATGTAAAATTCCATATTAAATATTAATACGAATGAAAACGTCTGTTTTGTAGAAGTTTTATTTCATTTTATGTGAATGAAATGTTTTGCCTTGCTAAGGTATGAGTATTATCAACAATTGATAACAACTTAGCGTATCAAAATATGTCATTTCTATAAAACATAATAGAAGCTTTAGAAAACATATGTTTTTACTCTCATTAATTATTTAATATTGAGTATTACATCCTTGTTTTGGAAATATAATAATAAAAACAATTTATTAAATAAGTGACTCTAAGTCACATTTAAGAGTATATTAACTTTCTCTTCACGAAATTTCGTGATTGTTCTGGAATTCAATTAGTTTCTGTTTATTGAAAATTGTAATCAAATCCTTTGTTTAATTTGTGTTAGTAACAGATCCGCGCAATGCGTGATCATGAATACTGCCACCCACGTTCGCGCCTTGTTTGATTATATGCAAATGGCGGATATATCACATTCCTCTCACGTCCCGTCCTCAAGATTGGGAACAACGAAGCCATTATAACTTCGAGTTAGAAATCTCTGCAAGTTTACGAATGTTCTGAAGACGCCGGTAATTTTCTAGATTGCCATGTTCCATCTAGGGCCCGTAAATAAATTATATGTGAATTATCGGCTACCGTATGACGTAAGACAATAACATGATTGAAAAGATCTTATTTCTAAAACATTTTTTTAAACTCCGTGCGTAAAATAGTTTCAGATAATCCATTCTTTTGGTGGGAAAACTAACTAACTAACCATCCCACCGTCTCCCCGAAGGGTAGGCAGAAAGAATGGACTGCCACAATTTTCTTTCCTGATATATTTCTCTCGCTTCCTCAACATTCATACATCGTGTCATGCACGAGCGTCGATTTCTCTGACTCCTTACATGGCTGACATTCAATATTTGATTTATTTGATCGTGCCACGTTTCCTCGGTCTTCCTTTATTTATGATTCCATTTACATCGTTATCATATAATTTTTACTTTCTCTATTAATTCTATCCATATGTCCAAATCATCTTAATGATCCTTTCATTAATTGTTTATAACACCATCATTCGCACCGCAGTCACTTCTTATATTTTCATTCGACACTCTATCATACACAGAGTATCTACACATTCGTCTTTCTTCTACTTTCATCCTTCTTTTGCCAGTTCCATGCTTCGCTTCCACACATGATTGAAGTGGGAAAACTATGATACTCTAATTTGTATCATCATCATAAACTCGATAACTCTGAGTAGGCCTTGGCTGAATTCAGGAGTCTCCTTCATTATATTGTCTGTCTGCTGCCTTAGTTTTTATATTTGGGATAAATCTGAGCGGAAAATACCGAATACCGAAATCAGACGCCAGAAAAAGCTTGTCGACGTGATGGATCGTGTTGCCGAACTAAAGTGGATATGAAGAGGATTTGAAGCTTGACAGGGAATGGACTGATGGGCACCCAGAGTCTTGATGTGGAGACTATGGGAAAAAAAGAGGCATCGATCGACCCTCAAAAAAATGGGCAGACGACATAATTACAATCAAGGGAAAAAGCTAAGTAAGAGTCGCGCTGGATGGAAAAAATAGAAACTATTTAAAGAGTTTGATCCAGCAATAAAGAGGTGATCAAGGAGAGAAAACGTTTATCTATTGTGTAGTTGTATTAGCATTGACAGAGTCCATATATCCAATTTTTGGCCAACCTGGTCTTTTTTGTACTTACGGTGTGGAAAGTGCGGCGTTTGATGTGGTTTTCTTTGTCCATTATTAAAACGTAATCAGCCCATCTTAATCGCTCCATTGTTCAAGAAACAACACACTCACAACATACGGCTCTTAAAAATGTTCTTCTGCAATTAGTCGGCTTTGTGTGAATTTTTTGGGCATTGATATTATTGTAACAATAGAAAGGTGCCCATCGCTTACCCGAGGCTTTTATAGGGCGCACTGGCGCCCTTTTGTCAGCCTCGATCGTTAATTCCTAAGCCCGTCCTCCTGTATATCTGGAACTGATGTAAACAGTTATTCATTATTAAATAACACCATACATGTAGGCAAAATATTATTTTGATTTACATCGATCATTTTATGTTTTATGTAATTTTGGTTTACACCGTGTGATTTCTCCTTCTCGATCCACGTTTCGGAGATCGTTGCAGTCTCCATCTTCAGGGTAATGTGCTGGTGGTAGTAATATTATTACCACCACCATATTATCCTGAAGACAGAGACTTCATTGATCTCCGAAACGTCGGTCGAGAAGGAAAAATCACACGGTATTACCCAAAATCACACAAAACATATTGCTGCCAACCGTGAAAGTCTACGCAATTAATCGATCATTTTGTTTCGATTTAAAAATGATACATTTAAATACCATGCCTGTCAAGCTTACAGAATTGTTTTGAGTCCCGCTTATGGGAAAATACGTTTTTGAGTATCTCTTAAAACTTTTCTCAGAGCTTTTGAAGCTTACTCGACACAACTTTCAAGTGGTTTCTTCTGCTTGTACACTTCGTTTGATGTAGGCGGAGTAAGAGTTGCATGAAGAATAGTAAAGTGTCGAAAAATATCAAAAGTATGAATGTATTCTCAAAAATGTAATGTTTACAAGTGTATATGGTATACCACATAGGTTTTAACTTTTTCTGGACCACCATCCTCTTTACAAGAAATAACATATTCCAAAGCCGTTTCTCTCATAATTGTTATATCAAATATAATATTAAAATACACGATTTCTATCCATTTATAATAAAATTGTGGAAAATTTCTAAAGATAATCAAATGTACAAGAAATGTTTATAATAAGATAGTTTTAGCGTCGACTTTTGTGTATGGATGTGAAGCTTGGACCTAGGAAAAGAAGGATGAAAGTAGGAGAAATGTATTTCAATGCCTGCTAGTCTGGTCGAAGCCGGTCGCTGTCCACATAAACACAAAAAGTGGAGGTTCTTATTAAAAAGCCATCGTTTTATTTAATTGCTATTTCAAATGAGCTTCCACAGAGATTTCAGTAAAATCATTAGATTATAATAAAATTGTATGTTTTTTCCAAAGTTATAAATGTTGTTATTACATTTGCCTATCCACAGGAGTACATAGAAATAAATTAATTTTAATATTATATATACTAACTAACTAACCATCACGCCGTTTCCCCGGAGGGGTAGGCAGAGAGGATGGACCGCTATATCGTTCTGTCTTGACACATCTCTCTTGATTCTTCCACATTTATTCTTCGTAACAAGCACGTTCGTCGATTTTTCCGATTTGGAATGTGGCCGCCTTTCAGTATTTGATTAATTTGGTCATGCCATGCTTTCCTCGGTCTTTATCGACTTCTATTTCCACTCACACTGTTTGGACCCAACATTTTAACAATTTTTTCTCGTCCATTCGTTCCATATGTCGAAACTATCTGAGGGATCATTTTTTAATTTTACTTATGTAACAATCATCTGCTTACATTTCTTCTTCACTTGGTCGTCCGGTATTCTATCATATGTCGTTTTCCCGCACATTCTTTTCAGAGATCTCATTTCTATGGCTTCTTCCTCCTAGCCATTCTTTCACTGCTGGATGTAGGCCTCTTCCATCTGTCTCCATTTTTCTTTATAATGTGTCGCTTCAATCCATCCATTATCACAACAATATCATCGGCCCATCTCTTCTGTGGCCGACCGACACCCCTTTTGTTTTCCCATGGCCTCCACTTTCAGACTTCGGGAGTCCATCTTGAACTTGGCTGTCTGGCTACGTGTCCTGCCCGTTGCCATTTTAATTTTGCTATCCGATCCATGAAATCGGCGACTTTTGTTCGGCGTCTGATTTCTGTATTTGTAATTCTATCACTCAGACTTATGCCCAACATTTGCCACTCCATGGATCATTTCAATTTGTGTACAGTATTTATGGTCAGAGACATTGTTTCTAAACCATATGTCATCACAGGCAAGCAATTTCTATGGCATTATATATTAATTGTACCGTATATTAATCAAATCACTTGTATACTTGGTTTCAATAACACTCAATTTTGTTTTATCGATTATATTTTATATAATTTTTTTAACCAACCAGCTTCGCTTCCGTCGGAACTTCGTTAGGATAACAAAAACAAACTGAATAGTGAACAGAGAAGCACATAATGTACGATATAAATATTTAATATGGGGGGAGGGGGAGAGAAGAGTGTGGCCTAATGTATAAGGAAGAGAAAACGAGTGAATACGTGAGACATTAGTGGGGAATGGTGGTGCGTCATAATTACTATGGAAATTACATAGTCAATAATTGAATTTTTTATAAATAGGGAACAAATTTAAAATAGGACTATGGTAAAACAGACAAGGTTGTTTTATACTAGAGATATACAATTTAGAGATATCTTTTTCTAAAGGGCTTCTAAGAGTTCACAGCTGTTATTAATTATATTATAATATTTAAAATAATGTCACACCATAAATTAAGTCGTTTATACGAAAATATAAACATATTTTTTACTCATGCTATCCAGATGAATAAATTGAAAAATATACGCATTAATCAAAACCTCTTTATTAATGCTTAATGAATATTTGAAACAGAAATTCGGGCAAACGGAATTTAATTTAATTTTGTTTATATTGAATATATTTCATTATTTGAATGTATTTTTGTTTATATTGAATATATTTAATTGTTTAAATGTATTTTGAAAGACAATTTAAAAGATCCGTTGTTAAGAATTTTTGTGTAATATAAACATATTTTTTCATCTCAAAGATTCTTTAGTAATTTTATTTATGATTTAATCATACCCATTATATTTATTCCTGATTTCATATTTTGGTATTCTATCATACATGTACATCGTTACCCGCACATTCTTCTTAATGATCTAATTTCTACGGTATTTGTCCTACTTTTATTATTCTTTTCCTCGCTAAAAGCTTCACTTCCATACAAAATAATTGGCACTAGAACTCCATTATGTACTTCCATTTTTGCTTGGTTTGGACATATGGAACGAATGGATGAAAGAAAAATGGTTAAAATGTCGTATACATGCAGTGTGAGTGGAAAGATATGCCGTGGAAGACCAAGGAAAGTAAGGAAGACCGAATTTATCAATTTCTGAAAGGCGGCCGAGTTCGAAGTTCGAGTTATTGACGAGCATGTGTGACACGGTATGTGAATGTTAAAAAGGCGCTGGAATATGTTAGGATAAAACTATTTGGCTGTCTATTCTCTCTGCCTACCCCACCTCATTAACGGCGTGATGATGAGTTAGTTAGAAACATAAAAAAAACAGAACCTTTATATAGTGCAAAATCCTTGAAATATATTGTACATTTATGGTATGTATTTTTATATTTTTCTGATTGTACCTAAAAGAAGGCTAGCCATTACAAAGGTGCTAAGAGGTTCAATCATAAAACGATTATAGTTGCATATATGTGTAGGGTTAACAAACCATGCAGGACAAAGTCCAAAAACACGAGACCACACGGGTGGAAGCAATAGACTCAGCCTGCTGTACCAGCATATTACAATGGTGAAATACATTGCAAGGACAATAAAAACACCTGACACAATAAATTCTCAGCCTAACGAAGCCGATGACCGAAGGGGATCGTGTGCAAAAAAAATGATGAATCAGGGCCCGGGTTCATACACAAAGGTAACTAGAGGTCGTCCGGCAGAGTAGAAGCAAAATCTCGGAGTAGGAATAATCAAGTCTACGTCACGTTGCTTCTGGCGAGCCTTCAATTCAGCTGACCGACACTATCGCCCAGCGTAACATCGTCATCAGCTGCTCTCCGCCCGGATTCCGTCCCGCTGTTATCGCCACCCTGCGCAGTTACGCCGTCATCCAACCACACTCCATTCCGAGTTACTATTAATATATCATTACTTTCGATCGAGAATAAACGTTGAAACTTCCACTGTCTTTCAACCCTCTACACCCCCCCAAATATGTATTATAGGTGGCATCTTTAGGATGTCTTTGGACTTCACTATATTATTCAATCGCTTTGTTTCTTCGCAGAATTATCGGCCTTTATGTTCAACACCAATTGGGACCGAAAACTCATTTATGACTTTTTTAATATTTGGCACTTTCGTTATATCCAGCCTTCAAATATACACCTCCCATGTACGAGTACACAATCTAAATGATATTAAAATTGAATTTAAATCCTTTCTCACGGATATCAACCAAAGGAAAGGTCCTAACAAAGAGAAGCTATTAGTCCCAATATGCTGTCTCACGAAGAGGCACATGACTTTAATTTAATCCCGTCTTTGTTTATGGTAACAAAATAATAATTATGAAAGATAAAATCGGAATGTATTACATTAAAACATCGGCTAACTATAGGCGCAAAACATGGGACAGTTTTACTTAATAAAGGCTATTGTTTCGTTGAGATATTATCTGATAAAAGAATTAACTTGAACTTTAAGGCTGAATATGAAAATAGATTTACTAAGGCAGCTTTCAAAAATGAAATAAGTTATGTTATTTACCATATAATTTCGGCATTCACTTTGTGATAGGACATGATTAAATTGTAAATAAAACACTTTTTACCTCTTGAGTATTATATTTTACACGACTAGTTTCGGAAGCTACTGATGCTTCCATCTCAGTTTATATTGAAACCTGTAGATGGAAGCATCTGTAGCTTCCAAAACTAGTCGTGTAAAATATAAGACTCAAGTGGTAAAAAACAAGAGTTTTATTTACAGCAAAATAAGTTATTTGGATGAAATGTGATTGAACAAATATTCTGTCATATGACAAGAGTTATAATATTATAACAGAATTTTGAGATAAAAGTGATCAAAGTAAAGGAAAAATGTGTAAAAAAATTCTTCTACTTCTTGTTCCTCTCTTATCGGGCAACTTCATGACTATTTTTCTTTTGATTCAGCAGCTCTAAATGTAGAGATTGTGCTGCAACTAAACCATTATCAAAAGTTTTCTAATTTTCTTCTTATTACGACACTTTATTTTCCGTTCATTTTACTTTAGAAAATCAATAGCAGTACACTACACCCTGGTTGCTCATCTATCTGTTCTCCGTCTGGCAACATGTCTTCTTCTTTTTCAATGGCCCTACAGCCCATATCGAGCCTTAGCCTCCAGTATTCTTCGCCTTCAACTCCTCCTGTCCTCCGCTTCGACCCTCTAATCTGACACTCTTAACAATCTAGCCCCATCTCTCCTAACTTCATCCTCCCATCGCAGCCTTCGTCGTCCAATTGGTCTTCTACCACCTGGATGCCACTCCAGCAATTTTTTTGGGTTTGCGATGACGGCATCCTCTGCACGTGACCGGCCCATCTCAGTCTATACAGTCTGACCTGTGTGGAGAGACTGGGAGCTTTGTAAATATGGTACAGTTCGTCATTATGCCTTCACCGTCATTCACAGGTCCCAAAATTTTGCGCAGCACCCTTCTCTCAAAAGTATCTAGTCGCTCTAGTCTGGCAACATGTTCTACTTATTTCTATGAGGTTACCTGCTGTATCGTAGTAACGTAAAATACAACAAACAATAAAATATTCCATATGATAATCAATATTATTTATAATATTAATTGAATCGATTGGTTGTTTCACAGACAATCCACAGCATATACTATCTCCGAGACTCCAATTTGTTATCTGAGATCACTAGTAATAACTCCATTGAAATTATTATCATCCATCGAATACGATTGGTTTAATTTGCGACACTGCTCCCTTCCGATTGTTGGCTTTGTAATTTATATCTTATATCTATGGAATATTATTATTATACAATGCACTGATAGCCGCAGATACAGGAAGTGTAGTGTGATTTATTATGATGACGCATACAAATCTATGGAGTATATTCGTATCTATGGAGTATATATCTACAATATAAAATATACTCAAATGTTGATATTTCATCTTTATTTATTTTTTATAAGGAAACGCTACTTAACTTCCAAATCGCATAATATTATATATTAATTATTTGACAATAATGTGGTTTAATGTTTTTTCATATAAAACAGGAAAGCACTTCGATGAAACCTCAACCCAAACAAATTCGTCTTAATACTTTTATGTAAATAACAAGGGTCGGAAATCTATATAGCTTTTTCAGATTTGAAAAAAGATATTTATTTCTTTTATGTTTGCCATACTTTGTGTTGTGGACGTTTTATTTGTCTGTTTATTTTTTTATATACTTTGTATTAAACTAACTATTAAATTTAAAAAAATTAAATATCAGACATGTTTTAGACAACCCGGTCCTTCCTCAGTGATATTATAAGGATATTTAAAATATTACAAAATTGTTTACAATTATGATCTGTCAAAACTGATCATAATTGTAAACAATTTTATAATATTTTAAATATCTTTATAATATCACTGAGGAAGGACCGGGTTGTCCGAAACATGTGTAATATTTAATTAATATTTTTTAATAGTTAGAGTTGCATACAAAGTATATAAAATAGAAAAAGACAAATAAAATATGCTTACATTTATATCTTATTGATATATTCGCTTTTCTTATATTCAGTTTATCATAAGTAATTGTGTATCGAAGATATACATTTACAAAATATAATATGAGGCCCCTAATGCTCATGACTCACCGTTCTACCATAATATTATAATTGACCTCACACTACATGTTATCCCACTTTATATAACCATTTTATATTTTTATATATTGTGTTGTTCTCTGATTTTATATTTAGTGTCATTTGTAACCCTAACGAAGCTCCGGCGGGAGCGAAACCGGTTGGTTGTTAAAAATATAAAGTTGTACAAAAACAAATGAAAAGTGAAATTAGAAATGAAAAAATAAAGTAGAAATTCAGTTGTAAATTTACTTATCACTAATCATTAGTTCTAAGAAATACCTTTAAATTGTTTTATTTAACAACTCAAAAATTCGATTCATATACTTTCTCCCCCACCCTTAAGTTTTCTAAAATCAATATAAAAGTACACACTGTTTGGCGATTATTTTCAATAATAATTAAATAAAACGATGTTTTTTAACTACTTCCACTTTTGTCTTTATTTAGACAGCGACCGGTTTCGCCAGGCTCACTGGCATCGACAGACTGGTTAGTTAAAAAACATCGTTTTATTTAATTATTATTTAAAATGAACTTCCATCAAGAGATTTCAGTAAAATCATTTGATTATTTTCAGTTTGAGAATGCCCTCGCAAGGCGAAACAAATTTGGCACAATTTATGTAAATTGAATTCAAGTAAAATCACTAAACAAACGTGTTTACTATTAAAAATTAATAATGGAGTTTTACAAAACTAATACCTCAACCATCAATAAATGAAAACTGTATTAATATCATATTTTGTAATGCTACATCACAAATTAAGTGTTTTATTAGTTAGAAAGTTTCAATCTTGAGATTGGTTTGCAGCAATTTCTTCTATTCTTCTCTTCCATTTTTCCCTGTCTGCGGCTCTTTTGAAATCTGCATATGATGAGCAGCGCACGTCCACCAACAGGTCCTCCAGGTACTCTTGGCGTGGACGTCCCCTAGAGTTTGTCCCCTCGGTCATACCCTCCATTATGGCATGCAAGAGGCCCTTCTGACGTATAACATGGCCGATCCATCTTGCCCGCCTTTTAGACAAAGTCCTGAGCAGGTACCTTTCCTCCTTCGATTCTTTGAAGAACTTCCTCATTCGTGATGTGGTCTCTCAAGGAAATTCCTAATAGTCTTCTGTAGGACCACATCTCAAAAGCCTCTAGTCTCCGTTTATCTCTTTCGGCAGTTTACAAAAGAAAGCCGGAAAAGAGAATAGTGTTTCAAACGAAAGTAAAAAAAATACATTTAAATTAAAAAATATATTGTATTACTTTTGACCACTCCACTGAAAGGTGACAGCTTCCTGCCATCTTCTGGTGGAGTGGACACAAACATAAGTAAAATTTAACTAAATTTTAAAAAGATTTTATACATTTTAAATTTATTTTCATTATTATAATGAACTTTTACCATGGAATTAAAATTAATTAAAAAAAATATATATAATAATAAAAGTATATGCAGAAACACAATTTGAATTTTATTTTGGAAAGAAATCCATTTAAAGATACTGTAAAATACCTTTTACCATCTGCAAAACGTCTCAGATCGTCAAATGATATCTTTTATCAGACAATGAAAGTCCCCGGTATTGTGCGAACCCCCTTTATCTGATATCGGATTACTCGCAATCCCGGCTAGGACGACGCTCGACCAATGTCCATCGGCGACTCTATCATTGTAAAATGCCCGGCTTTTCTTTGTAAAGAAAAATTGAATCCTTTTACTCGCTTCTTACATCACGAATAGAGCGTGAATCGAAATCACGTGAATTTTCCCTTTAAGCCACCGGTTTCCAATCTTTATGCTATTGCACCTTCCTGAAAAAAAAAACATGGTTTCCGTGTTTCCCTACCTTTTAATTTTTTAATAGTAATAGTAATATAGATACGTTTTAAAAAGTAAAAGCTTTATTACAACAAAAAAAAACTGTAAATTACAATTAACATAATAATAACAAGGCTATGCTATTTAATGATGTTAATAATATATGAAAAAAACTGACTAACCATCACGCCGTCTCTCCAAAGATGTAGGCAGAAAGAATGGGCTGCCACACTTTTCATTCCTGACATATTTCTCTCGATTGCTCAACATTCATACATCGTTTCATGCATGTGCGTCGATTGCTCTGACTCCTCACGTGGCCGACATTTAATATTTGATTTATTTGATCATGCCACGTTTTCCTCGGTCTTCCTTTATTTCTAGTTCCATTTACATCGTTAACATATACTTTTTTTTATCATTCTTTCTTCATTCATTCTTCCCATGTGTCCAAACCATCTTAATGATCCTTTCATTATTTTGTTCATAACACCATCATTTGCACCGCATTCACTTCTTATATTTTCATTCGACACTCTATCATCTACAGAGTATCCACACAGTCGTCTAAGAGATCCAGAGTTTTACAATTAAAATTCAATGCGTGTATTTTGTATATAGTCACATTATTAAATTGAACATGACACGATGTATGAATGTTGAGGAATCGAGAGAAGTATGTCAAAAATGCTTACAGGGTGTTCGATTATAGCTTTTAATTAAAATTACATTCTTTTTAAAATGTTGCTTCCTAATTAACCTTCAAACTTTAAACAAATCATTCAATGTACAAATATTTGAAGAGAAATGTTATAAATCAAGTTATTTAAGGGAATAATAAGCTTAAACGGTAATATTGGAAAGTAAAATATAAGTTAAGGGACCCATCATTCATTTCTTCTGTCCGGACTACAGTTCAGTTAATTAGAGGAGGGAATAACCGTGTTTTATTTAACTGGTCGTTATGCCAACTTCAAGGGTGTTAACTTTTCAAGCGGACTCGGGTAAAGGCGCGAATTACAAGGGTGAAGTTTGCGGAGGGAAGTGTACGGAACCAGTAAACTAGAAGCTACATAATAATTATTATTTATATTACGAAAGTTTGTTTTACGGGGTTTTGAGGCAAGTTTTTGGTATCTTTTATTAATTCTGACTGTGATACTTCACAGTACTTTTATGAACACGAAAATCGTGGGTTTAATACATGTTATTACAGCTATATATACTTGGCAAAAGAAGGATGAAAGTAGAATAAATGTAAAATAAATGAGGTCTCTTTGACGAATGTGTGCAAAATCCGTGCATGATAGTGTGTCGAATTAAAATATAAGAAGTGAATGCGGTGCGAATGAAAGTGTAATGAACAAAATAATGAAAGGATCAGTAAGATGGCATGTAAACATGGTAGAAAGTACCTATACATTAATGATGTGAATGGAGTACAGAGTCGTGGGAGACCGAGAAAAACATGGTGTGATTAAATTAATCTAATTTTAAATGTTGATCATGTTAAAGGTCGGTGTAATGAACATAATAATGAAAAGTTCATTAGATGGGTTGTACACATGGAAAAAATGAATGAAGAAAGAATGGTAAATAAATATATGTTAATGATGTAAATGGAACTAGAAATAGATGTAAAGAAGACCGAGGAAAACGTGGCATGATCAAATAAATCAAATATTGAATGCTGGCCACGCGTGGATGGGATAAATCGAAGTGCGTGAATGACACGATGTATGCATGTTGAGGAGGCGAGAGAAGTATGTCAGAATAAAAGTGTGGCATCCATTATTTCTGCATACCCATTCGAGGAGACGGCGTTCAGTATCGAACCATGATGGTTCGATAGTTAGTCGGCTAGACGTCATTATCCCAGGATGATGCTACCTAGACCAAGAGGTGGGAAAATAAAAATATGAAGGGAAAACCTATTTTAATATTTATAAAGTACTTACGGTGAACTATAGTTTTAAGAGAGCATTTTACCTGTGGCAACACTTGGCACCAGTAGTCCTCTGTAAACGGGCCTTAAGTGATTTAATAGGAAGTTTTCTTGTTTCCCCTCGACATTTTTCCCTCCGAACGTTTTCTTTCATCTTGACTTCGTTCTCCATTGTCGGATAATAAAAGTTAAATAATTAAGAAACACGGAAAGTTTCCAATGCGGAATGAAAATTGTAATAATTGATAACTTTTGGAGTAATTCTCCAGAAAAGTCATTAAACGCACAAATTATTAAAGTTGTTACGATTCATTTTTGCTTTATGACGTTAAGAATTATACTTAATCAACTAATTATACCTCTAGAGTTTAAGGGTTAATGGTGCAAATTTTTCGAAATTTGAAATCGAATATATTTTATCAACGGGTTTCTTTTTCTTATTTATTGATCTGTTCTTGATCTGGACTCATTCTTTTTTTGGAAGTGGAACCTAAATTTTTTTTTCATCTTTTTGGCGATCTTTTTTTCCACTTGGTATCTCCAGTAGCGTGGTCTTCCCCCATCTCACGATGTCGTCCATCTTACAGATCTTTCTTATTTCAGAGTGTCTAACTCTGTCCCCGAGAGTCCTAAATAGATTATTATATTCAGGTCTACTGTCTGGTTCTCTCCCACAAGCTATATTTTGTGTTCCAAATATTATATTCTTCTTCTTCAGCCTGTTCCCATCCACTTCTGGACAAAGTCCTCCTCGATTTACTTTCTCGTGACTCTGTCTTATGAAGACTGCATCCAGGTTATTTCGATATGTCTGTTCAGGTCATCCTTCCACCGTAGTTGCGGTTGCCCTGCACTTCTCTTTGCCATCCACGGTCTCCAAGTCAGCAATCTTCTTGTCCATTTTTTGTCCGAGCTTCTGGCAACGTGACCTACCCATTGCCACTTTAGAGACGCGTCGCAGTGGATGATGTCAGTGACCTTTGTTTTTTCTATCACCGTATCGTTTCTGACCCTGTTTCTTGGGCTTATTCTTAACATGGCTCTTTCCATGGCTCTTCGGGTGACTCGTAGTTTCTCGACACTTTGTTTGGACGATTAATAGTATTCAATATTCAACTATTTCATTATTTATTCTAAAGTATATTGTTTTTCGCACATTCTTCTTGATGATCTCATTTAACGTCATTTATCCTAATTTAACCCTTCTTCTGCCAACTATTTAGCTTCACTTTCACACAAAAGGGTAGGCACAAAAACATCATTGGGCGCTGCGATCTTTGCAAAGGTCGATATATTTCAATTTGCAGTGATGATTTTAAGTGCTTAATTTATTTTGTTTCCAACACCAATACTAAATTTGATGTCTTTCTCTATTTCCTCTGAGACTGGACAAAATAAGAATAATTAGTGGAATAAAAAGTAATATTTATTAACAACGTTTTTTAGTACTATATAATTTGAACATAAAAAAAAAAAAAATAATATAATAAAGCTGTACATGTAAACGATTGGTAATAAGCAGTACAAAGGATTTATAGAGGACATCGATATCAATTAACGCCTAATTAACGATTAATTAAACATAAATAGCTTTCCGATTGCATTTTGCCATGTACTTCTGGGTCTTACTTTACATTTCAGACAGCTTTGAGCAACACGGAAAGCTACTGAAATCTTTGCCCGACTATTAACTAGCACCAAAGACTTCTGCTTTCATGCAAGTTAGAAGCATGTTAATTACTGATTAGTTGTTCTGAAATGCTTAAACGTTCTATACACATATCGCATAGTTATAGTTAAGTCGAAAGAAGGGTTGGTGCGGGTAACAAGGTGAATGAAGCTTTAAAAACTTTCAAAAATATCCAAGAAAACTAAAATGACCATTCACAATGGAGTTTTAGTACCAATCCGTGAAACTGGCAGAAGAAGGATGAGAGCAGAATGAAAAGCGGTAGCGATGAGATCCTTTAGATGCACGTGGTACGATAGAATATCAAATGCAAATGAAAAAATGGTAAGGTAATTAAACGTTAACAGTGTCAATGGAGTACGAAGTCGTGGAGACCGAAGAAAACTTGGCACGAGCAAATTAATGAAATTTTTAGGTCGGCCATGTTAGAAGTCGGAAGATTCGACATGCACGTATTAATATGACAGTTCTGTTTCCAAATAATTTACATCTTCGTCTCTATTGAGATACAATTTTTTCTTAATGATATATATTTATTTTTAAATCTACTGAATTTATCTAAAATATTTTATTTATTTTTTGTTTATTGGTTAGCTTGGCCTTCTCATGGGTTATTCCGTCAGTAATTCTGTAACGAATAACAAATTTTGGGCAGTAATCGATTCTTGGAAAATTTTCTGTTTATTTGTATTTTTTATTTTAAATACTGTGGAACCGGTTGCTTTCAAAATAAAGACAGCAAGTAGAAACAATAAAAACAATATTGCTTTATTAAATTATTTTATTAAATCTTATTCTTTCGCCTGGCTGGCTATTGGGGTTGGCTCTCCTAATACAGCTCCAACAAGGCTCGCGATCCAGGGTCATCTGGTGTCCCAGCGCCCTCTACTCGTTCCTAACCGTGTACATTCACGTTGTTGGTCGCCTCCTTCCAGCTTCCAATTGCAGGGCCTTGTGAACGATGTAGTCATCATCCTTCCTGATCACATGTCCGTACCACCACAGACGACGTACCCTAGCTTTTTCCGCTATGGGAGCGATTCTTCTTCTTCTTCTTTTTGTCCTGTCACACCTCCGTAGTGCATAGGGCCTCAAGTAACCTTCTCCACCCGACTCTATTGCATGCCTGATGCCTAACATCATCCCAAGTGAGGCCTGCTACCTTAACCTCGTCCTACAGGGTTCTTCTCCAGGTGGCTCTAGGTCTACCTCGCTTTCTCTTTCCCCGGGCGATGCAGGCTGGGTTCCGTCTCAGAGTGTGACCGATTCACTGCCATTTGCGTCTAGCGACTTGTTTTCTAATTGGCTTTTCGCCTGCCATGGTCCAGAGAACGGCATTTGACACTGTTTGGGGTCAATAGATTTTGAATATTGATTTTCTAAATCATAGCACAATTTTTCGTTTACGCTTTTTATAATTCTTATCTTACTTATTTATCATACGAACTATAAAAATGTTTTAAAAATGAAAAATGATGACATTATAAAACGTATGAGCAATTTCATTGTTCATTTTGAAAAGTCAAATAATGATTCACCGCGTTTTACGACTTATTTCAATTTTAATTCCAACGTTCAACCACTGGAAGGAATCTCAAGAAACTATTATATTAAAGTTGCTGAGAATACGAGGAGTTTTAATGAAAGAACTAGATTTCGCTAAAGAAGAAGAGGACGGAGTGTATTAGAGAAGCGAGATCTGAAGAGCAGGATGGGATGGGGAGTGGGAATTTGCATTTGCCAGTCCGCTTGCCCCGTGCGTCATGTTAAACGGAGAAATCTAAGACTGACAGAACCGGACTGGGAACATAAATGAACTTTATTTTAAATTCAACTTACATGCTAAAATGAGTATTCCAATAATGAATTAATAGCTATTGATGAGCGCCTTTGAATGGAAAGATAACACAATAATCTGTTTTGTAGAAAATTTATTTGTATTTATTATAAAGAACCATGCATAAGAAAATTATTGAATATTTTTATGTATAAAATCGTTTGTTTTCTAGAAGTTTTATTAAATGGTACGGAAATAACATATTTCGCTTTGGTAGTTCATTATCAAAAGTGACATTTCAGTATGCTCGAGCAATATCATGAAATTACCTAAAGTATTGTATAATATACTTATATCAAACGAATTTATCTTAAATGTAAAAATACTATATTTGGATTTTTACATCATTGTTTGAGGAACAAAATATAATAAAAATTCTTAAGAATTGTCGAGTGTGCATGTTACGATGTATGAATGTAGAGGAATGTAGAGAGGTTTGTCAGGACAGAGCAGAATATCGGTCAATCCTCCCTGCCTTCCCCTTTGGAGAGATAAGATAAGACTGTGTCATTGAAGATATAAGGAAAAGCTTCTTTGTATTTTATATAAGAATGAAAAATATTTTGTCAAATCTCAGTTATATATAGTCTTCTGATTCATCATTTTTTTATATTCATTATCATATTCATACGAGTATGGTTTCGTTGGTAAAAATCTACCTCCTTCTACCTGGGGCTTTCATATCTCAACCAGGAGGTGTGAGGTCTACCTATTCCTCCCTTCTTAGTAGTCTTGGAAAAACAGTTCTATTAAAGACGTATTTGAATATTCGAAGTCAGACTCAACGCTGATAAAAACACTTTTTGTGGAAGGGAAATCCGTCATGGACACCCAGTCCTTCAGACTGGGTAGTGCTGGACTTCAATCGGCTAAACCCCATCCCTTCTTTTACAGCCTGATTTCTACGTCACGGTCTACCCAGGGCTGCAAATTTATATATCATTTACTTCAGTTGCGTAGCCACATCTCGTATTTTTCCTTCGAGCCTATTATCTCCTCCACTAAGCCTCCCATCTTATTCCACAACTCTTGGGATTGCAGCATGGATTTGACCGTAGAGTCTACGTCAAAGCAATCCGTTATTGTCTTTAGGACTACACGCTGTTGTCTCCATCTATCACACTTGAACATGGTGAGCTCAGGGTTATTCGTCTCCGCCTCACAGTACTTGCACCCCTCTGTCAGAGATATTTACCGAAGATTTCATAGCCTCTCATGTATAAGTTATCCTGAGGCTAATTTTTCTATACTTTTTATAGCCAGCCACAACTCGATCTGCTATATCAGGCTAATTACAAACGCTGATTAAACTCTGAAAAGTGTGTTTTTTCCTTGAGTCTAAGGAATAGAATGTTCAGCTCCTGAAACAACGAGATGTGGACACTATTAAATAATCTGTTCACCATCTAGTTTATTTTTTATTATTATATATTTTTTTATGTGAGCGTATATAATATATATTAAAAATTAAAAATCGGCAAAGTACTAAATTTGAATAGTTTTAATACAAATTTGTGGAGGCGTTCGTCTCTAATACCACCCTGGCTGAGTACCGGCGGCTAGAGTCTTGAGAAAATGTTTTTCCGGGAGTTTCTTGTTCGTACAAAGAAGTGCTGTTCTTACTTATTAAACTTGATTAATTTCTTCTACGTACTGAACTTCTAACTATCGTAAAAGGTGTTAAACAAATGGAAATGTACTTATAAATAAAATAATGACTTTTAACCATAATTTTTATTTACTTATAAACAAAACGTCTCAACTATAATTGCCATTAATATTTGAAGCTTTTGCTGTGACAATAATTTAAATAATAATTAGGAAGTGCAAACCTTAAGAAATAAAAATAATAATTAATACGAATGAAAAGGTGCAGAAGTTGCAGAAAGCAAGAGAAAACCGCTATACTACTCTTCCATGATAATCTAAGGTACGGACAAACAAGAAAATGACTATCAGTAATATGAAGACGGCGAGTATTGAGTTTATCTTGGAAAAAAGGATTATAACGGGAAGTGTTCGAGATGAAAGAAAACCCATTCAAGACACATTTCAAACGTATTCGTATTTATTATTTAATACTGAGTTCTACATTATTTTCCATTTATCACTAAATAATAAAAATAATAGTAGATTAAAAATAATAAAAAGAGTGAATCATAACAAAGTACTAAAATACGAGTATAATGATAAAGTTAAAATAATTATGGATAAATTTTATTAAAATAAATTAATCAAAGATATTACTAAATAATAAAAATCATAATAATAATAATGAATATAAAGCTCTTTTAATATAATTTTTGATTTTAAATGTTAAAAAAATGATTTTTATTATTATTAAGTGATAACAAAAATACAGCGTAAGTGTTCTTCATCAGCATGTCTCCATTCACTGCTGGACCTAAGCCTCTCGACCCCCTAGTCACCCTTCTCGGTCTCTCGCCAGTGTTCTCCAGGCCCTTCCCGCTGTCCGCAAAATATCTTCGCTCCACCTGGTAGGCTGTCTCCCGATACTTCTTCGGCCCAACCTTGGCTTTCATTCAGTAATCCTCTGGCTCCATCTTCCATCATACCGTCGGCACACATGTCCAGCCTATTGCCACTTCATCCTCGCAATGCGTATCCCTATGTCGGTGACTCTTGCGCGTCTTCTAATCTCCACGTTGGGTATATGGACTCTAAGCGTCTAATACCCAAGATGGATCTTTTCATGGCCTGTTGTGCAACTTTAATTTTGTGCATTGATTTTTTAGTTAACGTCCATGTCTTGCATCCATAGGTCTTCACAGGTAACACACACTGCTCCAGCACTTTTGTTAATGCACTGTTAACGAACATTTTTAGTATTGTATCACTTATTCTAGATTGTGTTTTTAATTTATTTGTAATTAAAAATTGTCATTAAGAATCCATTTTATTAAGATTATCTTGGGCTTAGTAAATTATTATAAAAGGGTAGAGATTTGACAGTCAGTTTAAATCGTCGTCTTTTTTATGAAACGGTAATTAAAAATGTGCTAAAATTTGTCTCGCAGCAGGCTTGTCACTTAACGGTCAAATTAATTAAAATTCTGAGAAAGAACGCCCTAAAGTTCATTTAAAAATCCTTAACTTAGATAATTAACCCCGACTTGCGTGATAACAATCCAAGCCAAATTTTTGTGAGTATTTTTTAATTTTCTTATATAAGTTTTATACACTTTAAAAACCCACACTGATAATTGTAGTATAATAAACATTATATAATAATTTTTAATATGAAAATATTAACTGTTGTAAATAAATTATTTCTTCTTTCTTTTGAATTTCATGCTTTGTCTGGCCCTTTTGTTGATGATTACGACTTGAAAAAAGCCTCTTTATATCTAGCCATGCAAAACACTGCTTAGAAGCTCTGATTTCGGCCACTTATTTATTGTTTTCATGTCAAGACATTCGTTTTTGATCCTTTTGTATGAGTTCTAAGAATGCCGCTTTTCTATCCATGATACTTGATTGCAGTTCTTCAGAACTGCTTACCTTTTCTAGAATTTCATAAATATACATTACTCTCGCTATCCAAAGTATTCTTTGATCTATTCATAGTTTGAATGTGTTTGAACGTTTCATCCTATTTAGATTTTTTTAACCATTAAGAACTTAAGTATCTGATATACGAATGAAAATATTGTAATATTATTAAATATTCGGCTAAATCAAATCTTTAGTTCAAGTAATAACTTAAGATCTCTATTTTCAATATATAATCATATTTTCAATATCATAGGCACAAGGATTCTTGAGTGAACAAGAAAAATAAACTAGACGTCTTTGAAATGCTTTTTATGGGATGATTTCTATCAGATTTTGCAGCTGGTGAGACTTTCAAATCAAAATCAAATCAAATGAGTTTATATCTCAAAGATATAACAAATAAATATTTTAATTTTAGGTATCAAATAAGAACAGATAAAATATAAAAATAATAAAGTTAATATAACAGGTAAAACGTAGTTAGTTAATGCATGAGAGATGGTTCGACTTAAGGAATACAAGATACACTTTAAAGTCTAGAGTATTTGTCTTCTGAACAAACTTTCGACGTCGATATCTGAAGCAATCACGTTAAGCAATTAGATTGCCCTCCTCACCGAGATAACCAGAGGCAGAAGGATTCTGGATGTTGGGAGATAAACTGTGCTATTGAATATAAACACTCGGAACATAAATATGTATACCCTCCAAGATGACAGTATTTTCAAAGAATCCTCTGTTGAGTCTGAAGAAATGGGTTAGTGTAAACCCATCCCTCTTTATCTGTTGACTACTAGTCCCCAGCATGCCCAAGAGGAATGCGGTGGGATAAAGCCACGGATAGCTACCAAACTCTCTCATGTAGAGATATCTCAGAAATCTTTTCTGAACCCTCTCTAACATGAGCGGGTATCTCGCCTCGTGGGGACTCCATATCACCGAACCACACTCGAGCCGTCTCCGGACCAATGAGTTAGCAAGAGAGAGGCAAATAAAAAACACGCACAAAACTAATTATAAAATAATGACATAGAATTATTTCTACTCTAAAGATAACTTAATAATTTTAAACGTTAGTACAGTAATTTTTTTTATGAAAAATGGCGGTGGCAACTAATCTAAGAAAGATACAGAGCGTATCTCAGCAGTTTGCATTATATTATTCTGTTAGGTTCATTTTTATAGCGAGAAAGTTGTTCTTGGCGGAGAGTAGCTAGAGATAAGAGTATATGAAAAAGTTTCACAAAATATCTCGTGAAAAATCACGATTTCGAAGGAAATATTTCCATATAACAATCACAGATTTGTGCCGATAAAACACGAACGGCTATAAATTAGATCCTGGACCAGGATAATGCCACGTTTGTAATATTTTTCAGCCATAAATAATGTTTTATGAAATCAACGCAGATGGGCGAGATCTGTGTTTGTTCTACGCTGTAGCGCCCCTTACAAGGGGTTAAATCCGCATTGATTGCGATGTGGAAAGAATTGATGAAGTGACACGAAAACAAATTTGCATGTGAGAAACAGGAAATTAATACGTAACGTGTCGTTTAGCGGCTAGAACGCCTAGCTTCTGATCCATACTAATTAGCTATTTTCTGTTAATATTGGAGATTGCATAATAAATTACAATACTATTTTAGCATGGAACTGGCAAAAGAAGGATGAAAGTAGAAGAAATGCAGTAGAAATGAGACCTCTTAGACGAATGTGTGGATACTCTGTGTATGATAGAGTGTCGAATGAAAATATGAGAAGTGATGATGGTGTCATGAACAAAATAATGAAAGGATCATTAAGATGGTTTGGACATGTGGAAAGAATGAATGAAGAAAGAATGGCAAACAAGTTATATGTTAATGATGTAAATGGAACCAGAAATGGAGGAAGACCGAGGAAAACGTGGCACGATCAAATAAATCAAATATTGAATGTCGGCCATGTGAGGACTCAGAGAAATCGACGCGCGTGCATGGCACGATGTATGAATGTTGAGAAAGCGAGAGAAATATGTCAGGAAAGAAAAATGTGGCAGTCCATTTTTTCTGCCTACCCCTTCGGGGAGACGGCGTGATGGTTCGTAAGTTAGTTGTATTATCAAATGTAATTACATTTCATTTCAAAATCACGGCTGAATTCAATGCTGATCATTTTATTCGATATTCATGACATTATTCACCGTGAATACGTTCCTGAGTGCCAGACAGTGACTTGAAAGTTTTATGTTGAAGTCTTGGAGCGGCTGCGACAGCGTGTTTTCCGTAAACGACCCGAACGGCTGGCTCTTGATGATAACGCCATGATAACGCGCCGGCTCATTCCTCCTTGATTTTGAGGGAATATTTGGCGAAAAAAAGTATCTCAACGTTACCGCATCCACCCTACAGCCTCGACTTGGCCCCCTGTGACTTCTTCTTGTTCCCTAAAATTAAGAGTCACCTCAAAGGAACCCATCATGGCACTGTGGAGGTCGTCCAGGATGCTGCGGCGGTTGTCTTGAAAGGCCTAACTTTAGAGGACTATCAAGGCTGCTTCCAAACATGAAGAAACGTTGGAAACATTGTTTTGAGTTAGGAGGAGACTGCTGTAAAGGGCGTTAAAAAAATTGGTTGCTAACTTTATTTGCCTGTGTTTTATTTACAAATTCAATGTTCAACGGCTTTACGAGTATTATTTGAATCCCTTGACTTCTTTTGAAGCCTTTCACTCTTATTGGCAAACTCTTTTTGAGCAGGCCGCCTTTGTTCCGTGTTAGTGATAATGATAATGATATACAAAGCTAGCAATAATCACTGATTTTTATTACTTTCTGAGTGTAGTATTACTGAATGAGTGAAGACGGAATGGTAAAGAAGGCGTGAATGGAGCTAGAAATAGAAGAAGGCCGAGGAAAACGTGGCACGATCAAATCAATCAAATATTGAATGTCGGTCACGTGAGGAGTCTGAGAAATCGACGTCCGTGCATGACAAGATTTATTTATTTATTTCATTTCATTTATTTATTTTAAACATATCTAAAGCATTACAGATTTTTTTTTCCAATATACAAAAGATACAATTTAAAGATACACAATAATAAGTAATACATAATAAATTAATAAAAAGAGCGGGAAACATAAGATGCATGACAAATTAATTAAATAAATATACCATACAATTATAATAAAGATAGTACTTCCCTCAGATGAGCCAAACTATCACAAAATATGTCAAACTCCGAGGTGATACGATTAAGCAAAGATAATGCTCTACCTACCGGCATAACCATTGGCAGGTTGGTTCTGCATCGTGGGAGATGAAACAATCTATGGCCCCTTTGTCGAAGATAATTATCAGGGACGAACAGACCTACATCACTCAGGATTTCTGAGTTGTGTACACAACCGCCTATCAGTCGAAAGAAATGGACATCCAAGTGAATGTCTCGTTTCCTCTCGAGTGACTGGTAGCCTAGCATCCCTAGCAAGAAATCAGTTGGAAAGATGTATGAATGTAGAGGAAGCGAGAGAAGTGTGTCAAGACAGAACAGTGTGGCGTTCCATTCTTTCTGCCTACCCCTCCGGGGAGACAGCGTGATGGTTAGTTAGTTTTTTTTTTAGTTCTTGAATAGTGTAAATATTGTAAGCTTATAATTAGAATCATTTTGTGAAAAGGTGTCCATCTACGATCTGCTTATTATGAGCGTATTACATAACACTCCCAATGTTGCAAATAGTGAAATTATTCGCGCATTTGTTTTATCTCCATTATGGAAGCTTTTCGCAGTTGGGAACCATTTCCAATATAATGTTATATTGTTGGAGGCTCCCTGCCGGGTACGTGTCAATAACCACGTGATTATAACGGTATCACGTTCCATGTAATCTATTTTAAACATTATTGGAAACTAATAAAAAATTACAATACTATTATAAAATCAACTATTAAATAACTAACTAACCATCACGCCGTCTCCCGCGGGGTACGCAGAAAGAATGTACTGCCACACATTTCTTTTCTGAAATATTTCTCTCGCTTCCTCAACATACATCCATCGTGTCATACACGCGCGTCGATTTTTCTAACTGCTCACGCGGCCGACATTCAATATTTGATTCATTTGATCGTGCCACGTTTTCCTTGGTCTCCCTCTATTTAGAGTTCCATTTAAATCGTTAATATATATATTTTTTTACCATTCTTTCTTCATTCGTTCTTTTCTGTGTCCAAACCATCTTAATGATCCTTTCATTATTTTTGTTCATAACACCATCATTCGCACCGCATTCACTTCTTATATCTTCATTCGACACTCTATCATACACAGAGTATCGAAGAGATCTCATTTCTACTGCATTTACTCTACTTTCATCCTTCTTTTACCAGTTCCATGCTTCGCTTCCATACATAACGGTCAGTACAAGAACACCACTGTGAACTGCCATTTTAGTTTTTTTAAATGGAATTGTTTACGATGACAACTTTAATTGCACCATTCACTTTGTTACCTGCCCCAACCCTTCTTTCGATATCCCTCTCCACTCGCCCATCTTTTGTTAACATACTACTCAAATACACGAACTCATCTTCTTGCTCCAAATTTTCACCATTCACGCTAATGTCGCAGACTGTCATGATTTCTTCTTTTTCAAAAATCATTACCTTGGACATATTAACATTTATCATCAGATAATTTTGCATGCTTACCTCAAACATACTATACACCAGGACTTGTAGTTCATGCTCTTTATCTGCAAGTAGGACAGCGTCATATGCATACAAGAGACAGCTTACTGGCACTCAGCGCATTTTGGCACATACTTCCAACCCTTTCAGCTCTTTCATACATTCATAAAATCTCCAATGGCTCATAGAATTAAGAACTAACTAACAACCATCGCGTCATCTATCCGAAGAGATACGCAGAAATAATATAATAGTTGTCAAAAATTATTCTTTCCTGATATCCTCTCGCTTTTAATGGTGCCACATTATTCTCGGTCTTCATATATTTCTTGTTCCATTTACATCGCTAAAACATACTTTCTTCTTCATTATATCGTTATTCATTCTTTCCAAGTGTTCAAACCACCTTAACGATCCATTTTTATAATGTTTTTTAATAGAAAATCAGTAGTTATTACACCATATTTGCATTTGACACAATCATATACAGATTACGAGGCGTTTTTACTATGGTATTTCAAAGAGAAAATTTATTAATAAATTAAAACATTGTTTTTTCTATTTTATTTTTAACTTTTTACCCAATAATCATTAGAGGAGACCTCTATAATGAAATAACCGATGATAAACGTGTAAAACTAAGTTGAGAAAATAAAACTGGCACTTTAATTATATTCAATATAAATAATTTATTGCTTCCAATATCGCGCCAATTTGGCTTCTTTCTATTATGTTATATTACAGTATCAACTGTTATATTTACTTTCTACGTAGCATACACCATACGATACATAGTGCCACAGTTCGCCGTAACAATGGAAAGGCTTCCACACAAAAGGCAACCGCCGAAGATAAAAGAAAATAAAACGCATTTTTCGAAGCGCCGCGTATTCCATCGCAGGGCTTTGTGAAGGGCTGCTCTCAAGATTATTATTTACTCTTCCGCATAAAAATACACAAAACTGTTCCCGGAGCGCGCTCATCTCCAATATTTGCATTTTACACGCCGATCTGACAGACGAATATGAATTATTGAGAGGATCCAAGCGATAGTTCGTGCTGGATCTACATAAGTCCATCAGTATTCATAGCTATTGTTTTTCATTTGCATCTTAACTTGAAAGCCATTTTCGATTTCACTTTGTCTGCCTAAATTCTTTTTCCTGCTAGAAGTAACCAGGTTTGTGAGTATATGGTGTTAAACATTTTGAATGTATACAAATACTTGTAGACGAATAGTAGATTTTACCCATTGCGGGTTATCATTTTTAAGGATTAATTGTATCTCAATGGAGAAGAAGATGCAAATTGGAAACAGAATATGGTGGTTGAAGCGTTTACAGGACTTATGACCTATCGTTGATTGGGTTAAGCGTACACTTTATGTAATACAACATTCCCCATTCCGACCTTCTTACGACCACCACGTCTGACAAATTTTTGGAAGATGTATATATGCACATTTTTTAGTTCAATCTACAATAGCGCCATCTATTAAGATTGGATGTAAGCATTAAGCAGAAGATCCTTATTAACGTAATGTGAAAGGCTACCGCCATGAACATACATTGCTAGATAACGCCTGGAGATATCCCTCCAAATTTTTTGCTTTTTAACTTGGACCAGTTTTTATACAACATTTTGAACGTATATAAAAACTTGTAGACGAATGCTGGATTTTACCCATTGCGGGTTATCATTTTTAAGGTGTTAATTTATAAAATATAAAACACACTGTATAAAGCTTTAAATTATAATGGAACCAAATGATGTGATTTTTCAAAGTTTGATATACAATTAAATACATAATTAACCATCACGCCGTCTTCCCAAAGGGGTAGGCAAAAACAATGGACTGCCACACTTTAACCGATGCTTCACTCCATCATTCTCTTTTCGCCCCCGCGGGTGACGCGGTGTGATGGGTTGCGAACCTCAACGCCACCAATGGGCATCTCCCGCCACCAATTTATATATATTTAAAATGTACGAGTATATTTAAGAACAAACAAAATATGTGGAATGAAATTAATTTGCATTAATTAATCGTATTCAATATGGATTTTAAAACATAACAATTGATTTTTTTGTTGTTTAAAAATCCATATTAAATAATTAATGCGAATGAAAATGTTTATGTTCTAAATGTTTCATTATATTTTATGCGAATAATATGTTTCGCCTGTCTAAGGCAATATCTGTTTTTTTTAAATATATATATATTGTAAACTATTAACACTGGAAGCCTTTATGTATATGACGTGAAAATATAAAATAAAATACATTTCAAAGTGAATAATGAAATTAATAATTTTTACGTAACGTGTTTGCCAAAAAATAAAGATCAGTGGTTCGCAAAGGGGTCGGTACCACCTACCGGTGGACATTCTAAGGGTTTTTTCTTGTACAACCCAAATTTAGATAATAACCATTTCTTTAATTTACAGATTAACTTATGTTAGTCTCATAGATCTCTTTTTTACTGCATTTATTCTACTTTCATAATTCTTTGCCAGTTCTATACTTTACTTCCAACTATAAAGGTTGGTACAAAAACAGCATTGCGCATAGCCATCTTAGCTTTTTTAGATTATAATAAAAGGAAAAAACCTGTTTTTGTTTTTTTTATGTGTACAATATAGTTTCCCCATTATTAACCAACCCGCCTCTGGTGCTATCGGCGGGAAGAGCAATTAGTCTGCTGAAATCGGTCTCCTCGGAGATCGACGTCTTTCATATTAGTGATAGCACGTCCAGAAGATACTTGACTTTAGAAAGTATCTTGTCTTCCTAATATCGAACAATCTCTCATGCGTTCCTAGTATTATGTTGTATATTTGTAATATTTTACCTGTACTCAATAGATGACTTAAACATATATGTTGTTTGTAATGTTTTTTGAGTTAATAACCTGTTTTTATTTAAAAAAAATCAAATGAAACACTCACTTTGTGGTTAGACATTTAAAAAAAAAAATTGTATTTAACCACGGTATGGTTATTATATTTGATGCCAACTAGTTTCGCTTGGACCCAAGCTTCATCAGGCCAGTATGACAACCAAACGAAAAGCCAAAATTACACGTACATATAATTAAAAACGGTGGTGAAATCAGAGGAGGGGATGCGAGAGGGAAAGGGATAATGGAAAAAATGGTTACTTTTAAAATAGCTGATTTTATTTAATTTGATTTGAACTACAAATAAGAATTGATAAATAAAATATGTAAAATTATGGATTACATTAGGGATTTAAAGTAGAGTTTCGTTTTCTATAAATAATTCTAATAAAAAAATAATAATAAAAAAATACGCGGTGAGTCAAAAAGGTTGAAACTTATGGAATATATATACGAGTATATATATATATATATATATATATATATATATATATATATATATATATATATATATATATATATATATATATATATATATATATATATATATATATATATATATATATATATATATATATATATATATATATATATATATATATATATATATATATATATATATATATATATATATATATATATATATATATATGGTATATATATATATATATATATATATATACATATATATATATATATATATATGATGTTAAAAATGTATACCATTTCAAAATAATTTTTCAAACGAGCTTGCGTTGCATATAATCTTCGTAAAAGTATCTAAAAAAGACCCCAAAATGCTTCGCGAGCGGCTTATCTAGGTAGTAATTCCTAGAAGGCTACAGGCTCCTTGCTTCGAAGGAACAAAAGCCTTCCTACCCCTCGGAGACCTTCCCCTCAAACACCCCCCGCAATGCAAGTTCCGAAATGAACGGAATCGCCACAGAGAGTATGAAAGTGACAGTCGGACAGATAGTATAAATTTGACAGTCAGGCGTACACGTCGCGACTGTATAGATAAATTAATAAACAATGTATTAAAAGTGTGAAAAAGTTAAGTGAGTTGCCTCCTCGCGATGTATATTTCGCGGGGAGGGCTTAACCGTCGCGTTGCCATGTGGTCAATTGAGTTTCCACTGCCAATTTAAAGTTGATTTTCTTAAAACCTATGGACCCTAATATTATAAAAAAAAATGTAATCCTCCATTGAAGTGTTCTCAATATTTCGTAATAAAAAAAAAGCAAAAAATTACTTCCTTCATCCCAAAAAAAAATATTTTCTAAGACTGCCCTCACCCTCATTCCTGTTAAGTTAGAATTTGTTTTGCTAATATTTACAACTTTATCAAAAGTGACAAATACTTACTCGCTGTTTTGAACGTATTATAAATTATATCTTTGACCTTTTCAATAGGTACGTAATAATACCGACTGGATGGAAATGCAGCACGTAACTTAATACTATCAGAACTGTGAAAATATTAACACTTTACCAAAAGGGACAAATATTAATACGTACTCGTTGTCTTGAACGTACTATACATTTTGCCTAGGTGCCTTTATCCTCGCCCCGCCGGCCGCGGCGCGCAGACAAGTTTATACCCGATGTCCAGTCGCTCGTATGCTGTGACGCATTATATATCAGAAATCGCATGGTTCCAGAAAAAAATTAATAATGATATGTTTTTCAAATAATCCATGTATGTTATAGATATCGATCTATTCCTAATAAAATTCCCTATAAGATGACATAAATTAAATTTTGATTCATCGAGTCATATGCTTGATATTTAGATAAAGTTAGCGGTAAACTGAATTTACCACATGGGAGCGAGCGTTTTGTTTTGAACACGGTACGTTAAGGGTTAAGAAGAACCAAAAGTGCGTGAACAATGAAATAAATAAACAATTGACATTTTCGCGCCGAGTGAAAGCGCGCCAAAACAATGACGCGTGCCCCGCCAAGATGAAGGACCGGTCGCCGCCCGCCACGAGAAGCCAAGAGCCTCGGAGGAGTGAGAGAGAGTCGGGGCCGGTCCACTAAATGATGGCGCCGCCCTCAGCCGCCTTCCATTCCGCGGAGAGAGGATAGACCGCCGCCCCCGTCAGAGAACGAGAGAGAGCCGTGGTCTTCCTCCTCGCCATGACCCAGCCGCCGCCCCGTCAGAGAACGAGAGAGCCGTGGCTGGTTCACCCCACATCCTGCTGCCGAACATGGTTCTTCCCGCCCTTCGCTCGCCCTCTCGGCTGGAGCCGCGCTCGGCGAAACACCGTGTCGCTGTTTTAGTTATAGTTAGTTTTAAGCGTTGTTTAGGCTAATTAGTTTATAATTAGGTGGCCACCATAAGGATAATTATATTTAGGGTAAGTCTTTTATTTTTAATAAATTTATATATGTTTAAAATTGACAAACCACGCTTTTATTTGCGCATTCCGGCTTGTCTACCTTCCCCGACTGACGGCATCGCTGGACCTCCCTTCTGGTGAGCTATTCTCCCGAGGACCCTGGAGCCGCTGATGCGCGAGAGGACTCGGCGAGGATCCGGAAGGTAGGTCAGGTACACGGCGATGAAATAGGCCGGAGCGTCGATAGGACACCTTGGATCGCCTTTTTCCCCGATCTTCGGTGATCGTTGACGCTCTTTTCCCGCGCTTTTATTTCTCTGCCTGTTCTGTTTGGGAGGAGGATGAGAGGAGGATGACGTGGGGCTTATTGTTTAAAAATATTTTTTCAGTAGGGTATCGGATTGTGTCCGATTCCCCGATCCACGACCCTGAGCTAGTTGTAAATTATCCCGAAATGCGTAAATGAATAGGGCTGGTTTGTCAATCGTAGTTTTAGAAGTGTCGCTCGTATAGATTTAAAATTTTCATGTATTGTTTTTGAAATTTTGTTTGTTATTGTGTGCCTGTTTTCTTTCCCATTAAGTCGACAGGTACCGTAACGCCAAACAATTACCTCTTCTGGGAGAGGTTCATCAAAACCCAGTGGCGCCCAACATTAATAAAAAAAGAAAATCTTAAGAACACCTCGTCGTGGTTATGTAGGCTAACTGCGGCGAGAAGACGACGTAACCTCAAGTAGGTTACGCAAAATTAATACGTTTTTAAATTAACTGAGGCAGTACCGGTGATGCAATATTATCGACGAAAAATTGAATCGCCGCTAGGCAGCAACGATCTGCCAGCCGCCATATAAAAATACAATTTGAGAGGCACAGCCCCAATAATATAAATTAGACACCGTCCACCGCTGGGGAT
Source organism: Lepidostoma basale (assembly GCA_022606425.2). Lineage (NCBI taxonomy): Eukaryota > Metazoa > Arthropoda > Insecta > Trichoptera > Lepidostomatidae > Lepidostoma > Lepidostoma basale. Next base: position 1,950 of record JAHDVF020000730.1, on the reverse strand, counting down.
TTGCTATGGCAGCATCTTTCACTCCAAACCGGCTTCAGTGGACGGAACTTCTAATATCCCGGCAAAGATCCGGAGTAACGAGTAGCCGAAATTGAAAAACGTGCCCCCGACCCGCTGATGAACAAAGTCGAACTGTAGGCGGTCTAAAGGACATCCTAATGGTGTTCGACTCTCAGCGGGTAAGGCTTGAAGTTATCCTCTGGCTTTGGAGTTGAACTATACATACAGAATAATAACTTACTTGATACGGGATCCGTTGCGAAACGGATAGGTGTTCTCTGCAAATTTCGGCAGAGAGACTTCCACCTCACGTCTTGATCGCGCTAACTCCCGCCGTACGTGAGATACAGGTGACATCCCACCTGGCCACGTAACGAAGAATATTAGCGCACCGTGTAACTGAACCTCCCTCACATGGCCTTCGTACCTACCAGTTAGGACCTCCATGTGAGATTACAAATAATGATTGGCCTACCTCAAGCGGACAACTCGTATCAAACAGCTCACAGAAGCTACACAAAAAACGTACGAGCCGATGAGATCCAGATAAGGAGACCACCGGTCCTTATCAAACCATATGATTACAGCCCTCCGGTTTTTAACTCCAAGAGAGTATTCGAACCTATTCCACCCCAAAGAGCGATCCCAGGTGTAATTTTTGTCAAAGAAGGCAGGGTCGATTGTTATGAAATTATTCTGTGACAAAAATTATACCATTTCAAAATAATATTTTCAAACGAGCTTGCGTTGCATATAATCTTCGTAAAAGTATTTCAAAAGACCTAAAATGCTTCACGCCGGCTTATCTAGGTAGGAATTCCTAGAAGGCTACAGGCTCCTTGCTTCGAAGGAACAAAAGCCTTCCTACCCCTCGGAGACCTTCCCCTCAAACATCTCCCCGCAATGCAAGTTCCGAAATGAACGGAATCGCCACATAGTATGGAAGTGACAGTCGGACAGATAGTATGGAAGTTACAGTCGGACGGACACGTCGCGATTGTGTAAATCTATTAAAATAACAATGACTCAAGAACTGTGAAAAAGTTAAGTGAATTGCCTCCTCGCGATGTATATTCCGCGGGGAGGGCTTAAGAAGCAATTGGGTGAACAATAAAGTGTAAACTGTTAAAAATGTGAACATTAAAGACTCTTTCGCGCCAAGCCGAAAGCGCGCCAAAATGGGCGCGCACGAAATATTGTGCGTCACACGCGTCTCCGCCAAGATGAAGGACCGGTCGCCGCCCGCCACGAGAAGCCAAGAGCCGGGCCGGTCCGCTAATGATGTCGCCGCCCTCAGCCGCCTTCCATTCCGCGGAGAGAGGATAGACCGCCGCCCCCGTCAGAGAACGAGAGAGAGCCGTGGTCTTCCTCCTCGCCATGACCCAGCCGCCGCCCCGTCAGAGAACGAGAGAGCCGTGGCTGGTTCACCCCACATCCTGCTGCCGAACATGGTTCTTCCCGCCCTTCGCGCAGGCTCGCCCTCTCGGCTGGAGCCGCGCTCGGCGAAACACCGTGTCGCTGTTTTAGATATAGTTAGTTTTAAGCGTTGTTTAGGTTAATTAGTTTATAATTAGGTGGCCACCATAAGGATAGTTATATTTAGGGTAAGTCTTTTATTTTTAAATAAATTTATATTGTTTTAAAATTGACAAACCACGCTTTTATTTGCGCAGTCCGGCTTGTCTACCTTCCCCGACTGACGGCATCGCTGGACCTCCCTTCTGGTGAGCTATTCTCCCGAGGACCCTGGAGCCGCTGATGCACGAGAGGACTCGGCGAGGATCCGGAAGGTAGGTCAGGTACACGGCGATGAAATAGGCCGGAGCGTCGATAGGACACCTTGGATCGCCTTTTCCCCCGATCTTCGGTGATCGTTGACGCTCTTTTTCCCGCGCTTTTATTTCTCTGCCTGTTCTGTTTGGGAGGAGGATGACAAATGTATCTAATCTA